>JAVDOI010000014.1:21320966-21448466 GCA_032191485.1 Leptoclinus maculatus | reverse complement strand
GGAGTATTTTCTTCCTTCCTCTTACGGATGTGATTTCCTCAGCTAATTTACCTTTAGCTCGGGGTCATTTTCATCTGAACTTTCCCCATCAGTTCCTGGGCTCATTTTGCTAACAGGTAACAACAGCGAGGGGAAACGAGACAAACCAGGCACGCTGCTCCATAACCCGGCTCAGTGAAGCGGTGGATTTGGGTTCAGCTGTCAGCCAGCACAGAAGCGGGACACTTGGCGAAATTATGCCACAACACTTGCGGCCTACAGACCCAGAATTATAACGAGTGCCCCAGCAGGCCGGAGAGGAGGGAGAGCAGCACTCCGGAGCAGCCGGGGGATGTTGATGATGAGCAGATGAGCTGGGATCGATGTCGGGAGTCTGACGGAGAGAACGAGGAGGGGAGCGCACGGATGAGTGGCGTTCCGGTCCCTCGGCACTTTGATTCATCCACATTTTTATTCGGGTTTTATTTACACACCTGCTGCCACAGGGACCGACGAAGGAAACTCACTCTCTCATCTTTATTCTGGCTCTCACACACACTTATACAAACACACACACACACACACACACACACACACACACACACACACACACACACACACACACACACACACACACACACACACACACACACACACACACACACACACACAGCTGCGCTAAAACTTCCTCTTGACAATAATCGAAGAGTCTATATGAGTTGCAGACAGGCGGCAACCTCCGGTTCTGCTGAGTGAATTCTTGCATTCTCTCTAGTGTCCACCAGGGGGCGACTCCTCTGGTTGTATAGAAGTCTATGAGAAAATGACTCTACTTCTCTCTTGATTTATTACCTCAGTAAACATTGTAAACATGAGTTTATGGTCTCAATCTCTAGTTTCAAGTCTTCTTCAATACAGCATGATGTTCATTTAGTACATTATGGTCCATTTAGAGTCAAATAGATCATAAAGCAGGGGATGCTTTAGGGCGGGGCTTACTGTGATTGACAGGTCATTGCAGCTACCAGAGAAGTAAACGGCGTCTCTACATCACTCCGCTTTCCAAATATTGAAACTTCCGTTCATTGGTTGCAAAAAATTCCAAGATGGCGACGGCTAAATCGCTGGACTCAAGGCTTAAAAACAGCAGTCCACAAACCAATGAGTGACGTCACGATCCAGTCCATGGTTGCAGACTACAAGTCTGATTTTTTGAGCGTTTAAAAATACCCTTTTTTGCCCTGGTTCACTTGATTCATCAAGGTCCCAGATGCAGCTGACATCTCACAAAGGAAGTCAGAGACTGAGATGATAATACTTTTTTTTACAGTGGGTCTAAAAGTGTGCTGATTTCACACGAACAGCAGTGATATATGTGCCTCCTTCCTTCTGGGATAAGTGTAATAGAATTACAGAGGTAGCCTCCAGGTAGCTCTCGGGTTTAGCCCAACTGAAGACGGATAGAGGTGGCTCCCCTGAAAGGTGCAACAACTTAGATAAGAGGAGAAGGGAGGAGGACGGGGGGGATGTTTTTTCCTGCTGTCTGCTCAGCACCTGAGCCTGACCCCGCCCCTGTGCATCCGCCCCCCTCCATCTTCCACTCAGACAGACTAATGGGGAACTGGGAGCACCATTTATATTCCTCACCCCCCACCATGCAACCCCCCGGAGGGATTACATAGATGTGTGTGTGTGTGTGTGTGTGTGTGTTCTTCTGTTCCTATGAGGAACACGTTTTGTTTTAGGGTAAAAGATTCAACATGTAGCATCTTATAATATTACAACCATAGACTGTATATAAGAAGTGGACGTAGTCGTCGTGGCGTCACCCATCGGTTTGTGGACCGATGTTTTGAAGCCGTCGCCATGTTGTTTTTTTCACAAACCAATGAATGATAGTTACCTTAATTATAAATAGTAATTAGAACAGAAATTCAGTTTTTAAGTTAGTCTCTACTTAGTAGTAACTCATCCAGTAGCAGGTCTCCTTCAGCTCGTTGAAATTAAAATGCAGTTTGAAAGAAATTGTCATTTTCCAGAAGAAAGAATAGCAGAGAATTCATTCTTACTTGTTTAATTATAGATTAAAAGAAGGTTTTTGTGGCGACAGTTGTGCACGCTTCTAAAATACTGATTCGGTTTCTGATTTAATTAAATTGAAACCGAATCTGAATATCCATGTGCAGGTCCGTGTTTGTGTGAGCGCCAGAAAACCGAGCCAAACGTCTGAGATGTCTCCGTGCCTGACGAAAAATTAAAATGAACCATAATGAAGATGGACAAGAACTTGGCTCTCATTTCCTCCGCTTCCTCCTCCTCCTCAGATTTCTTCTTCCTGTCGACTTGTTTTTCTTGTGCAAAGCCTTCTTCCTCCTCCTCCTCTCGCTTGAGTCCGGACCCCCCAGCATCAGGTAGCCGGTGACAAACGTGGGTCAATTCTATTTTCCCGTCAAACACAGGAAACCAGATTTCTGGGTAATGTCAGCGTCTTTTAAATCATTTAATCAAGCAGAGGTGTCTCACACTTAAATGACTGTATATCATTAACCGAGGGATCAAGGTCTGCACCAGAGAAACTCTCCCAATGTTTCACTAACTTTTGCTTAAATAGCTAAAAGTAGAAAACTTGTTGTTGCAAAATCCCCGTTGATCCCCTCAAGGATCTCTAAAAAAATCCTTGAACTGCAGTTTAACCACTGCTGCCATAAACAACCTGCGAAAACAAGAACCCCAAATAACACGCCGGCGCGTCTCCCATGAGGCACAGCTGCAATGTTCAATAATTGCTTAATTAACAGTTTGTCTGAGAGACTCTTCTGAACTCTTCTGAACACTTCTGAACGTCGTCGACTGCGAAGCAAATGTCCAAAAAAAGCAGCTACACACACAGCTGTGCGTGCAATTAAACTTTCAGAGTAACGAAGGACTGATGAAAAGCGCAACAAACTGCTGCAAAAGAACGTCTCTCTGTGGAGCCTCGGAGTGCTTTCTGTTACGGACCGAGGCCTTTATATAAAACTAATAATAATGTCCCTTTGTTCCCCCCCCCGCCTCCTTCCTCCCCAATCCCTTTTCTCCGTCGTTTTTAGTTCTTTAGTCTCAAGTGTCAGAAACCCCATTACAGTAATTAAGTCGGTGGACCCTCAAAGAGCTCTCCTTCAAACAAGCGGGGAAAAAGGGAGACAACAGGCATGGAGGGGGAGAGATATGGCTGGAAGGAAGGAGATGGAGGGAAGGAGGCTTCAGAGGGAGAGATGACGCAGAGATGAAGAGGTGGGAGGAAGAGGCGGAACAAATACGCCTCACAACACGAAGAGCGCTGTGAAGAAGTAGCAACTTCGAGATGCACATGTAGCGGGATTTTTTACTTTAGTACATCAGCAGCACGTTAAGTTTGAGATGCTGCTGTAATTACTACGAACAAACGAAGGACATTCTCCAGATGATTGGCAGCCTCCACCAGCCTCTACACTTTTACAATGAACACCGCTGATTGCTCGACGGCTTTATGGCACAAAACAGGAATCTACCACAACACGGTCTAGTTTGTTCTTCTAATTAAACAAAGGTATCATTTTGATAATATACTTTAGTGTTTTGAGAAGCATAACGTCGTCATGTGAAGTGGAAACTTATCATGAACATAAAAAAAAGGATGGAGTTTATGGAAGAAAGAGCAACAAACAGGATGTGGATGAAGCATGAAGGAACAAACCAGCAGGAACAACATTTCACTTAGTGATCTCAGAGGATGCATTACTCTGTGACGGACAAAAAAAACAGTGAGTGGACCTTGAGTGAAGTTTTTTTTTTAACTCAGGCAGCAAACCTCCGGTTCTGATGAATAAAGCCGATGCAGAAGTCTCTTAAAGCTGCATTCTCTCTAGTGACCACCAGGGGGCGACTCCTCTGGTTGTATAGAAGTCTATGAGAAAATGACTCTACTCTACTTCAAGTCTTCTTCAATACAGCATGATGTTCATTTAGAGTCAAACAGACCATAAAGCAGGGGATGCTTTAGGGGCGGGGCTTACAGTGATTGACAGGTCTCTACCAGAGACGTATACGGCGTCTATAAGTCACTCCTCCTCATTGGTCACTTCTGTTCACTGGTTGCAAAAAGCAAAGACGGCCAAACTCGAGGCTTGAAAACGTCAGTCCACAAACCAATGGGTGACGTCAGGATGACTACGTCCACTTCTCAGATGATAAGCTCATTAAAATGAGGCAGTGTGAAGCCAGTTGTTGTCTTGGACTTTGCGCTTGAATAGCCGTCTCAAAACCACGTCTGGCTTAACGTCGCTCATCTGCCAATATGTTGATTTGATCAATAAGACCAAAGTAAATACATACAAACCGCTTCACCAGGCAATTAACTGCAATCAATTATTTCTATCGTCATTTCACTAATTTCATTTGTTGAGCCGTTGTCGTCATGCTTCGCCGTGATTGGCTCGGCTGTTTCCGGTCGATGAGACCAGTGATGTGACTGTCTGAGAGTTTATTATTTATCTCATCTATAGTCCACTTCACCCAGCCCTTCTGCATGTTGCTGCTGTGCTACCGCACATTTATGAACCAAAATATTTCACGATCTTTCCTAAACCTAACTCAGTAGTTTTGTTGCCTAAACCGGAAAACAGAAGTTTATTTTGAAAAGACCATATGTATGTAATGAGCCAAAATAGAATCTTGTTGCTTGTTTTTTGTAACATATCATACAACCTGTTACTGATACGTTGACCTACGCTAGCGTCTGAAACGTCCTCTCTGTCAGAATAACAGACATAATAAAGGAAACAAGAAAAAACAAGCTGCTGGACGTGGAACTGCTCTGAACAAACCCGACTCTGAACTAAAAAGTAGCAGCTGGCAACCTGAATTCTGAGAGAAAGACGCATGAACATGAGGAAGGAGTGGACAAAATGGACAGGTGTCCGGTCTCCATGACAAAAGGCTGCCAATAGAGGAGTTATAGAGGATGGAGGGAGGAGAGGGTTGGACCTGTCCTCCTACATTGATATTCTGAGCTCATAGTTTGCTGAAAACCTCCCCTCCTCCTCCTCTTCCTCCCTTTTCTTCCGAGGATGATGTCATCCCTATATGGATCTTTTGGTCAGATGCCATCGTCGCTTACATCTCTGTCACTGTCACCGTCTGCACTCACACACACACACACACACTCACACACACACACACACACATCCACTTAGCCCCGCAGCGACCTACATCTTAATGCACATTTGCTGCAAAGGACACAAATATATCTGAATCATTAGACGGGTGGAGTCGGCAGAGAGCCGGTCAGAGTGGAGCGGTCATCCAGCTGCAGATAGAGCCGCGGTCCACTCAGATCTACTCAAGCAAGAGGAGGTTTACGGCTTGTTTAGGGTGGCTAACCGCGCCACTTAAGACCATGGTGGAGGGGCGTGCTCCATTTTTAATATATCAGAGTGGTTCCAACGTGAGGGAGGGTGGAGGCATAAATCATTTCTAATCATTATGAGTTCATGGTTGGGAGTGGAAGCTGGGTTTGTGTGTGGCTTTGTTTTGAATCAAAAAGAGAAGGTGGCCGAAGGCGCCTGCCATCGAGGTTTCACATTAATTACATTAGCAGACCACCAAGAGAGGGGCCAGTTAACTGAAAAGAGAACACAATATCTTCAAGCTGTGAGGCACAGTCAACCAACACTGGGACGGGGCGTGGGGCTTACTCTTTGACAGTTATTCAAACCAGCTGGAGGAAATGCTCCAGATTCAATGTCGGCTTCATATAAACAGGTGCCGGGAGGACGGATTTTTTGCAGGCCAACAGGAAGTTTAGGTGAAGGTTCACCAAATCCTTTGACTCTTGTGAAGTTGACGGCTCGTGAGTCGATTGATGGATACAACACGTTGAATGACCATTCGGCGTATATATAAATTTGCGTAATCAACCTCAAATTCATGCAAATGAAGTCCGTCCAGCGAGAGGCAGCAAGCTCACGAAACTCAGATCAGTCGAACGAGGCAGCGCTGGTCAAAAATGAATCGATATTGTATTACTGC
Organism: Leptoclinus maculatus; assembly: GCA_032191485.1. Taxonomy (NCBI): domain Eukaryota; kingdom Metazoa; phylum Chordata; class Actinopteri; order Perciformes; family Stichaeidae; genus Leptoclinus; species Leptoclinus maculatus. The sequence goes on along the minus strand of JAVDOI010000014.1, from coordinate 21,442,439 downwards.
ACTGCTTATATTTTGCCATGCGAGTGCAACCACGAGAGGTCCTTAAGCATAGAGTCATAAATTAGCATAAAAATCATAAAGCGGAAGAGTCCAGCAGTAGCCTATGCAAGATTAGCCTTGGACCTACAGAAATGCACATGCACACAGAAACCGCCTTTTATAGGCTTCACAATAAAAGATGTTTATGTCGTAGAACAGAACGTTAAAATATCTTAAGTTAGTGTTACCAACAGACCTTATTCAGGGCATCTGAAACAAAAAAACATTCAAAAGACACATTGACTTTAAAACAAGGGAACCCGACTCAGTCCTGCTCTCTGTTGCATTGCCAATATTCACATGTGGGGTTCTGGGGGTGTGCTGGTGGATGCTAGTGGATAAGAGGTGAGGAAGACTAAGTAAGAGGAAATAGCCGCAGCGCTCTACTACACTATCGGCTGTCGATTGATCAAGGAGGTCATCTGAAAGTCAATCTCTCTCTCTCTCTGCCACCCAAGTGTGACCCCCCCCCCCCTCCCTCTTTTTCCTCTGTCCGGAATTACAACACAAGGCAATTAAAGGCAGCGACTCGGTGTTCTGGGCTCGTAATTTTTAACTCACCGTAATTAAAAGTGTTGCGTCGACAGCGGCGCATGGGAAGGTAAGGATGGGTAGGTGTTGGGTGACGAGGTTTCGGGGATGATTGATTGATGGACAGAGGGTGGGGGGGGGGGGGGTGGGGTGAAGGGGTTGGAGGGGGGGGGGGGCGTGTGTGGCGTGAAAGCAGGGGAAGGGCAGAAGTCAGAGCCTTGAGTATGATTGGAAAGAGGGATGCGGAGGAGGAATAAAAAGAATGGGGCAAAGGGAGGAGAAAGGAAAGGAATAGTGTGAGTGAACAAGTGGGTGTCTAACATGTGGACAGGGTCCCCAGGGTATTACTAACGAGATGACCGGGGTGAACTAATTGTGTCTGTTGTGTTCTCTTGTACAATCAATCAATTACCACAGACTGCAGGGCAACAGGAGCATGTGTGTGTGTGTGTGTGTGTGTGTGTGACACAATGCACGATGGTAGTACAGTGTGTGTGCTTATTTATCACCGTCATCATCGCAATGTGCAGCTGAGAATCCCAACCAGTGGTACTTGCACACGAGAGGAACTTCTGCCAGCGAATACGTGGAGATAGTAATAAAAAAAAGATATATATATATATATATATAAAAGTGATGTGCCATGTGAATACAAACTTGACCACACAAACCTGAGTAATGACTGTTTACATGCACACTTCTATATATTGCTATAATAACTATTTTAAAAATGGCATGAATCCAAATGTGATACCACAAACTGTAAACTAAAACTAAAATAATCAGGTCTTATTCCGTATTGGAGCATTTTACGACTAAGACGCGCGGGACCTGAAGGTAATATTCTGGTTTTAGGAGGATTCTTTGGATGTGTATGCAGCACATTTGGGATATGCATCTTAACTTGCAGTTTGCAACACAGTCTCTTGTTCGTTGTACACAAACTAACTACCAACAGTTTGCCGTGTTGACTGTCCTAATCTTTTTTTTTTGCAACCAGTGGAGGAGTGACGTAGAGACCTGTCAATCACTGTGTAGCCCCGCCCCTAAAGCATACCCTGCTTTATGGTCTGTTTGACTCTAAATGGACCATAATGTACTAAATGAACATCATGCTGTATTGAAGAAGACTTGAAACTAGAGATTGAGACCATAAACTCATGTTTACAATGTTTACTGAGGTAATAAATCAAGAGAGAAGTAGAGTCATTTTCTCATAGACTTCTATAGAACCAGAGGAGTCGCCCCCTGGTGGACACTAGAGAGAATGCAGCTTTAACACATGAAGCTTTGGATTCACTTGTCAGAGGTTGATGCCTGGTAGGAAAATTGTCATTTAGACAGAATATTTGGAGCATGCAAACATATTCAATGACAGTTCAACTGTATGAAAAAACTAATTTTATTCAATTAAACAACTCAAATTATCACATTTGGAGCATCTGTTGGGCTCTTCGGGTACTTTGGACCAAAAAAGGTTGGAAACCACAGATACACGATAAATATATTAATGATGACATTCAATGGAGGCCACATAAAAGTACAACTATACATTACTTTCATTATAGGCGTGTAGGAGTGTATGGCCTTAATACCTCATCTTAATGTTCTTGCAGGCTTTATGGCTATTTTTCAGGAGAGAATGAGACACACACACACACACACACACACACACACACACACACACACGTAGAAAGAAGCAGACCGTATGATATAAAAGAAAATCACAAGGGAGGAGTTAACAGTTACAGCCCCTTCTGTATTCTCCTCCCTTCGGCCTCCTCCATCAGTCCTCCCTCCTTCTTTCTCTCCACTCATCCCTCCTGAGTCGCTCTTCGATTTTTTTTTTTTTACATTTTTATATTATCGGGCCCAATAAAAGCGTGAAATGAAAACATAATTGAGTTTTAATTTGTCTGTGGAGCTCCAGCCACCCGGCTGACAAAAGCCCCGACCAGATCACTGCTCACCGCCTCATTAAGGGACGAAGACAAGGAAGACGTAAAACTGCTGCCGGCAAAGGAATGTCTCTCTCTCTAAGGGAAACACGTGTTAGCATGCGTGTGTGTGTGTGTCAGAAACAGTAGTGTGTGTGTGTGTGTTTATTTACACTTCCTGCATTGGTTTTGTTTGCTCTGAAGAAGACTCAGTGAGCCCAGCTGCAGGAGGTGGTGTGCTTAGAGCCTATAAACAAGTGTTCAAGTGGGAAAGCTCAAGTGCCCCTAAGTAGCTCCTTATCACCACCTTGAGAATATGTGTGTGTGTGCATGTGTGTGTGTGTGTGTGTTTTCCTCTCTGGCTCGTGGCTGTGTAAGCCTTGAGCTTCTTAAAGAGCCCAGTGGGACCCAGTGGAGGAACCAGAGCGAGGGCTCAACCTGCTCTGCTGCCCTTCCCCCGACGCCACCTCCCCCATCTGGGCTGCAGTCACACATCACACACAGCTAAGCAGGAAGAAAGTGGCACAAAGTCGGGTTTATAATAAGTTCACATACAGTCAGTACACCTGTGTAGAAACCTTATCTAGAACACAATGCCTGGGAGTAATCTCTTGTGAAAAAACTTTGGGATTGAAGTGTTGTTCCATCCACACCTTTGGTTTGTTCAGCGATTCTAGAAGAAGTCTGTCGCCGTGCTCGGTGACGGCTGTTTTTCCTTTGGTTAGAGAGACAATTGAGCTTTTTGTATGTGGGATTAGGAATGAGGACGCTCACTTCTTAAATTAGCAACAAGAAAAGATGCCTCTGCTTCTGGCTGCCTCCCTCGTCGCGCTGGTCTCATCCAGCGTTCGTACCAATACATACAAAAAAAAAGCCCTGTAATTCATAGATATCCCATGAAATCCTTCTTCTGTATGTTATCCACTTAATCATGAATAAGGAAGTATAAAGACAGCAAAGATTCACTCTCTTAGGGTGAATGGATCGCTCCAACAAACAGAACTTTCCCTCCAGGAGACCGCTGTTAGTTCCCCACGTAAAAACAAAGTCAACGATTTATTTGTCACTTAATTTGCCAACTTCAGAAACGACACATTGATAGTTGTTTTAACTTGGAGGAGTAACATTTTTTTACTCGGGTTTGTGGCTAAAAACTTTGCTCATTATCTGTGCACCAGTGTAACCCATTTAATGTCAACTCTTTCCAAATGTTACATATTTTGTAAGCTAATTTCCAAAAAGTTGTCAAAAGTAAAATCAACTTGATCAACTACGCTCAAGATTGTCTGACGAGATTGCAGAGTGTTGTGGCATTTTGTTGCTGCCACCCATCTCAAATGACATTTCTGCAAATTAATTTATTTTTGTCTAGTCAACGCACAGTGTGGCACTTTTTCCACTCAGCCTTCTGATTTGTCATCATCTGGCCTTTCTGGACGAGAGAAACAATGCTCTGGTAAGTGGCAGCAATAAGTCGAGCTTATTAAAAAAGAAAAAGAAAAATCCATCCATCATTGATGCTCCTCACTGCAGACGTTCTGACTTGTTATTAAACACTATAGTGTAACTACTACATTAAATTAGTGCTTTTGTGTTCAGATATCAGGTTAGTTTTGGAGTCCATGCCGGCTCACTGGAATGACTTAACTAAATTGATTGTGTATCTTGTCTTTATGACATCGGACAATAAATGAATATAATAACTTTAAAATAAATAATACAGTGCATAAAAGTGTAATATTTGATTTTCAATTGTTTTTCTTATTATTGGGAATTTCCAATACATCCTATTTCCATTCATGAAAATGAATGGAGTGAGTTATGAACTCAGTGAGTTATCATAAATGGATGATAACTCACTGAGATTTTACTGCAGGTAAAATGTTCTTAAAGGTTCCATATGCGATATTCAAAGCATTAAATTCCCAGTGAAACAGAAGTTAGAGTGTCTTTAGCTTGCGTACTATGACGTATCCCTCAGTGAAACTGAATATTTGAGCGATTAACAGTTACAAGAGGGATTAAGATCAAATCCTTCACATTTGATTGGACTGCTGAAAAGGGAAGCCAATGCGGAAGTGTCTTAAACTTGTATTATTTCTACCAACCAGCAGGGACTCCTCTGCTTGTTAAAAAATGTCTGATTGTATAGAAGTCTATGAGAAAATTACAAGGTAGCCCCACCCCTAAATCATACCCTGCTTTATGGTCTGTTTGACTCTAAATGGACCATAATTTACTAAATGAACATCATGCTGTATTGAAGAAGACTTGAAACTAGAGATTGAGACCATAAACTCATGTTTACAATGTTTACTGAGGTAATAAATCAAGAGAGAAGTAGAGTCATTTTCTCATAGACTTCTATACAAACTGACTTATTTTTGCAACAGATGAACATGAGCTACCTGATGCCAAAATAAACAATGTTAATGATGAGGAGTGTGAGTCGCCCCCTCCTGGTCAGTAGTGAGAATGCAATTTTTAAGACACTTCTGCATGGGCTTCACTCGGCAGAACCGGAGGTTGCCGCCTGGTTTGCACTGATAGCGCTGTTTGCACTGTTAGCGCTGTTTGCACTGTTAGCCGTCTCCATTTTTGAGAGCCAAGTGGTGACAATAGAAATGGCCTTAATTTCATATTGAGCACCTTTTACCAAATCAACACTCCTTTACTTGAAGCCTGCTACAACCAACAAAACAACACATTGCAGTCGTGTGTGTCGGATTTTTTCCCCACTTAAAATGTCAGAACAAAATCAATCTTGTCGGCATACAAAAGCACCTCGTGCCCTCCGTGTTCTAACTCACGGCTTCGACATGTAATGTTTTTGTTGTCCCATGACGATAACGGGGGGGGGGAACTGAGGGAGTGAAGCTGGTCAAACAACAAACAGTCAAAACGAGATAATGCGCTTGTAAAAACCCTAAAGACTCTTTATCTCAAAAAAACAGATTTAACACCCCCCCCCCCCTTCCAGAAAAAGTACTTTCATTGGTTCAGCACAAGCACAACTAACCGTGGACGTTGCAGTGTCCATGGCAACCTACCTGGCTTTTGCTGCCACGTTTTGCTGAATGGTTTCCTCCTGCCAGTGGCGCGTGAGTCAGCCAGTCGATTGCAGTACATGGTGTAATGAACAGGCTATATGAAACAAAGCCAGGGGCGACGCCACTCCAACGATAAGAGCATGAAAGGAGAAAGAAATGCTGACTGTGTTGAACAAAGATACAACTATTTAAACAGAAATAGCCCCGGAGCTCAGCTGTTGAGAAGGCAGCGACGAGAAAGAGAGGCAAATTATCCCAACTGGCTCCATTCAGCTTTACTTTTGATTTATTTAAGGGAAAATATGGTCAAAGGGAGACGAATGGATGCAAGAGAAGTCTGATATATGAGCTTTACACGAAGCAAGACACTTACTGGGTTAGAAAATCACTGGTCCTCTTCATACTCAATCATGTTTCAATTCAACGAAGTTGTTTTAACAAATTCATTTTGGGAGGAAATGGAATAGATGCTTGGATTATGTTTCTGTTTCCGTCCAGTCAAGGAAAAACTACTTTCCACTTACTTACAAAATGATACAGGCGGAAATAATGATGGGCATGGACATTTCCCATATGTGGTGCTTAGCGTTTCCCACTCTTTCCAGCGTCGTCCTACTTTTTTCCTCGGGTTGTTCAGGTCTTCCTCATTGGACCGCTGCTTCCCGGGCTCTGCAGAGATCGGTCCTTTCGAGTTTAATCAGTGCAAGGTGTCGATAATCTAAACAGGTTAAGATGGACAGGCAGATCAACACAATAAACACAAAGCAAACTAACATAATCAAAACTACAAACAAAAGATAACTCAAATTGCATTCAAGTAATACAAAACAACATAATCAACCAACACACACAAATATTGTGTGTGACACTCACAGGGGATTTGTGTTTTTAATTTCATTTTTAAATGTTTAAGACGTGTTTATTTCCAAACTTCTTTACTCAGTTGCTTCCCCTTTTAGTCTCTAACACATATTAAAAGTACTTTTGGCATGTTCGTATTGTATTAAGATGGACTTTTAAAACATCCAAACCTTCTGTTTAATGCAATCCAAAAACCCTTTGACGGTTTAACAATGTGATAAATACCATTTAGTACAATATCATGTGCTCCGATCAGCAGTGATAAAATAAAAACATCACTAATTGTATTATCATGCTTTGCTTCTTTTTTTTATTGGAAGAAATTAAAGAGCTTTTTGGATTCGTCCCGTCCAACGAGCTCAAACAAACAACCCTTGACGAACCCCCTGATACACACTTCTACACTTCCACAAGCACCAACCTACATATGTGGAGACACACAGCTGGCTCCCTGTGTTCATTGTCATTATTAGGTCTGTGTAACGCAAATAGTCCCGTTCACTCTGCTGCTATTGACATAGTGTTACATTTCTTTACACATTACATTTCCCTCCAGGGGGGGATTTCCTGCATGTAATAGCCTTGATCCATATCACACTACACTGCACTCTCTCTCTCTCTCACACACACACACACACACACACACACACACACACACACACACACACACACACACCAACATGAAATGAGAACAAACAATCCCTCGCTCTCTCATCTGTTTAATCTACACCTCCAATCTCTTCGTCCTCCACCTTTCCTTGTGCAATTTCTCCATCTTTCTCCCTTTACATAAGTTACCCGTCCCTCTTTTCAACAAACTCCTCACCCATTCTCCACTTCTAATCCAATCTGTCCCCTCTCTGCCTCTCTGTTTCCCCTCATCTCCCCTCCTCCTCCCTTCGGCCTGGTAGGCTGAGTGGAGTCAGTTCAGGGCTGTAACCTCCTCACGCTGCTCCGCTCAATCCATCTCCTCTGAAAAAACATAAATACCGGTTTCCTATTACATCAGTCTGATGAAGCCAGCAGCTGAGGCAAGATTACATTACTGCTGAGAACAATACTTGTGTGTGTGTGTGTGTGTGTCAATCAGTCCAACTAATTTTATTTGCTTTTACTCCCTAGGGAGAAATGTATGTAAATGTGTGTGTGTAAAAGGGTTATTTTACGCGTATTGTGGGAACATCTGTTTACACAGTTACATTGTGGGGACTCGCCTTCCTTATGGGGACAAAATGCATGTCCCCATAATGTAAACATGACTTTATAGGGTGAAGACTTGGTTTAAGGCTTTATAAGGCTTTATAAGGCTAACAAGTTAATGTCGTAGTTAAGGTAAGGAAATGAATGCAAGTCAATGTAATGTCCCCAAAAGTCATGAAAACACAACTGTGTGGATATGTGCGTCAATTAATCAGATCAACAAGTTTTTTTTGCTTTTACTCCCTTTGCAGATATAAATGTAGATGTATGTGTGTGTGTGTAGGGCGTGTTTTACCTGTCATGTGGGGACATATGTTTACACAGTGACATTGTGGGGACTCACCTTCCTAATGAGGACAAAATGCACATCTCCATAACGTAAATCATTACATTATAGGGTGAAGACGTGGTTTAAGTTTAGTTAAAGCCGATGGTGGTTTTTGTTGTGTTTAAGGTAAGTTTCCAGGAAATTAATGCAAGTCAATGTAATGTCCCCAAAAGTCATGAAAACACGGCTGTGTGTGTTTATTTCTTCAGTCTGTGCTTTTATGATATGAAACCAGAGGAAAACACTCTGCCTTTTGTCTCTTTGGAGTGTACACACACACACACACACACACACACACACACACACACACACACACACACACACACACACACACACACACACACACACACACACACACACATCAAAGTGAAAAAGTCTGATCTTGCTAAATAAAAGAGAGATTTGGTTGCACTTGCATGATTGTGTGTGTGTGTGTGTGTGTATATGTGTGTCTGGCTGTAAATCAGATTGATTGCAGCTATAATTAAATTGTATGTGCTCCGAGAGATCGTGTCTCCCTCCCCCTCCCCCTGCCCTTTACTCTCTCTCTATGCGTCTCTCTCTGTTACGGTAAGTAGAACTTAGTCATGTTGCTGGTGTATCACTCTCAAAAGATTTCTTCCATTTGCCCCCCCGACAGAATCATTTGAACCATACATCAGTGTCTAAAGTTGTGCTCCGTGACATTGTATTACACTCAACCAGCGTATTTAGGGCTCATTGTTTTCAGTTTAACTTGAATCAATAACACAAAAATGGAGTTGAACATCAGATGATAAAAATACCATTTGCAGAGGAAACCAGCTGTCAGACTGTTAAGATTTATTAATCATTAGCAGACTTTCTAATCACTTTGTGGGACTCAGTTATGTGATGCATAACTAGCTACTTGTTTTGGATGTACGAAGGAACATTCTGAAAATCTGTTTAAATAATACGACTATTCAACGGTTTGTATGATATCTTACGCAAAAGTTATTGTTTGTGTTTTCCCACAAAAGTCCGGCAACACGTGTCAATTTCCGCTCGTTACATTTATAGTCTTTTTAAAAATAAACTTCTGTCTTCACAGGAAATAACAAAGTTAGGTTAATGCAACAATACTACTTGGTTAAGTTTAGGAAAAGATCGTAAAATACTTAGTTAGGTTTAGGAAAAGATCGTAAAATACTTAGTTAGGTTTAAGAAAAGATCGTAAAATACTTAGTTAGGTTTAGGAAAAGATTGTGAAATACTTAGTTAGGTTTAGGAAAAGATCGTAAAATGCTTAGTTAGGTTTAGGAAAAGATCGTGAAAGGCAAGTTAGGTTTAGGAAAAGATCGTAAAATACTTAGTTGGGTTTAGGAAAAGATCGTGAAATACTTAGTTGGGTTTAGGAAAAGATCGTGAAATACTTAGTTAGGTTTAGGAAAAGATCGTGAAATACTTAGTTAGGTTTAGGAAAAGATCGTAAAATAATTTGGTAGGTTTAGGAAAAATTGGTTTTGGTTAAATTAACTACAGAAGTGATGTTACTGAAGTACGAAAGTTCATGACAAATAAATAAACATTTACTTCTCGTTTCACACTAACAATCTCCTGAGTGAAATAAAGTTTTTAGTTTCATCCATCCAGCTCCATTCCCACCACATACGAATCAATTTTGTGGAAAATCTACAAATTACAGCGCATACATTTTCATATCTATAGCTACGATCGCTGCATGAGGAAATGCCTAGCCTATTCAGCCCACCTATTAATTCCCACTGAGGATGTAAATCTTTAAGAATGGGTCACATATAAAGAAGGAAGTGTGAAAAATACATTATGAGAAGAAACCCCCCCCCAGAAAAACTGATTTGTAAACAACAATAGTCTCTCACACAGACATAGAGTTTCCCCCGTTTATTCATATTTATTTCGATGCTTTTAATTAGTCAAGATACCAACTTAACACCTCCTCATCCTCTCATCTAACACAATCCTCATATAGTGACAGAGGACTTGGAGATAAGGAGTCTGAGCAGATGGGCCTCCACCCAAAGCTCCATTGTAATTTCTTTATTAAAGAGGGAAGGATTGGCTGCATGAGCACAGTTGGTGCCTGAAGTTGGCATTTGTGAGAGTGACACTGTGATGTGAATTTTATTATTCTCTGTAATGAGTTGACAGTTATTGCATTGTTGTGCCTTAATTATGTTAGATTGGAATTGCCTTTTCGATTACGGGGAGCAACCTTCAAGACTCCTATTCAATTTTCTCACTTCCCTAATTCTCCATCAACTTCCGTAACACCTCCCCCTGCCAGCAGGACGGTGGCCAGTGTGGGAAGGGACTCCCAACACCGGGTATGGACTAGCTTCACTAGCTAACACCCTCAACGCATGTATTCATACGCCGTCTTAAATTATTGCCTCACTGTTGTGTCTTTTCATGAAAGTATTAAATGTGAACAACCCTGTCGCCGGACATTTTTTTGGCATTGTAGGTTTCTACAAACCACGGCGAACCTTTTCCAAAAAAAATTAAAAATTCATATCATACTCTTCACGCTTGCAGACATCCACAGTGGTTAACGTTGTGAAACTACTTGGTTAAGGTTAGAAAAAAGATACTGGTTTGTGTTAAAATAATAACGGAATATTGTAAAACCTTAATGTGACAACCGCAAAAACGTAACAACAAGCGTAAATAATTACAACAGGTAAAGTCAGTTAACTTCTGGTTACAAAAAAACTAAACATTTACTTTCACATGGGACACAAACAATGGTCTCCTGGGTGAAAGTCCTGTGTTTGTGGACTGCCGTTTTGAAGCCTCAAAAACTTCTGCAACCAGAAGTGACACGAGAGGGTGGAGCTAAGTACAACAAAACGCTGAATACATCTTTAGGAAAACAAAATATTACAATTAACTCTCAGGAAGTGAAAAAACACTGTTAAAGAGTTACAGTTGTAAGACGAAAACACGGACAACTCCCAGACCAGACAACGCCATGGTAGAGACCTGTCAATCACTGTGTAGCCCCGCCCCTAAAGCGTACCCTGCTTTATGGTATATTTGACTCTATTTGTCCAGCCCCTGTTCAACAATCTGATGTCCAGATATTTTATTGCAGGCGCATACCAGATGCAGTTGTGGCCAAACATGCTCACAACTGTCTATGGTCACAACATGTAGTCTATCTAATTTGTTAGAATTCGTGTTGTGTTTTCCTCTGTTCTGGATCCGTCCCGGAGCTGCAGTCTTTCCTCCTGTCGTGCTTTCGTCAGTCTCTGAAGCTTCACACCGAGCATCAGTACGTGGGATTGTGAAGCTCCCAAAACTCTCTCCCTCGCGGACTTTTAATTAATCCCAAAACACTAACAATTAACGACTCCTCTCCCCTGTGGATTTGTAATTGTCTGATGATCCCCTCGTCAATAATTCAGATCAGGTATATCGCTCGAATGTTCTCGCCGACTAATTGGGTGGAAAAATAAACAGAAAAAAAGTTATTCGCTGTTGAAGCGTGCCTGATATTTCGGATGCTGCTGCATGCAAACGTATCCAGATACGGTGCTCTGTGGGTCTCTCGCAGAGCCGGCCAGAAACGCCACAGGCATCACGCACAGTCAGACAGCTTCACACACACATTCATCCAGATACTCTTCCCTTCCACAACACACACAGGTACAAACGCTCCTGGCGAAAAAATCCAAACAAGATTAGGCCCCCTGTTGACGACACCTGTCAATACAGCTTTTGCCTCAAGGATGCAGTTCCGCGGTGATTCATTACATCGTGTTTGTGCACACAAATACGTGGCGACTCAATGGTTCTCCTTTAATACACTTCTCAAACCAGTAGACACTATCCAATATTCTCTTCTCTCTTTGCTCTCCAGGTATTTCTGTTTCCACACTCCCTTCTCTCTTTAAACAGTGTTTCATTCTGTTTCATTCAGCCGTTATTGATCTCGGACGCCGGCTGGATGAATTTATCTTTATTTCTGGGTTTTGAGGCTGAACTTTTGATGCGCAGACGTCTGACGGTAAAATATCTTCATTAGTTCCATCTTCAGTCTCGGGATGGAAAAGGTTGCTTATATAAGTTGTTTGTTAAGTACTAAAAAAAAATCAATGTGAGCATACTGGATGCCTGGGAAATGTGAATATTGAAGCGTGAAGTGAAGCTAATAAGGGAGAGCGGGACACAAACTAACACACTATGGTTTTGTTTGTTTTTCTAAGCCCTAACGTTTTATAGTTTCTTTTGGTAATATTGGTTTCTATGATATATAAACAAAACTCTTTAAGCCCTATTGCCTCTCTTGTTTATTCCAATTTGTAAACCTAAAGAAACATCAGTAACATTTACGTTACTATTTGTTTTTTCAAGGAGCCGGGTCGTCGCAGGCCGTGTTAGAAGTTGAGTGCATTTACTTCACGCTGCTAAACGCTTTGTGGCAACACGACAACATTCTTCTGACTTGGATTTGTTCGTGATTTCCACCTGAGCAGAGGCCTAACGAGCCAGAGGAGGAGACACCTGTGTGGGGTTTGTATTTGGAATAAACTTAATTGCGTGCCGGTACTTTTGTGTTATGTATAGTCCTGTACTGTGTGTGTGTGTGTGTGTGTGTGTGTAGCACTGCAGTTCATGAATACGTGTTGTTCTGACCCCATGAAGAATAAATTACCATAATAGACTATTAATCCCAGATGTATGATTGAAGTCTGGTTCTTGTTATATTTCCTGTTTTCTCGCAGCCATGTCTTCAATTTCCTCATGTTCCTCCATCTATTGAACATCCCTCTGGATGATATCAAGCTGTTGTCTCTCCTCATCTCCTCCCTGAGGAGAATGGACATTCATGTTCCAGTCGCTGCAGACTGAAGGGGGGGGGGGATTCACTTGAGGGGTTGGCTGAAAGGGTGGCAGATAGCATGTGTGTGTGTGTGTGTGTGTGTGTGTGTGTGTGTAGGGCTGCTGGCAGGAGGAGCCATGCTGGGATCGCCCTCTGCTGCAGCCGCTAAACATTCAGCAGCCTTCCCATCAGCCCCACCGTTACCACCACGGACCAGCGAACCCACTGACTGACTCAACAGCTGCGTGTATGTGCATGTGTTTTTTTACAGTGAAGCACTGCCAGTGGCCTGTGAGTGCTTACATTTGAGAGTGAAATGACGAAAATGTGTGCATATATGTGAGTCAACAGCTGCCAAGCCTATGTGTGTGTTTTCATTTGAAGGTAAGATGAATGATGCATAGGTGTGTGTGTGTGTGTGTGTGTGTGTGTGTGTGTGTGTGTGTGTGTGTGTGTGTGTGTGTGTGTGTGTTGGCGTGTTTCTGTATATTTCTGTGTGAGCTGATGTCTGCTGGAATGGCGGAGGATATGTATTTAGCTTGCGATGTGCTTATGTTTGTGTTGTTTCCCACTGGTTGCCTCCTCTAGATGTTTCACATATTCTGTTTTACTTTCAAGAGTGTGTTTCTCTAAAAACACAGCACAGCTCATCCAGGAATTGTACCGCAGCTTTCTGGATTCACCTCTCGGACGAGTCAGAATTGAACTACAGACTCATTCATCAGAGGAAAAAGAAAAACACTGCTTGAAATAAAAAAAATGTTTCTGCTCGTTCCGCCCCGCTGTGACTGGATCAGCGTGATGTGATTCAAAGCTAATGTGGCGCATCGGATTCAGCTCAGTTTGAAACACAAACATGCAGTAGAGGATGAAGTACTCAGATCCCGTACTGTGGTACGAGTACAAATACGACAATGAAGAAGTCCTGCCTTCTAAATCCTATTTAGAGGTATAATTCTTGAGATTTCTCTCCTGAAAGATCTGGAGACACTTGTCATTAGTGGCGTCATTAATGCTTCAGGTCCCAGAACTCTTTAGGTAGAAAACAGTTCCTCTGGATTGGCAATAGAACAGAGAATGTCCCATTTTCCTGTGAATCTCTTGGTTATTTAGTAGGTGAATGGCGGACTACGCCACCAACAATGTAAACACACTACTTATACAGAATAAAACAATACATACAGTATCGCTTCTTGGCTAAATAACAGAACTAACAGCTAACGTTAACGGAGGTCCCATTGAGTTACATTATGATGCGTTCAGGCTCTGTTCACTGAAAATGAGTATTGGGACGAGAAGAAATTATAACGTTCGCAAATGTAATCTTATAAAATGTAGTTTTTGGTGAGAGACTTAAATAAATCCTTTAAAAACATCATTGAAAATACTGAAAATATATATTTTTTTCAATCAAAGAAAATGTTTTAATAAAATACAATCATTTATTTTCTAATCATGTTGTGTTTTTATGAAAAATAAACTACTATAGAGGACTATAACAAAGTAAAAGAATAACATTTAGAACTGCTGACCCTTTGCACATTATTTGTATTCCTTTCCTCCAATGTTTGCTTCTTTTTGTGAAATATTGGATAATTTTACCTTCTTTGGACATCAAACAATTATTGAAATGAAACCAGTTTCTTAGGTGAAACTGCGAACAACTGAAAGATGTGAAACGTGAAAAGCTTTTTTCTCAGAAGCACAAGACAAAACACACGTGAGCCACTAGATTTACTATGCATTGTGTATTTCATAAGCTTACAGTATCACATGCTCTTCTGAATAAATAAATACATATCAATAATAATCTGTCATGTAACCAGTAATATATTATTATATATTTCCTTCTCAAAAGTTTTATCAAACATAAAAGTGCTTCTTTTGGCACCGTCGAGAAATGATTAAACTGTTTTTTTTTTAATAATATTGTGGTGCATTCACTGGCCGCCTGCAGCTTCTTTTCTTGGTCGCTGGAAAGCTGCTTTTGTTCTCTGCAGGTGAAGTCTGTAAAAGCTTTAGCACTTATGAAATCACCATTGTAGATCCAGATGAAATTAGACCCATTTTTTTTTTAAGAGGGCACGGTGTCTTCGCAAATATGTGTTATGAGTTGTTGCCTAGGCGCCCGATCAACAGAGCAACCAAACAGGTTTTCAAGGTTCAACGCCTTATTGTCCCTGAGGGTAAGCTGACCTGCAGCCGAGAACACAGAAAAACACAATATAACCCAATGTAATAATAAAACTGGTAGATAAAGGACATAAAACATGTGATACGGTCAGAGCAGTGGGCTGGATTACTGGGATAAAAACACTATGTGTGCTTTACAGGCAGATGTGGGTAATAAATATAAAACCAGCCCAACACACTTTTTGGTGAACCCCTTAAATTGAAAAGAATATTTTCTTTAGTTCGGTTCAAACTTGGCTTCCATCACGACATTTATTTGGATTGCTGCAGTTGGTGTTGAACCCAAACTGGCAGAATCCTCCGGAAATTAATGTTGGTGTCACCGTGCTGTAAGCTCTCCAACATGGTGGAGGAGGGAAGAGAAACTCTGTGACAGAGGATGCACCGATCCAGAGTCCTCTTCCAGACATCTTTGCAGTTTTTGGCAGTCTTACCTTAGTGTGGCCACGGCCAGAATGTGACAACATCTTCAAAAACCCGGCCGTCAGGTTGCACCTGTTTACTACTTCAGGTGTGATGGATTATGAGTTAGCTTTAGTCTCTCAGAACAGAAGTGCTGCGTGTTTGAGCTGAGAACTCATCAGTCGTCTGAATCGACAACATCGCCGCGAGCGAGAAGGAGATAAAGAACCGAAAAGAGAGAGAGAGAAATAAATCACTGAAAGAAAGAAAGATAGTGTGATGGCTGATACAGGAGGAACGGATATGAAGAGGAACAAATGACGGCGGGATTTAAATGGATAAACAGCGTCTGTGATACAAAGCAATAAATGAGTGAGAAGTTTTGTTTGCTAAGCTCCGCCCCCTTAGTTGCTGTTGCTATGCCTGTCAAGCTTGAGATAAACACATTCGCCAACACGTTCTCATTCCCAGATGATCAAATACCAACGCTGACACTCTATTTTTCCCTCTCACGTCAGTTATGGACAGCGTCTCAATTTCCACTCGTTTACATGCGAAAGTGTCTTTTCAAAATAAACTTCCAACGTAGGTTTGCTTAGTCTTTAGATTTACTTGGTTAGGTTTAAGGCAGGCGGCAACCTCCGGTTCTGAAAAGTGAAGCCGATGTTGAAGTGCCTTAAAGCTGCATTCTCTCTAATGTCCACCAGGAGGCGACTCTTCTGGTTGTATAGAAGTCTATGAGAAAATGACTCTACTTCTCTCTTGAATTTCAGGTCAACAGAAATTGTCAAAAAAGTGGACCTCTACGAATTCAAAGCCTTTTTTTTTCTCCTGCGAGATCATAAATTACCTTATGTTGTAAACACGCACGTTTTCTGTAATTTACAACAACGTGTACGTGAAATGTCTGGAGCTCGAATACCAAATTGCAGTGTCATGGGAAGAAGTCAAGCTTCACCTGAGGGGGAACTCAAATTCAATAGAGTAGCAGACATACCCGGGGCCGGAGATCTCCTCCAGCTGAAACTTTTATTTAGCTGTTAAATTAACCGAGAGAGAGAGGAAGCACAAGGAGCCCTTCAGTGTCATCAGAAAGTCAATACGTACCGCACCACAGTTCTCACTTTCCCACTCGTCAAATCTTCACGTGAAATATTGTATCTGAAGGTGTGTTCGGACAAAAAACATGAGGCGGATCTTCAGGTGGCGCAAACCAAGATGAAGACTTGTTGTGAATGTTTGTTTTGTTTGTATATTTACATCAGCCACCAAATTTAACACAATCAAGATGGTGGATTTCAGCTGAAAACACCTGAAAGCCTCAACTGCAACATTTTCAGTTGGTCTCTAAAATCACAAGCAATTATTTGTCACTTGCAATTGTTAAAATGTAAAAGCTTACTAATACCTGATGGCCGCCGGGTAGTTCTCACACAGGTGGATTTCCTCCACGAATAAAGCCTATTGGGTTAAAAACCACAAAAATCTCATTGTCATTTGATTCGGCCGAGGATGATAAATCATAAAAAACACATTATATACAGCAGAATGAATCCGCTTCATGCAGTATTTTCCCCACATCAGTCTCTTCATATAACCTCTTTAATTTCCACTACTTCTACCATTACATCGTGTGTAATGCTGTAATACCTTTATACAATTATAGAAGCTTGCAAGTCGTAGGTTAACGAGTGCTTCCGATACCGTTAATATCTGAGGGCCGTGCACAACCAACCTTCCAAACGGACGCAGGATGTGCAAGGCAGCCATCAGGAGCACACGAATACGTAGTGAAAGCAAGTATACCTCAAGTTTAAAACAGTTATTATGTTGTCATCATTCGTTTTTGTCTATGTCGTGTCTTTTGAAAGAACGGTGTAAAGTTAAGTGTCAAAGTTTTAATGACTAGATCAACATTTTGTCAGTCAGGTCCCAAAAAATTGTCCCAAAAAAATGGCGTCTAATACTACAATCAGCCTCAGGCAGATCACACTCTGCCACATAATAAGAGATGCTTGACAAAATCAGCTGATCCATGCAGTGTTCTCAACGTATCCTCATACAACGGTTCAATTATATCTTATGAAAAGTCTCTTCAACACTTTTCTTTGGTTACATGCATACACGTCTTTTTCAAAATAAAACTCACAGGGAACTCAGTGAGGTTTAGGCAACAGAACCACTTGGTTAGGTTTCGGAAAAGATCGTTGTTTGGGTTGATTTAATATGAGAATACCTGTCTTAAGTTTGAGAAAAGACTGATAGAAAGACGGCCGGTGAGGATGTAAGGGAAATTAATGAGGACCCTCCGGCCAGCGCTGAGGTTTCTCTCTGACACATATTGATCCTGGAGCTAAACAACTGCCCTGGAGGAGAGCTGCAGACCTGCCATAATGTGTGTGTGTGTGTGTGTGTGTGTGTGTGTGTGAGAGATTTTGTGTGCGCTTCAACAGGTAAATCCTTTCAAGTGACCTCCAAAGACAGGAAGATGGGGAGAACATGAAAGCGTAGCATGTCGTCACATCAGTGGATGGAATTAGACTTTTGGAAAGAGATCGGCGTAGCCTTGTGGCTGACGGAGTAAACAGGTAATTGACAAACCGCTGAACACACGAGACGAGTTAAATGTCAGCTTTCTCCAGTTTTGACAGCCGTAGCATTATCAGCCGAGCAAGCGCTCGTTGACATGCAGCCGTGTCGGCAGACGCCGGAGGTAAACTGTGGTGCTAATTAAAAAATAATCACCTGTTTGTGTTGTCGGTGCACCAGCAATGTAATCTACATAATATTAGTTCAAATAAGGAAAGTTTCAGTTCACCTTTGAGACCCAGGAACATCTTCTGCACAGCAGCTTCTGGACAGTGACCAGGGGAAACACTGGGTTCAACATCAGCTTAAAGCACGACCATTAAAGTTTAATTGATTCACTGTAAGGAACCCCTTTTTTATAGAAACAAACAAACAAAAGCCAAAAGTTTAATTTTCTTTTTAAACATTTTCAAAATAATCAGGCTGTCTTCATACTGGGTTTGTAGCAATACCTACAAATATTAATACACTGTAATTCATAGATGACTAAATCTATTGGCATGAAATCCACATAATCATGATCCAGGAACTACAATAATGACACACGGCTATTTCGGTTTATGCAGCATAACCCGAGTGTTTCCTGGCCAATTAATTGTGCACCAGTGTGCATTTACTTAAATGTGTAGCATTACTCCTGGTATAGAAATGAGGCGTTTTGTCAGATCCGGTTCATTAGAGTGACACCATGGCCCTCATCATATGTTGAGGGCTGTTGGCCAAACTGAAAATGTGTGTTTTTTTGATAAAAAAAAAAAAGTAACTCAATTAAAAGCTTCTCACAAGTAGAGTGTGGTAATTATAACGTGTGTTAATTAGTTTTAGCAGGATGTCGGAGGTCATTCACTGTTTGTGGTTCCTCCACACACACATACATAAAACTACACGACCACACCCCTGTGTTGTGATTTCCATTAGGCCAGATTGGAAGTGTTGATTGATTCTGTCCACGTGTCGTCAGATCAGATCAGACGAGGCCGCCACTCTACTTTATTGGGACACCGTGGGCTGGAGAGAGCTGATCCAGCACATAACAGAGTGAAAGAGAGAGTCTAGAGGAGTTGTGGACTTTATTACACACTCTCAAAGCTTTGATTCTGCTTCTCATAACGAACAGCCTCACGCTCTGTACTTACCTGCCTCTGAACAGGGGCGGCCGTGTCTCCGGAGGTCGTTGGTTTGATCCCTGGCCCTTGTGTCCTTGGACAAGATACTAAAGGCCCAATCTCAATGTCACCCCTGAGGCCCTAAACCCTGACCCCCCAGGAGCTTAACTGACATCACCTGGTAAATGAGTGTGAGAGGCTTAGTTGTGACAACGTCATATCATGTTATGAACAATTGTGGGTTATTAGCATTTTGTTTGCTTGTGTTTTGTTTCACCCAAGCGGAAACCTCCGGTTCTGAAAAGTGAAGACAATGCTGCATTCTCTCTAGTGTCCACCAGGGGGCGACTCCTCTGGTTGTATAGAAGTCTATGAGAAAATTACTCTACTTCTCTCTTGATTTATTACCTCAGTAAACATTGTAAACATGAGTTTATGGTCTCAATCTCTAGTTTCAAGTCTTCTTCAATACAGCATGATGTTCATTTAGTAAATGATGGTCCATTTAGAGTCAAACAGACCATAAAGCAGGGTATGCTTTAGGGGCGGGGCTACACAGTGATTGACAGGTCTCTACCAGAGCTTTATTTCACGTCTCTACGTCACTCCTCCGTTCCCTGGTTGCAAAAATCCAAGATGGCGACGACCAAAATGCAGAACTCGAGGGTTCAAAACATCAGTCCACAAACAAATGGGTGACATAAGGACGACTACATGTACTCCTTATTTACAGTCTATGGTTACACGTTTCTCTAGACTAGTTTGTTTCTTTGTCCCTAAACTTTATGAAAGTGCAATTGTAGTTCACTGGAGTAGTGCCGCTTTAAGGTTGACGCAGATTGTTGCAGGCCTGTTAGATTGCATTAGTGTGGACACGTCTTCATGTTGCTGTATTCGCCCCATGAAGCTGTCTGTCGTGGTGTGTTTGTCTAACAACACGTCTTCCTGTATCTGTGTTTCTGCTGTCCTGAATGTCAAACTGACAGACTGGATTAGAGTTAGTGCAGAACAATCGAGATCAAATAAGTGTGGCTGAGCGGCAGCGTTATCATTCTTTCACCCCCCTCCTTTCCCTTCAATCCAGCATGTTTTTCCTGTCTCATAGCAGGAAATCAACATACCGGCAGGGGCCGATAGGACTGACGATCAATACAAATGGCTCAATGATTACTTGGCCACCGGCTGAGATTTCTGGCTCGCAGACTTCTTGGCCAATAGTCTGTTTGGAACTGAAACCACACAGTGGAGTCTCACAACGACTGCTCATCCTCGCTTACAAACACAACTGTTCAGTGATGGAAGACAGTGTTGTGGGCAACTCATCCAACATTTCATCCACTGAGGCAAAAAAAAAAGCTTTGTTCTAAAGCCAGATTATTATTATTCTGCTTTATTTTGGAGTGTGGTGATAAGGTTCATCATTTGTGAAAAAACGTGGGTAAAAAGATTAGGGGAATTTTTTTTACTAAATGCAAAGTATTTAGTATTTAAAACCGAATTATTTTTGTGTCAACAAAAGCTCTCCTTACTGCTGACTAAGGGGCTGATCGCACTGTGATGCGTTGCTACCATAGACTGTATTTAAGAAGTGGACGTAGTCGTCATGACGTCACCCTTTGGTTTGTGGACTGATGTTATGAAGCCTTGAGTTTGGCGATTTCGCCGTCGCCATCTTGGATTAGGCCGTCGTCATGTTTTTTTTTTGCAGCCAATGAATAGAAGTTACCCCATTTAGAATGCGGAGGAGTGACGTAGAGACTCTGTATACGTCTCTGGTAGAGACCTGTCAATCACTGTGTAGCCCCGCCCCTAAAGCATACCCTGCTTTATGGTCTGTTTGACTCTAAATGGACCATAATTTACTAAATGAACATCATGCTGTATTGAAGAAGACTTGAAACTAGAGATTGAGACCATAAACTCATGTTTACAATGTTTACTGAGGTAATACATCAAGAGAGAAGTAGAGTCATTTTCTCATAGACTTCTATACAATCAGAGGAGTCGCCCCCTGGTGGACACTAGAGAGATTACAAGTTTTAAGACACTTTAGCATAAAACAACCGTAGAATGCCGCCTGGATGGTTGCGTTACATTCTGATGCTACATTATCTTCCTGCTTAAATCGTAGATTGTTTTTAATTTGATGACGCAAGCATTTTTTCCTCACAACTGGTTGACACATTACTAAATCATTCACTAACAAGGTCATTCCTGAAGATTTAATGGTGCATCCTGATTTACAGTAGTAAATCACAGTGGTTAAGAACTTAGGACGCACTTTAGAAACATTGAGAAAGTGTGGAGGGATTGTGTTGCTGTCTGTTTTGTTGTTGTTGTTTTCTCTCTTAGTCATTTATCTTTGTCTCTAATCTTGTTCCTAAGTAGCATGTATCTCAATGCTAACCTAACTAGGGCCTTAATCACAAGTCACTTTGTGCACCTGTTGAAAGACACTTTAGACCACTGACAAGTCTGTCTCATCCCCGTCGCCTCCACCAACTCTGTTCCTCTCTCTTTGCTCTCTCTTTTTCCCTCTTGGAGTGAGATAAATCTAATTTGCCTTGAGACGCGGGGCCCTTTGTTGTTGTTTTTTTCAGCATGTGGTGAAGCAAACAAGGACATTCAACCAGAAGAAGTCGGGGGAATCGATTCACTTAACTTGAGGGGCTTGGTGAAATCCTGCTATCTTAAGATTTCAAACCAGACTTGCTGGCACAAAATGTGGGGATTTGGCCTTTGGGTTCAAACTATCAGACTCTCAAATATATCTCCCATTAGCAGACACTTTCTGGCAATGTTTTATAATCACTCCATCCCCTCTGAATGATGCCTCCCTGGGCCTAACAGCAGAAAACATGTCGTTACAACCTCTAGTTGCATTCCTTCAATTAAACCACGCTAAACCCAGCAGTGAGATTCCCCCTGATTTGCTGAGGGGTTTGTTACAACTAGTGTGTTATCTACTATGCACACCCAAAAGTGATGTAAGCTGACGGCAACCTCCGGTTCTGATGAATATAACCAATGCTTCATGTCTTAAACCTGCATTCTCTCTACTGTCCACCAGGGGGCGACTCCTCTGGTTGTATAGAAGTCTATGAGAAAATGACTCTACTTCTCTCTTGATTTATTACCTCAGTAAACATTGTAAACATGAGTTTGTGGTCTCAATCTCTACCACTCTCTACCAGAGACGTATACAGCGTCACATAGACTTCTATACAACCAGTAGAGTCGCCCCCTGATGGTCAGTAGAGAGAATGCAAGTTTTAAAACACTTCCGGAGAACCGGAGGTTGCTGCCTGATTTTGGCCTTGAACACGACTCGATTTACTCTGGAAGCTTTTGACTTGGACCTGACTGGACCTAGTCTTGGTCTCTTGACTAAAGCCTTAATCCAAACACCGGTTGTGTCGGGGGAATCGTCACTTCCTCAACTCACGTTGGGAAAGGTTGTTCTGTTGTTTTGGATGCAGAAATACATTCAAACAACTGAAAAAAACATTTGGAAAATAAAATATCAACACTTTCAATTTATTTTTATATGGTTTCATGTGGGGGTAGTGTTTCTGCAAACTCATCACGACAGAGTCAGCAGATGGATATCTCCACCTCTCAGAGTGAACTGCACGCTTTAATGCCTTTGCTTTGGCTGAGAAAAGACGTCTCTCATGAACACTTGATATTACTGACATTTATCATCGTGACGTTTTATTCTTCATGATGGCCAAAGTCAGACAGTCTAGCATTGCCTTATTCTTTTTTAGAAAAGGCAATATTACAAGTGATGGATTGACAAGAGACAACAACAACATGATACTGCAGTTCCCAGTGGTGGAAAGTACACATGTACATTTACTCAAGTACTACACTTGTCACATTCGAAGCAGGCAGGTTGAGACAAACGCAGAGACAGGAACTAAAGCATTAAGTATTTATTTTCTAACCAGTAATACAAAGTAGAAACACTGGGAAACTACGACAGACAGGACACAAGGAGCATCGATTCGGCTTCGACACAACAAGCAAACGGACATAAGAACAGACCAGTTTGAATACACAATGAGCTAATCACAAGACGAGGCTCAGCTGAAGTGGGCGGGGATCTGGAATAAGGAGGGAAACGCTATAATTGGCTGACAAGACAACGAGGACCGGTGATACGAAGGTAGGACTGACGAGGCATGACTCTAAACAAGGTAAGACCACAGACTGTATATAAGAAGTGGACGTAGTCATCGTGACGCCACCCATTGGTTTATGGACTGATGTTCTGAAGCCTTGAGTTTGGCGATTTCGTCATCGGCATCTTGGAATATGACGGTCGCCATCTTTGCTTTTCAACTGATGAACGGAAGTTGCGTATACGACTCTAAATGGACCATAAGTTACTAAATGAACATCATGCTGTATTGAAGAAGACTTGAAACTAGAGATTGAGACCATAAACTCATGTTTACAATGTTTACTGAGGTAATAAATCAAGTTTTGACAAAAGCCACACTTGACTAACTCATACTGATAGTTTTCAGTTGCGGTCTGAGATAATTAAACCTAACACAATATACCTCACCGCTCCTTACTGATGGAGTGATTCAGCTCATGCAGTGCTGTGTGTGTTGTGTGTTGCTCCACCTGGCTGTGTTTTGAAGGCCCTAACTTTAATTCGGAGCCCATTTTCAGTCCATTATGCCGGGCCACTGGGGAGACTATAGCAAATTAGAACTATCTCTACTCCACTGACTTCATCATTAAAATTAAAATGGCAATTGCTGCACCCCACCTGTCACACACACACACACACACACACACACACACACACACACACACAAACTGACCAGAGACCATACGCAAACACAGACTTGTGAACATATGTGAAGATGTGTGTACCACACGATCCTCATCGTGTGAAAACGGTGATCTGTAGCACACATATACATTTCCACAAATTGACAACCCTTCAAGCAGAATGGATGCCCATCAGAACCCTCCCCCCCCCACACACACACACACACACACACACACACAGAGTTGTTGAGGGAATGGCGAGCGCTCTGACACACCCAGTCAATTCGAGCATCACTCGCCCAGTGGGACGGCGTATTAACCACCATTTTCCGATACACAAGTGTGTGTGTTTGTCCAGATGTGCGAGTGTGTCGGTCCATTCACGCAGCGGGGGGGGGGGGTGTTGCTTTTGATGTAAGGAGTGAGAATGTCCCGTCTTTTAGTTGATATAGCTTCACAGCGGCCCTCTGCCCACACTTAAGGCCCAAACAAGATCGATAGAGGAGACCCATAGAGCGAGAGAAAGAGGAGAGGAAGGGAATAGATGTACTAATATCGCAGCCTCAAGTCCTGGCCGGTGGTAATCAAAGCCGTAAAACCTGATAATCACACCGGTTTCTCTGTAAGCATGGACTGACTGATGGGAGACAACAATGCCAGTGTTTGTGTGTGTGTGTGTGTGTGTGTGTGTGTGTGTCTCCTCAAAAATGTGAAAGTGTGACTTCAATTCAAAAGAGTTTGAATAAGTGCAGTGAACCTCATCCACGTGTGTGCAGATGCTCGTGTTTGCGTGCCTGTGTGTGTGTGTGTGTGTGTGTGTGTGTGTGTGTGTGTGTGTGTGCAAGACGTGCATCCGATAAAAGCAGGCGAGTTCACCGCTAATGCTCGGTAAAAGCGGCGAGGGCTGGCAGGAGCGGCCTCGCCGTGAAACGGGGAAGTGAGTGTTTTCCCTCACGGTTCACGGAGGAGTCAAAAAGAGAGGGAGGCGTGGAAATGAGATGAATAGGAGCAGGAGGGAGGGAGGTGAGGGAGGAGAAGAGAGAGGACACTCAAAGCGTTGAGCTGGGGTGGGAATCGACTCGATGCCTACTGGCCATGAAGTTGGAGGAGCGTCATTCTGCTCCTGCACATTTAAAGACAATGAGAAGATGCACGCATGACTGCAAACAGATTAAAGTGAGAGAAAGAAGTATCTGATGTGAGAGAGACTTCGTGCATTTTCCTCACTGATACGAGTGTGTCAATATCACAACGCAGTGTCAGCAATGTTAAAAGATACTAGGGTCCGAATAAACCTGCAATAATCAATATCAAGAGTATTTGGGTGACCGTCGACCGGGGGTGTGCTAGCTAGCTCTCATTGTCTGATAAACCGTAAATTCATCAAATTCAATGTCCTGTGTTATCTTTATTTTACAAGCTACTGTAGCCGTCATATTTCGCGGAGACGGACCTTCATTTAGCAGCTGAGCTTGTTGTTTGCTGCTGTTGTTCTGAATCTGTCATATAACCACGTCCCATTCATCAGAGTATAACGGATGGAAATAAAAATTGCTTTATAATAAATGTGGCGTTAGGAAATAAACATCCCCTGAAATAAATAAAAGTAGTCCTTTGAAAAAAAACACCCTTTGGCAAAAAACAAAACAAAAACCTATTTATTTAACTGTATTAACTCATTTAGATATTTATATTTACATTTATTTACATATTTATTGCCCTAACTTATTTCTTTTGGGATTTATTTCATAGGAATATTGATGTATGTATGTATTTATTTAATATTTAATAAAAATGGCATTCCATAAATATGAACTGAGAATGTAGAAGCGAGAGTCACCTGGTTAGAACAAACTGTGTCTCACACGCTTTCCCATTTACATTGTAGATCAATAAACAGTGGTCTGACTCTCTCTCGCTCTCTCTCTCTTACACACACACACACACACACACACACACACACACACACACACACACACACACACACACACACACACACACACACACACACACACACACACACACACACACACACACAACAAGCAGAAGCAGCACCTCCAGACCTGCACTTAACGGCCCTGAAGAACCCCCCCCCCCCCCCCCCCCCCCACACACACACACACACATGGCTTCTATATACAGTATATACGGACTAAATTGCTCTTAGATGTACATTTGCTGTCAGCCAGTCGTTTAACTGAGGCGACTGCAAAGTTGACCTTTTCTACACCGGAACATTTCCAGGAAGCCTGAAATCAAACAGGAGAAAGTGAGAGAGAGGGAGTGACACATAAGTAAAGTTTATTTGCTAAAATAACAACAACAGATCATTCATATTTTTACTTACGATGTCACATTTTTCTGTAATTTCCAGTCTTCATACATCTGCAAGTATCCTATCCAACATCAGTGCCCCAACAGCAGTTCATTTCAAACAAGACTATTAGTATTTTTCAAGCCTGTTTTCATCAAATACCACCAGTGGCCCTCTGCGTCTGATACTAACAAACCGAGGAACCCTTTAGCGTCTGCATGAGACACACGGAGCTTTCAACTAACACCCAGTGTAAACCCATTTACGTAATTATTAGACAGTCAACTGTCTACAACTGTCGTAGTATAAAGAGCAAAAAAAAGTTGGATTGTTACTACAAACACAGGACTTTTACCCAGGAAGGAGATCACTGTTGGCGTTCCAGGCGAGACCAAGTTAACATTGACTTATTAGCCTCATAGCTGGAAATGAGCCATTGACTAAGCGCTGGTATTAGACAAGTTGGGAGTGAGAATGTGTTGGTTTTTCCAGCGGCACTTTTGGTCAACCATGCCACGTTTGATTTGTGTTTCCATTACCAGTTTGAACTCGCCGAGTCGCCCTCAAACAAGCGTGTGTTGCGAGACTCAACTCATGTCTCTGTGGGAGACCAAAGAGAAAGATGTTTTTAAAAGTCTGTGTGTTCAGCTCTGTGCTTCAAACAGAATCTCTGTGGTTTGAAGTTTAGTTCCTCTCCTGCGTCCCTGTTTGTACTTTCAGATATCTGGTATATTTATTTTACTGTCATGCTGTCATGCTGACTAGGAGTCATGTTAAGTTGCTGCTGATAAAAATCCCAAATTTCTTGAAAAGAAAAGCTTTTAAATAACATAATAACTGGGGCCTTTAATTGGGAAGAATTTATAGGAAATTAAATGTTTATCGTCGAATTAGCAGAACCGAATGGCAGCTTTTCTTCAATAAAAACTAGTCTTCTAATAGTGCTGGGAGGAAAAGTACAAGCAGAAAAAGCAACAGTGAGAAGTTGAATGCATGATGTTCCCTGAGCCCTATGTTCCCTCAACCCTATCTTCCCTCAGCCTTTTTTCCTCAACACTATGTTTCCTCAACACTATGTTTCCTCAGCCCTATGTTCCCTCAGCCCTTTGTTTTCTTAGCCCTATGTTCCTTCAGCCTTGTATTCCCTAAACCCTATGTATCCTCAGCCCTATGTCCCCTCAGCCCCATGTTCCTTCAGCCTTGTGTTCCCTCAACCCTATGCCCCCTTAGCCCTATGTTCCTTCAGCCTTGTATTCCCTAAACCCTATGTATCCTCAGCCCTATGTCCCCTCAGCCCCATGTTCCTTCAGCCTTGTGTTCCCTCAACCCTATGCCCCCTTAGCCCTATGTTCCTTCAGCCTTGTATTCCCTAAACCCTATGTATCCTCAGCCCTATGTCCCCTCAGCCCCATGTTCCTTCAGCCTTGTGTTCCCTCAACCCTATGCCCCCTTAGCCCTATGTTCCTTCAGCCTTGTATTCCCTAAACCCTATGTTCCCTCAACCTTATGTCCCCTCAGCCCTGCTCCTTCAGCCTTGTGTTCCCTCAACCCTATGTCCCCTCAGCATGTTCCCTTAGATCAAAACCTCCCCCAGTGCCATGTTATTGTTCTAAATCCCAATAGTCAGAAACATGTCCTATTTGTCCGACAACCCGATATCCCAAAAAATTGAATTAGTGGAATCGGTCACGGAAGTGAACAAAAAAAACCATCGACACATTGTTCAATTGCTAACCCAACTAACTTTGTGAGCTATTTTGGCTTGCTAGCGCCAGATTGTTAGCGGCTAGCTAGATTATACTCAGTTAGCTGAGTAGCCTACCAACTAGCTCCCAAAGAGTAAGCTACGTCACCAAAGCCCAGTGCCATGAATTTTGCTTAGTCACATTCTGGCTCACCCTAATATTCTTACCCTAACCAATCTCACTCCTCATGCCTAAACCTAGCCCACCCAACCAAGGAAGTCAACGAGTACTAGTCAACGAGTACTAGTACATTCTGTCTGTTACTGGATATTGTTAGCGCAATATTTAAAAAAGTTAGACCGACAAGTATATTAATAATACATTTTTGACCTGATGATGGCGTAAATTAAAATGTTGTCATTTAACTTATATTAGCAGTTTTCAGATGCAGCTGAAATGCAAATAGTAATGTGCAAAAGTGACTTTTACTTCCTAATCGAACCATAAAAAGAACCAGCGGCACTTCTTCAGCACATTCTGTGTGATACGTGCACATTTCCCCCTAAGGTCAGACAAAATGGCCAGTTGGTACACATATGTTGGTTGTGTAAATGTTTTCTGCACACTTCTGCAGCAAAAAAAATAAGTAGTTTAGACCATAAGTCAATCAGTAAACCAAGAGTTGGCCACTTTGAGCAAAAGCTAAGTTGCTGAAAAAACATTAGTCTGACTGGTTCAGTGTCGACTTCTGCCTGTAGGTCTGGTCTCATCTGCTCTCAACACTTTTCAACTGCATGTGTGTGTGTGTGTGTGTGTGTGTGTGTGTGTGTGTGTGTGTGTGTGTGTGTGTGTGTGTGTGCACTCACTGATTCTTTATGAATTTGCTAATGTAATTGAAAGACAGAAGAGGAGCAATGAACGTGTGCACTTGTACTGTATGCATGGTGTGTGTTCACTTCTGGCTGTGCATGTCTACCGAATCTTTTTACGATGCAGAGCAGAGCGTGGCCGAGCAGAGTGTGTGGGGGGGGGGGGGGGGATGATGGGGAAGATGGAAACAGCGTGAAAGAAGAAAATGATGAAATGGAGTAGAGGTAAAGGAGGGAAGTGGTGGAGAGAGGTGAGGTGGTGTGATCCACCCAATGCAGCAGAGGCATCAAGAACCGGAGGCATTTACAAAGCAAACAGGGCAGTCGAGCTGGAGCGGGAGGCAATCTGTCTTTAATTCATATAATTTGGATCAAATGAAGTCACTATCTCTGTTGAGCTTCAAGATTCCCTTAAAATGCAAAATTCCCAAGTAAAAAAGAGATTCAAGTCTGAAATATGAGCTGCAAACAAAGAATCTATACTTGAATGAATAAATGATAAAGAAAGTCTGCAGTGTGAAATGTTTACAGCCAGGGAGCTCATCTTTTTGGTTAGTTATGTTTGTCGGTTAAAACCCCTTTGTTTCGACGGGTCAACGTGTTTTATCGGCTAAAAAAGCAGCATGTGTAATGTATTTGGTTTGTGGTATTTCTTCTCTTTGTTGGCGCAGGTTTACAATAAACATCATGTATGTTTGTATGTATTTGTGTTAAGCTAAATTAATCGAGCCTCCCTGGAAGGAAATTGTACACAGTGTCCAAACGGTCCGTAACATGATGCCATGGGGCCCGAAAAAAAACCCATGGATGTGTAAGTTCAAGGAAGGGATTTCATACAAGTCAAACTTTATTTTGCTTCATGTGTCACTTTCATAGGAACAAATGGGGCCCCACCTCCAACGTTGTACCAAGTTCTCTTTATACATCCATGAACTTAATCCACCCAGAGTGCCAGAGTTTGTTCCTAAAATTGCAGCTCATTGCTGCCCCTTGTGGCCGATGTAGTGGGCGTTCTCTACACTCTGACCACATGGGGCAGTAGCGAGCATCTTACGGCTTGGCACAGCAGAATGAGGTGAAGAAGATGCTGCTACCGAGACACAAATGTGAGATTTATGTTTTATCTGAAGCGTTTTTTTGAACAATATGTTTCAGCTTTACAAGCGAGAAAACTTTAAAGATGAAGACTAAATGGTTGGTTTTGCAAATGTTCGTCTGGTTACGTCTGAAAGAACAGCGTGCAACCGTTTCCCGGAGCTTTTCTGCAGGAAGCGTCCAGGACTGTTTTCACACGTTAATTAATATACCGTATGTCTATTTTACTCCCCCTAATGATATGACAAGTAAAAAGCAGCAGAGAAACAGTAGAGAAAAGGATGCATACATTCATTAACACGTCAAACAAGTGTGATATAAAAACATCATCGTTTTATGATGAATCCTAATCTTGTAGACTTTATAACTCAGCCTCTTTCTTTCCTGCTCCCTCTGTCTCTCCTGAGCTCTCATTAGTGAGGAATAATCTCCCCCTCTCCTCGCTGATAAACCTCACACCTCTCCTCTCCTTCATCGCGCTCTCCTTCCTCATCTACCACCTCTCCAACCCGTCACCTATAGTGTCTCCTCTCTTATTCAGTCGGTCACCGTCTTTGTCTTTTTTTTCTGCATCTGTGCCTTCACGTCTCCTCCCTTTTTTGATTTTCTCATTTGCTTCTTCTAGTTGCCTCTCTCTCTCCAGCCGAGTGGCAGCGGTACATTGAGCAGAAGGTGAAAGTCTGGATCCTCGACTCCCCCACACTTTGCTGCCGTCTTTGCTTCTTCCTCCCCGTCTCTGTCTGTCTCGATGTATCATCCCATTTGTTTATCTCCTCACCTCTCGTCACCTGTTCTGTCTCCTTCCCCTCTCTCCTCCTCCTCCGTCCATCGCTTTTATTGCTTTCTACAGCTCATAAAATACAAAGGGAAGACGTGGTGGGAGACTAAATAAAGAGACAGAAATGTATTCGGACGGGAATGACTTAATAAACGAAGGGTGTTTGGTGACTGTTAATAATGTTGCTCCGCTGGCCAGCCAATGTCCCAGGTGTGATTAAGATTAAAACTGCCAGTGGATGGGGAAAGAAGTAAGTACCCAATTTCCTGTTTGTTTCCCAGCTTTCCTCCACTGATCAAACGTTTCACCAGCTTCCCCAGGAAGTAGACCGGGCCTTATCTCAGCGTTGTGCTGTGAAACTGGGCCAGCGCCAATAAGATAAGCCATCACAGACGTGAGGACTAGGAGGTGTTTTCGGATATATTTCAACTAAACTCGAACTGGCTGGACTGGCGTTGTGCAAATTTTGTGAATTACAGATTTGACAGCATCCGGCACTAGTGCTTTCAGGCCCTCTGCGGCCCACGCGATCTATTTAAGAACATGAGCGGACGCTGAGGCGACAATGCAGACGTACTTTACCAGCAGCAAATGTAATGTGACCGTCAACCTGTCAGCTGTACAGTAGGGAGTGTATTAACAGTTACCTGTCATACCATGTAGCGGACATCCACAGATTTCTCTTGATAAAACTCTGAGCGCCCCTCCCTATCTTTCCTCTCACCCAGGACACTGATTTGTGCTGAAATGTTGAGATTAATCCTATCTATTCATTTATTATCCATATATACACACATGCATATCTTAAAAAGACTAAGTGTCTAGTATTAATCCTGTAAAGGAAGGTAAATGAATCAAGATAGTTGTTGTCCGTCTGCGGTCCTCTGTTAGCCGAAACATCTCCACAGCAAGATCCTGAAGAAGTGCCTTCCTTCTCCTGGTTTCTAAACTACTACAACTAAGATAAATAACTTTGAATCCTGCACACCAGATCTCTCTCTCTCTCGTTGGCTCTGTCGGTTCCTCCTCTTCTCTAGCTTTGTGTTCCTGATCCTGTGTCGTCTAATGTGCCGTGCAGCTTCGACCCGCGAGGTTTATTCCAGCAAATATTCAGAGCAAGAGGCTCTAATAGAAAAGACCTTAAATGAAAGTAAGTCTAATAAATATTTCAATTTTAAGGAACTTTTTTGATTTGCGTGTATATAAAATAATAGCTTCAGACGTTTTTGATGATTTTAGGAGGTTAGTGTGCGTCTCTGCGTGTCTCTGTGTCTCTACATCCCCCTGACGTGGCCTCACGCCGTCTCCATTTCCTTCCTCTCCGTTGCTCAACAGGAGGCTGATGCACTGAGCCGGACGCAGCGGGACGCCAACTTCGCCTATTGCCAGCATAACTCATGGCACAGCGGGCCGGCCCCGTGCCACCTCATGCCAGGAGAGCAGATTAGAGCCACTTCACCTCACCCTGCTGATACGCCAGCTTTTCTTCACCTCAGTCCTCTGCCCACGGGTGAGGAGGTGCCAATCCAGCTGTGACCGGCCCCCTTAAACACTCGGCTGGCCTGTGTGTGTGTGTGTGTGTGTGTGTGTGTGTGTGTGGTTAAGGCTGACACAGATGCAAGACCAGTACATTTTCTAAATTGTACTCAAAAGACCAGATGATTTTGTTGTTTTGTTGCAGCTGACCCAGGTTTGAATGTGGAGATTAATTGCCTCTTGATTGGAGAGATTTTATTTGAAAGGCTTTTTGAACATCGACACTAAATACTTTCCTAACTATCACTATCGGCCCTCAAAAATCAGCAGAGCACAGAGAAAATGTGAGAGTGGATAATCACGACAGGGAATGAAAGGCACTTGAGTTACCTGTAGTCCTGTTATAGTAACTATGATTCTTTAAACGATAGCATTCATGAGCGTTAGGGCAAAGGTCCATTAATACATGAACAGCTAAAGCTAGCGTTAGCAATCTTCTTCAAAGGCTTTTATCTTTATTTTGACTCGTTAGTTAGTCAAGTCATTACCTACGCTCCTTACCTAACCCTAACTAAGGGATTTCATTGCCTACACCTAAACCTCTGGAAGTTTATTTTAAAGAATAATATGCATGTAAATAGCAGAAACTAACACGCCATCTCTGCTACGTCCAAAAGTGTTGCTAGAGGGCCACCTAGAGTGTCGTATTTTGAAGGAATGGAGACTAACCAAGCTCTTGTGAACTGTGAGTGTGTAGTACAATAAGGACAGATGGATAACCTTTTAAAAACAGTGTCACTGCCCACATTCAAGCTTGTATGTCAGTCTGGTAAATTATCACCAAAAATAGCTGTAGATGCACCTCTTGCTGTTACAGGTGCACGCAGCGAGCATTACAAAGGAATAAACCTCCAGCAGAGCAAAAAAAAGAAAGCCTTTCTTGTCCCAGAATTCCTTCTGACCTAAATAGGCCAGTATGGATACTCACTCCATTTCTCCCCCCAATCGCACTCCCCTCTGCCATGGCCTGTCACGCACGGTTACCCCTCGATTGACTCAAGGCTGGATTGTGCTGGATGGAGCTAGGCGGGAGCTAACTATTTCCCCTCCACCAATTTATAGTCCACTCAACCCAGAGCTGCCATTCGACTGACGCCACCAATGCTGATCTAAAGGAGCAGCTACCGAGCCCATTCGGAGAGAGCAACCCCTTACAACTAACGTAGGCGCCCACACATACATTCCCTGAAGTTGCCTAAATACCTTTTTTTTTTGCAGACGTATGGGCTTGGAAAGACCTGTGGTTGCGCCATCTGACCTGACTCTGTCACCCTGAACTTACCCTGGGTTTTAAACAGGTCTGACAATGCAGGAAAGAAAAGGGAGAACCGTACATATTCCCCAATCCCCAAAAGAAAAGATTGCTAACCAGAATGTCTGCGCTGTCTGTGATGCTGACTTTACAGTGTACAGAAAGCACTAAGTTGCAGAGATATACAGCGAGCCTGTTTTGCAGTGATGTGCATGCAACTGCAATACCTGCCATACCTGGCAATGACAAATGACCAGAGATTAAACCCAGCATGGTGTGTGGGTACGCTGCATTGTATTCTACTGAATCTACTATCGCTGTATTCAATTTGTCATTTCCATTTAAGAAAAAGGTGTCGTGTGCTTTTGATGTTCAAACGCAATAACATTATGACATTATTATCATGACAACAAAGAAGATGCAAGCTGTGGCTGCTTTGAATTCTGGTCCACCGAGAGTGTTGCTGGTGAAATTAGAATCACAGTTCCAGCTCTGATGGAGCTTTTATGGCAGACGCAGTAACAACCCTGTCCTCTGATTCTGTGGGACTGGAACCGGTCATGTTTTCTGTTGATGTTTTAGTGAATTAAATCCTTTTCTCTTTTCAAACTCAATTGTAGCTGCACTGGAAAATATCAGTTGGTCCAAAATACGCCTGCAAACAAGACAATGCAATTTATTTTGGGGTGCAGTGCTCCTCCATCATCCTTTCACTCGATTGATTGTGGGGCATTATTATTTCCCCTCCCCCCCCTTTGTTTCCTGAGCATCCAACATGTATGTGATGGTTCCACTCGGAGTGTGATACCAACGAACCGTCCATATCAGCATTAGACTGTCAGAGCTACTGATGTTGGTTAAAATAGCAAAGAAGTCAGAGTCTTTAGGATTGGACCGGTCAAACAAACACAGGACTTGCACTCAGGAAACCGCTGTTCGTGTCCTGCGTGAAACCAAGTCAACGTTGAGCTATTTCACCGTAGATTTTCTAAGTGACTTCTGGACTTTACTAACTCCGGTGACGTGACAAACGTAGTTATTTCACATAACAAACGCTTATTTGAACCCAAATCACTATATTTTTTACCAAAACAAAGTAGTTTTGTTGCACAAGTATTACTCAAAACTAAGTAAGCCTACGTTTGAAATTCATTTTGAAGAGACTGCAGGCATCTAACGAGTGAAAACTGTATGTTTCCTGTGAACACAGAAGCTTATTAAGCAGAAACTGACACAACGTTCCTGGCGTCCCAAACTGACACTAGACAAGTGACCAAGTGTTGGTGCATGATTTACAGTAAATTCATCGTATAATATCACACGAATGGTATTTGGAAAAAGCATCTTTTTTTGCAGCTGCACTCATCAATATTTTTACACCAACAATGGATTTCATTATAAGTATAATCGGAAAGAAGTTGCTTGTTGTGACAAACTCGCAGCAAAGTATCACCAGACTCTGGTGTTTCTCTAAGCTCTATGGAGCCTTTACTGTTGCATCTAAACAATGGTCATCATATTCAGATTCTCCTTTCATAACTCCTATATGCGTAAATATGGAACAACTTCATAAGGCGATGACATGTCAGTGTTGTGTTGTCCTGCTGCTCATATGTGGCCGAGGAAAAACAATTAAGCTTTAAAGCCTCTGAACACCCACACAAGCCCAGACAGTCACGAGAAGAGGTCTAAACAACCACATTAAATGGAAACACCTGTGTGTCAGGATACACTGGCAACCAGCAAGAAATGGACCACAAAATACGCCTCTCAGCTAAAAGTGTTTTCTTGGCAAAATCACTGTCAAATTCACAGGCGGCTGTCCAAAGAAGATAGAGCGGTTCCAAAAAAACACTAGAGTCAAAGCGAACGACGAACTGGAGAAGACAAAGGTGAGCACACAGACTGAATACACAAGGTAATTAGGGACAGGTGCAACTGATCTGGGAGGGGCCGGTAATCACACTGGTAGGCACTAAAATAAACCACTGTGTGGGCTTTCAGGTGCTTCAAAGTATCAAGATCTTATTTTAGAAACTAATCGTATTAAGTAAGATTTCTTTAAGGCATTTCTGATTTTATTCAATAGAAGACTGTATTATTGTAGAGACAGACAGTAAACGAGGGGATACGAACATGAAACAAAGGTCCATGGCTGGAAGTGAACTCTTTGAGGTTCTGTAGTATGGTGCCTACGTCATTCATCTGAAAGTAAATTGATTCTTTTCTAAAAGTAAACTGGATCTGGACTATAAGAACGTCATGTCTAACAGTCTGACTCATCGGATGTAAACTGTGGGTACAACCATAGACTGTATAGAAGAAGTGGACGTAGTCGTCGTGACGTCACCCGTTGGTTTGGTTAGAAAAATGCAAGTGAGAATGTGTGAGCGGAAACACTCGAGGTAAAATATTTGGCAGAGAAAGTGAATCTTTCCTCCACTCTTTCAGCGTGCGGCTGGGTAAGAGGTGCTGCGAAGCGTAAATGGTTTATACCTGCATGCAGCCTACAGTAACTGACTCCAATCTTAAGGGGGAGGAGAGCACACGGGCCTCGGCCTCCAAATCTCATTTGGCTCTGGTACCCGAGGCCTGACTCGCTGATAGGGGTAAAAAAAAAAAAAAGTCGGGGGGCAGACGGAGGAGGTAAAAACGGAAACGAAAACGAGGGTAAAAGAGTGTCAGTGATATGGTGCAGCGCGGCGAGGTGACAGAGAACGAATGGGAGGAAATGGCAGGAAATTGCACGAAAAAAAAATCAGAAAGGGCAGATGGGAGGGGAGGAAGGTATGAAGGTATGAAGAGACAGAGCGGGGAAGTCAGGGTGTGATAGGAAAAGGGATAGTCGGGGATATATCTTCGGGCCGGGATGGATGGAAAGAGTAAATAGAGGTTAAGGAGGGATAAACGAAGAGACGGCGGCTTGTTCTGAGGACAGACAGAGAGATGTGGAACATTGTAAAGTAAACGAAAGGAGTGGCGCGTCACGGAGGAGAGGAAGGGAACAGAATGAAGTGTGGAGAAAGAGACGGGAGCTGGAGAATGGCAGGGAAGAAAGTGTTTGAGAAAAGAGAGGAAGACTGAGGAGAATCTCTGCATGTGTGTGTGAAGCAGAGAGCGAGGGAAGCGAGTGTGACTGATTCGGGCCGAGGCAGCAGTAAAAGGTTCCTCTAATACAGCGGGTGGTGAGGAGATCGGTGCGAAGAAGCCTGAAGGATACACTCTGTTAGGGGAGAGGAAGAGAGGAGGGAGGGCGACAGAGATGCAGAGTCAAAAAAGTGATGGGGGGGGGGAAGAGGAGAGGCAGTTTTCCCCGGGTTCTTCTTTGCATCTCCTCATACTCCTCTCGTTTGAAACACGCCAAATCTTCCCTTTCTACTCCTCTTTCCTCTTCGTCTTCCCCTTTTCTGCCCTTAAATCCTCTTCCTCCTCCCCTCTCCTGCAGTCTGCACACTCCATTGAAATGGGAAAAGAGACCTTGTGAAGCAAAATGTCTTTTCAATAAAACGGGATGATCAAAGAGGAGGAGGAAAGGAGGGACTCTGGTCCAGACATTTTAACTGTAACACCATGTTGCATCAATTCATATCCACAAGAGGCTGCATGCCAGTAAAGCACTTAAAAGGAACCTCCTTTCCCCCTACCGCCATTTATCATATCATACTCAGCCCATCCTGTCACTTGCAGCGATTCGGCATCATCTGCAAAGATCAGAGAGGTAACCCCGCTCTACCACAGACTGTGGACCTAGTCGTCTTGACGCCCCCCATGATTTGTGGACTGACGTTTTGAAGCCTTGAGTTCGTCGTTTTGGGCCGTCACCATCTTGGATTACGACCGCAGCAAGTGAACGAAAGTGAACGAAAGTGAACGAAAGTGAACGAAAGTGACCATATTTGGAAGGCGGAGGAGTGACGTAGAGACGCCGTATACGGCTCTGGTATCGACCTGTCAATCACTGTGTAGCCCCGCCCCTAAAGCATACCCTGCTTTATGGTCTGTTTGACTCTAAATGCACCATAGTTTACTAAATGAACATCATGCTGTATTGAAGAAGACTTGAAACTAGAGATTGAGACCATAAACTCATGTTTACAATGTTTACTGAGGTAATAAATCAAGAGAGAAGTAGAGTCATTTTCTCATAGACTTCTATACAACCAGAGGAGTCGCCCCCTGGTGGACACTAGAGAGAATGCAGCTTTAAGACACTGCGGCATTGCCTTCCCTCTTCAGAACCTGAGGTTGCCGCCTGCGTGCTACCTGTTGCAGAAAGAAAAGCTCAACTTCTAGGGTGGTGGCCCTTTGCACCTCTTTCGTATTCCCCCTTTCCCTCCACCCTTCCTCCTCATCCTGACTGGCCTTGGCCCAGTGCCCAGGAACAAGTGCTGGCTGGCTTTGCAGACCAGGCGGGAGTTGGAAGACAAACTACCCAATACAGGCCGGGAGCAGATAGAGACAGAGTAGAGGGGGAATGCATGGCGGGGGGAAAAAGAGGAGGGAGATGTTGTTTCAGAGATGGAGGGATAGTTCCAAAGGGAGTTGAGGTAAAGTGTGCTTGGGCATTGATTTGCAATTCCAATGAAGTCTGCTTACAGTGAATTACACACAGACACACTCGGGCGTAAGTGTGCATAAATAATCATGCCCAACTCTGTCCCGTAATGGATGGTCCTGCCGTAACAAAGTTAGCGGGGCTGTCTGCCGCGGAACAACATAAACATTAAAACCAGTGACGGCTGGTGGAACATTTTCTAGGTATGGGCCATCCAATCAATTTCAGCAAACATCCCCAGAATGATTTAATGCAAAAAAATTAAGGTATCAAACACGCATTACTACTTTGCAGTTAAATATTTAACATTTCATTCCAACATGAAAAAAAGCACTTTGATAAACACGTCAGGACATCTTACTTTAGTCGCCCTCACAGGGAATTCAGTAGAATGGTCCTAACTGGACTCTCGGCTGAGCAATGGACCTTAAAACTGATGATTTGCTACATATAACATGTGACCACACTTAGGTTCGGTCTTAAGTCGTACAAGTACTAGCAGTACACAGATATCTTCATTTTCATCACCATTTACGGTAAAAGGGGTCTTCACACAGAGAAAGTTATTTGAATAATGGAGAGAAAATGCAAAACAAGCTGCCGATTATGATCAAGATGGTTTCTAAGTGATGCATGTTTAAACTGCTGAGTGGTGAACCAAGGAAATTTAGTTTTACCAGCTTTCTTCACATTTTCACACCACTTTTAGAGCATCTTGGTGAACTGAACAACAAACATAACCCTTGCAGTAAAACAACATCCAACAATATTCAGCATTTTCAACACTTCCCATACCTTCTCACCTACAGCACTTTCGAGACAAAGCACTTTTTTTTAGACAAAGCATTCATGAATACTGTAGCTGTGGGACAGAAACTGGCCGTGTTCGCTAAGTGCTGAAAGCCGAGCCAAGCCAGCCAGCCGGTGTCTTAGCTCGCAGTTTTAATGTGAGTGTAATCTCCTCCATTCACAGGGGGTGTCGCATGCAAGCAGGCATGTGTTGTTAACGGCCTCCCTATGGAGTGCGAGCCAGAGATTAGCGCGGCGAAGGCTTGTTGTACACAAAGACGGCAGCGCAGCCAGACGCCAGGCAGAATGGCTTTTCTACGCGGCCTTACGAGCCGCCACGGCCAACAGCGGGGGAGAGAAAAACAAGGGAGAAAGAAGCAGATGATAAAGAAATACATGAGAATGGAGATGAGAATGGAGGGTGCAGGAGGTGGGAGAAATATTGGTGCTGTGGCAATGTGGACAGAACGGAGAACAGAGGGAGGAAAAAGAAGAAGGCTGGAGGTAGTGCAGGGACAGATGGAGAGAGCGGTGACGGATGGCTGGTGGACGGATGGACGGACGGCGCTAAATGATGCCATCAGTCAACGAATTAACGGCCCGTGATGAGCCAGCGCGCCAGCCAGTGAGTTAGCACAGGACTTTGTTTTTGCCGCCGCTGCCAACAATCAACTCAGCCATGTTTGTTCGTGTCAAGAAGTGGACACTGATGAGAGGACAGAGAGAGGGAGGACAGACTGAAACAACAGAGCAGAGAGATAAACGGCGGGCTGGCTTGAAGACACTCGAGAGTTCAGGATAAGCTTGACTGAGGGGCGAGAGTCATTTCTATTCCTGTAGGGCAGATTCAGATCTTTGATTCAAGGACAATTTATTGTCATTTTGCAACACAGGGATGAACAACGAAATGCAGCTGTGGCTCAAGGAAAACATGACAAACAGCTGTACGTTCCTGTAGTGCATTGTTTTGAATTTGCATCATAAGGAATGTAAACAACAGCAACAAAAACAATTCTCTTTGCAGATAATATGGCCGATATCTACCAAAGTAGAGCATTTAAGCAAAGTAGTCAATTTCTCCATCTTCTGTGATATTCCCATAATGTGCAAATGGTTGTATTCGTCTCCGGACACAATGGAACAAAGCCAATATAAACTGACACGATACAGTTAAAACTTGCCCAATTGTCACAAACTCCTGACGACCTCTCGCCAGTTAAGATAGCCGGATTGTCTCGTCTCCGGTTCACAACCTCTTCTTCTTCTTCTACTCTGCTTACTGGCGGATTAAAACCAATGCGTACAACTTCCGACCAAACTACGCCGTAGCCAGTTGGTGGAAACGCGCCCGTTTCCCTTTGTTTTGGTAACATTTTGTAAAGTTAGTTTAAAATTCGGTTGACAATTGAATGGAAACGTGGCTCCAGACCCCAAAACTGACTTAACAGAAGTCTCATGAGGAAAAAGAAAAATTTCAAGCCTGATATCTCAAAATTGTACAAAATAAAAATGGAAAAGTGAGAGAATCTTTATTCGTAATAAATGTTAATAGTAGCACATAAAGATTGTAAAAGTGATTATGCTTCTACTGAACCCATTCATACACAACATGTCATCACTGACTAAACGACAACAAGTCATTTGTGCCGAGTTCCCCGCCGTCATTGACCTGCTCACATTTCTTACAGTGTTTCTCCATCGTGACCCTCCGTGAATCGCTCTCTCCTCCCTCTGCCTGCGATTGAGCCATTAAGCCAGCCAAGCCAGCTGATTAATACACTGCGTGTGTCAGGCTAAATTGATTCATTGCAGTAAATGATTTGATGAAGGGTCAGTCCACAAATCTCTCAGGACTAATGTGAAGCTAATGGCAAATGACAACAGGATCAAGCTAAACACTAAGACGCCCTGCGTCTTCAAGGTCAGGGGAGTGAAGTCGGTTTGGGGGGGGGGGGGGGGGGGGAACGAAAGTTGGGGATTGAATACAGAAAAGGTGATTTTTTTTTTCAGTTGGGGAAGTAGTTGTGATGAAAATAAAAATGCAGGAAAAACACAATCAAAGACTTGATATTGTTTTTTTGCGATTGATTCACCTAAATAATGAAAAAAATAGACACGAACGTGAGAAGCCAGAAAATAAGCGAGATAAAAATGAAAAATGTATGAAGCACAGAAAAATGTGACAACCTCTAAATTGGAGCGATTTGGGGGGGACTAGTGTATAAAGACATCTAAACCTTGCTGAAGCTTTCCATTTTTATTTTTTTCCGCAGTCTGCATCCCCGTGTCGCTCTCTCGCTCTCCCGTGGAGCTTGTACCTGAGTGTACGGCCCGACCCCTCGCAGGGCGAAACAACATCAACCAAATGACTGAATAATTGAATGACCAAATGAAACAGCCTGCGCTGCTGAGCGGATCAATAGACTCCACCGCTCTCCATTAGGTATTCACTGCGACCCCTCTCTCCCAATTTCTTTCTTTCTTTCTTTCTCCCACTCATCTTATCTCATACTCTTCTTACTAAATGTCATTTGGGCATTTTTCCTATTACCCTTCTCTTCTCTTGCTTTTGTCTCCGGTCTTTCTTGCTTTCTATTTCTTTCTCCCTCTTCTCTCCATTCACATCTTTGTTTTGTTTTCCTCTATAAAACCTTTTCAAACTCATCTGTCCACATCTGCAGCACCAGCCTTCCTTCACTTTCTCTCTTTGCATATAACAAACAAACATCGACTGGAAGTTTTTCTGTTGTTCTCAATATTTACTCTGCTTCCACCGAGGGTACGACAAACCAATATATGGAGTCAATATTAGACTTTTATTAAAAGACAGACTTTGCAGAGTCAGTGTGCTCGACCTCATGATGGTTATGCAGCAGCGTGATTTGGCGATTTATTTCGTTATAGAGAAGATGAATACGCTGTCTCTGTTTGTAGAGCCCTTAACTTGCTCAAAAGCCGACAAGAAGCTCTGGGGAGACAATAGTATGAAATGTCAGTACAAAAGAATCGGCTACTGAAGCAAAGCAGATGCAATTCAAAGGGATTGTTATCAGACTTTCAGTCTTCAAGAGCAGTTTCAATATTTATTCACTGAGAAAACTGCGTTCCGTCACCCTCGTCTTCACCACGCTCCCTCCTTCCCGTCACAATCCATCCCAGAGAATATGAGCCGGGGGGGCCGCATCAGAGATCCCATCTTGGGGAGACGGCGACAAAGTCAGCGAGGCAGAAAGAAAACTGTTGGATTTCACAAAAGAGGTTAACAGGTGAACGCAGAGGAGGGAAGAGAGATGGGAAATGGAGCGGTGGTGTTTTTCTGTGCTGCCACCTCAGTCAAGCCTCGTGAACACCTCCATATATCTACCTGATCAGATGAATAGTGGCCACTGAAGCAGAGTATCCCTCTGCCTTTTCAGTGACGAGTGAGTGTGGGATTAAATATGTTTACAAGAGCAGGGGGAAAAAAATACATTTTGCTGATCCCCCACCTGTGCAAATGGTGAGTTATGGCCTGTGTTCAGGTTTAAGCCAAGAACCACTTTTGGTTTGTGTTTAGGTAAGCATTGAAAGTACTGCAGTGTGTGTGACTTTTACTGTTCTGGAGAATTAAAGCCGTATCTCTCTTAAATGGAGGCGTCCTGCCTCAAAATTTGTTGCTTCCCTATCTTTGATGTTGCAGTACTCTGCTTGCGATTGAAATTTAAGGACAGCAATAAAAGTACTTTCTGTATAACAGCAAATATGCATTTCTGTCACAAATCTAGTCAGCTCCCTGGATTCATTCTGATCCACTCCCCTCTGCAACTGAGTAATGCAACCAGACCATAGTCTGTGTATAAGAAGTGGACGTGGTCATCGTGACGTCACGCATTGGTTTGTGGACTGGCTGTGGAAGTGCAGACAGTGACATGCTAACATTGTGATGTTTAGCATGTACAACAGCAAATTATCTGTAAGTAGGCAACATTTGCACACTGCACCTTGGAAATGCGACTTTACCTAGTTTGGGGGTTTCTTTAGGCTACAGTGTTTTTGCATACATACAAACAATTCTATTTCTGTAGCAGTGTCATCAATATAACCTAATACCCACCCACGGTACCCACTCACCAATGCTACTGTTACACAAACCATCACAGGTGAGCCGGACCCCATTAGCAAGGTAACGTACTCAAATAAGCATTTACTAATCCTCTTTTAGAATGTTTACAATGCGTGTCCCATTATAAGTCAATGGACATTTTATTTTTTTTAAATAGCTGACTGTCCCTATATGGGACACGTTGTGGACTTTACCGTACCTCTGTGGGAGGTAAGTGGACCAGAGCCGGTGCAACAGAAGCTGCTTGCTGAAAGTGAGGACTTCTATGAAAACCTAATGAAAATGGAGACTGAGAGTGCAGCAAAATAAATGCTCCTTGCTGAGGAGCAGCTGAAGCTGACAGTGCTTCTGCAGCAAGAGAGACAGCTGAGAATAAAGCTGCTGGAAAACAAGCCTGCTTTAGATTCAACCCATGGTTTATCGGCTAATTTCTGCTGAACTTGTTCAAATAGTTTTGTTTGTGGCCATCTATGTACTTCTTTGTCTGCAGCATTGTCTAATTAAACAATGAAAAGCACAATTAAAACATTGTTTGGATGCCTCATTCCTGTTGTCTCTGCTGGTCTGCTGTGTGACGACAACCAAAAACTTATGTTGGATGTTTTGGTACAATTAATATACTTCCAATTGAAAGTAGTCTGTGGTGCCTGTATTTCTTAGACTTGTATTTAC
The DNA here is from genome assembly GCA_032191485.1 of Leptoclinus maculatus. Classification (NCBI taxonomy): domain Eukaryota; kingdom Metazoa; phylum Chordata; class Actinopteri; order Perciformes; family Stichaeidae; genus Leptoclinus; species Leptoclinus maculatus. The sequence continues at coordinate 21,398,937 of JAVDOI010000014.1, read as the reverse complement.
AACAGTTTTCCTAGAAGTAGAGGGCATAACCATCATTTCTGCAGTACTTAATATTATTCAATAACTTAATTCTGTTGGAAATAAAACACATTTTAAAGGCATCTTGGGTAACACAATTTGGTACAAATGAAGCATATACATCAAATCCACCTCTGGGGTGGGATCCACATAGTTCTGAATCGATCCAGATTTCAGCCTTAAATTCTGAAATACAGCATTTGGTCCGGAGCAAAGGAATGATTGGATTACCAAATCTGAATCCAACTCAAGATAAGAAATCTTTTGATTTGCTTGAATTAACCAATTTTCTGATTTTAATCCAATCCTACCAATGTAAAAAATGTGAGATCATTTTGGAAATATGGGCCACTGGGTACCATGAACGTCTGTATACAACTTTAGGCCTACCATCCAATAAAGTTGAGGTATTTTGATCTGGATCAAAGTGGTGGACCAACTAACCCCAGAACCAAACTGGATAAAGTCTGTTTTAATAGATAAAGTTTGGTGTTTTATTTATATTCCCAGAATATAAAAATGCAGTGCAGCTGCCAGTCATCTCTGTTTTGTTTGTTTATGGTAATTACACCCTTGTTTCAAAATTAATGTGGTAATGGTTTATTACATCCGCCAGCTAACATTAGATGGGGGTTATGCTTTTATTCCGTCTGTTCTCTTTTTGAATGGATTTGCATGAAATTTTCTTTAGATGTTGTTCATGGGGAATGAAAGAACTGACTGCACACTGTTTAACAAAGAGATGTGTACCGTATAACATACTGATAAAAAGGATGCAGATCTTGCTAGATTGCTTTTGTCATTGCCAAGCCTTTCCGTGCCAATCGACAGACACAAGAGGGGGTCGATACCGTCCCGTTCAAACAACACGGGGGACCTGGAAAGTTCATATACCTTTTAAGTTTTTGGACTCTCATGGATGGAAGATTTAAAAAACAGGATTACATCACGGTTGGGCTAACAATAACTACATAAAGTTAGGTTTAAGCAACGAAAACATTTGAGTTAGGTTTAGAAAAAAAAACAACATGGTTGGGCTTAAAATAGCTACGTTAAGTTTAGGCAACAGAAACACTTAACATTAGGACACAAGCACCGGTCTTAAATACCGGTGTTGTGGTTCTGTGTTTGTTGGACCCATCACAACTCTTTATATGTAATACTAGGTCACTAGCTCTGACCGTTGCATAGTCATGTGGATGCGTTTGATTCCTGCAATTACTATGAAAAAGTTTCCAAATTTACTTTCCGTTGGCTTTGCGTTCTTGGACACAAAACCCAAATATTGCATTAGGTAACTATTTCACGACCTGGGCTGTTGTGTCTGCATTGCAGCAGAGCTGGATGCCTCAGCCACTTGGACCAGGCAGAAATACTAATACTTCCCACGAACGGTAAACATCCTCAGAGCTTGGTGATGGTTCACATGGGTGATGTCACTGATTGCGTTGCTAAGGAAACTGCAGGTGCTTTTTTGTGCAAAAAAAAAAAATAAGATAAAAATAATAACCTCCAGGATTTGAGAGATTTGAGAATCAAGACTACAAAACCAATTAGGGGAGGATGCAGCTTAGTATGCAGCCGTCATTTAGAACGAGTGTATATCATGAACAATGTCTCTCTATTCATCTGATCTACCGTCTAGACACACACTCTCTTGCTTTCACACACAGCCGCTCCATCACATTGTTTTGCCTCACTTTGTATGCATGTTCAGTGACAGGGATAGAACCTGCCCGTCAAGTCTCAGGTGACAGTTTACAACAGCATTGCTTTAACGGCTCAATATATTCTGTCGGCATTTACCAAAATATCACACGAGAAGAATGAATATACTGTTTATATAATGTCATTTTATATTTTATTTTGGGTGTGCAGCATTATCAGTGAATCTGGCCAGCAGCGAGGTGTTTGTGGCCATTGTGTGAACTGTATACAGAAATATTTAATGCACTAAGTAAAGAAACAGCAAAGCTGAACATTATGCAAGCAAGAAATATTCATAACAATAAATATCAGAATTGTTTTTCCATAGGAACACATTCAGAAATAGAGGGAAGGTGCTGCAGGTTTTTTTTTAAACGGTGGCCAGTTTGCAAGAGTTTTGCACTAACAAGCTCTGTTTCTGACAGGCTGTCAAGATGAGTGACGTTCTGAGGTGTAATCTGATGGTGAAGGAGCTACTAATTATTCACCTTTACCGTCCCATCAGGGCATTGATCCATGCACATAGTTTGGGTTTTAATACGACCAGGTTTTTAGATATCCTTCTCTGAGATATCTGCCTCCACCCCAGTACAACGTAGTTCAATGTTAATCGATTTATGCTGCACAAAGCACTGAAAGATTATATTTAAAATTGGACATTGATAACTTGGATCATGCAAAGATCTTGCTTCGGGGCAGTTATCATAGGAACTATTTCTTTGTCAGATCTTCAGTTCCAATGGAAACAGTTTGTCTCTCTGTCGGCGCTCTATTTTGTTCATCACACGTAGCCAATGTCTATTGTGAAAAACGCAACGCATGTAGATCTAACCAGTGATTACCGATTGAATGTTTATTTGATCTCTTGCAATCGTTTGTTCTACGTCGCAACAGAAAGCAGTTCCACGTGTCCTCCAAAGTTCTGCCTATAATAAGATGCTATTAACTTATGATGATTCAGCCTCGCACATTGCTCACCTGTTCCACTAATCAAACAGGTTGACTGTGGATGTTTGCAACTCAGAACGTTAATAATAAGTTCTGCCGCTTCCATCACTCAGTGACTATGTTAATGTCTTTTTTTTTCATTAAGTATGTGCATATTTGGGGCAAGCATTGTGAAAATTATTGTTCATTCAATCAATGTTCACATTATCTAAAAGTGTTATGCCTTTAGTCTTTTAGATTTTTAATTAAAAGAGTTACACCAGTTCAGTAGTTTTTTATTACTTTCAGATATTAAAAGGGAATGTGGTTGAGAGTCGAGGGGAGAATCTAATGAAAGTTTTAGTAACGCTGGGTATGGCATTGCTTATTTAAAAGGTGAAACAAAGTTCATTTTCATGGCGGAATAATATGCCTTTTGACAATTTGGCAAAAAGGTTAAGGTTAGAGAAGGAATGTAGTCAATAGAATGGATTGGATTTTCACCTTGGCGGAAACATGCAGTTCTGAAAAGAGAAGTTTCTTAAAGCTGCATTCTCTCTAATGTCCACCAGGGGGCGACTCCTCTGGTTGTATAGAAGTCTATGAGAAAATGACTCTACTTGTCTCTTGATTTATTACCTCAGTAAACATTGTAAACATGAGTTTGTGGTCTCAATCTCTAGTTTCAAGTCTTCTTCAATACAGCATGATGTTCATTTAATAAATTATGGTCCATTTAGAGTCAAATAGACCATAAAGTAGGGTATGCTTTAGGGGCGGGGCTACTATGGGATTGACAGGTCGCGACCAGAGCTGTATGCAGAGTGTCTACCATGGAGTCACTCCTCCACAGTCCAAATATGGTCACGTCCATTCACTTGTAGCAAAAAACCAAGATGACAACGGCCAAAATCCAAAATGGCGACATCCAAAATGTCAAATTTAAGGCTTTAAAACCGCTGCCCACAAACTAAGCTGTCCACTTCTTAAATACATTTTATGCTTTCACCCAGGAGACCGATGTTGGGGTCCCTTTTGAAACTTAAAACTAAACTTTTGTTACTCAACTAACGTACTGCATGCCAAGTCACGTACGTATTTGAGCCAAAAACCACGGTCTTTTCCTAAACCAAACTAGAGATTTGTTACCTAAAGCTAAAGTTTTTTACTTTTACTACGTAGTAGGTGCAGTTTGGCCCGTCTAAAGCACCGGAACAGTAGTGACAACCGCTGAAAACCCCCATTCAAACAACTGATAACACCTCCATGAAATATATTTATAGAAACCAGTATGACGATCATTGTGCTAAATACTGCGTGTCACCTACCTGCAAAGTGCTGCATGAGACCATGAAGCCGTCCACTGACACATATCTGTATTCAACCTCTGACTCCTTCCCATCCGTGTGCAGCTGGTATCTGAGCCTTAATTGCAGCTCTGGCAGAGAGAGGAACAAGCAGCCAGCCAGAGGGAGAGATCCAGCCAGACAGCCGGTCAGCAGGGGGAGCACTGCTTCTCTGGGACACTGATTTATTGGACAATTTCACAGCAGTGTCCGCAGTAATGGGACAGGATAAATGGCTGACCCCTCAGTGACTGAGCTGACTCCTAGGGAAGAGCAGAACCGGCTCGCCCTGTGCATGCATGTGTGTGTGTGTGTGTGTGTTGATTGTGTGTGTGCGGCATGTGTCAATGCTCCAATCTTTTGTGGAGTGTCTTTGTTTTATTTCTCTTTGCTGTCTCTCTCGTGCTCAGTGTGGGTTTTCAGCGTGTAGTCTCATCTCTGTGTGTGTTATTATCTATTATTAGTTTCTATACCTCCTCCCCATTCCCACCAACACACACTGGTTCTATACCCCGTCTCGTCTTCATCCTTCCTCCACTGCCCTGTTATGGCTAATTCACTCTCGGCCTGTGTCCACCTTTAGCTCTGTCTCTGTCCTCCGAGTTTCTACCGTATGTGTTTATATATATTTTACTTTTACTGTTTCTGTTTGTACCATACTTAAAAGCGCTATACAAACAAAATGTACTTTTATTATTTTAAGTGACAACTTCAGCATTTAAGTGTCCTGGAATTTGCAAGCTAGCTAGTTAACTCGTGGACAGTTGGCGGCGTGTTTTAACGCGACACTGGATCGAGATAATGCTGTTAGAGTTTCTTTCCCAGAACACAGTCGCTCTGTATGAATCATTACTCTTTCCTCTCGTCCATCCGTTCATTATCCGTTTCATCTTTGCTCTTTGTGTGATGTTTTCGCCCACAGCCTACACAGGATGTCTTCACTGCGCGGTTGTTTCAGTTTGTATTCCCAAACTGGAACTTTTCATCGTCATTCAACATTATTTGGAAGCTGTATAAAAGACTCTACATCAGCTGCACTCCCACTGGTCGATGTTTAATCTGCACTACACACCGATGCTCCATTGATACTTTTAAATGCTGCAGCAGGTGTTTTTGGATTCAAGTCAGTGATAGACAGTTTTCTTTGTGCCAGTATTCAACATCTTCAAAGGACTACAACCATTCAGTTTCCCCAAAACATCGCTTATTGGCAGGGTAGGAAGGCCTACAACGTTTGGATCATTCAGACACACTTGTAGTCATTGTTATATTTTTGCTAAATCCTTCCTTGTTTGTCCAATTTTTTATTTATTTTTTTAAATAACACATGGAGACTCATTGTTTTGCTCACGCTAAGCCAGCAGAATAATGCAAATACAGCAAAAGCCAAAAATAACTTTTGGGGCTTTAGGTCACTTGTTTGTGCAGTTTCTCATTTACTGCAATTTGAAATATCCATCAAAATACAACTTATTTTTGTCCGAGGGGGATCCGTCCGCCAACCTTCAGTGTAATCTGTCTCCTGTTTTCTGTGATATATTACTAGCAATGAGAGAACTGATAGTTGGTTGTGATAAAACAACCGGCATTTTAGAGACGGAGCAAAGTTTTCATATGAACCAGTTCATACAATGACAAAAAGGTGGAAACCTCCGGTTCTGCCGAGTGACGCCAATGCTTCATGTCTTAAAGCTGCATTCTCTCTAATGTCCACCAGGGGGCGACTCCTCTGGTTGTATAGAAGTCTATGAGAAAATGACTCTACTTCTCTCTTGATTTATTACCTCAGTAAACATTGTAAACATGAGTTTATGGTCTCAATCTCTAGTTTCAAGTCTTCTTCAATACAGCATGATGTTCATTTAGTAACTTATGGTCCATTCAGGTCGCTACCAGAGACGTATACGCCGTCTCTACTTTCCTCCGCCGTATTTCAAACATGGTAACTTCCGTTCATCGGTTGCGAAAAAAAACAACATGGCAAAGCTCCAAACCGGCCGAACAAACCAATGAGTGACTACGTCTACTTCTATACAGTCTTTTTTTTAAATAAATTATTGTATAGTTTTTGAATGAAGTGTTTAATTTTGCAAAAGTACTTATTCCGCATGTGGCTGCGTGAATTGATTGTAGTGTCTTGAAAACACCCCAAATATTAATATATTCATCGCTCCAAATACACTGTCAGTGGCAGCTGAGGTATGTACAGTAGGTGCAGCAGCTGCTGGAACATCAGCGCGGCTGGTGAACTAATACAACATTTAAACTCATCATCAGAAGACTTGAATAATGCATGAAGGAATCCACTCTGAGCGTAATATAAGCAGGATCTTCTGCCATGCAGGTTCTGAGCAGGAGGATGAAACAGGTGAGCATAATCCTGCATCCCGAGCTTTTGCCTTCATTTCCCAGCAGCATCTTTTGAGCCTGCATTTTCATTATGTGATAGGTCAGGTCTGATATGAACGGGTTGAGTCGGGTCTGGAATTTATTCAGCGATAAGTGCAGGATCGAGCCACGTTGAGCTCTGCGGGCGAACAGGTTTGCAAACCACCTCCAAAGATTAGAAAACATCTGAAAATATACATGTTTATTTGTGCATAGCATGAATCATTTTGTGGTGTTCCTGATCATATGGATACGCCTCCATGCGCATGAGCCACAACTGCAAATATTTATTAATATGACTGCAACTCACTGTAATAATCCTCTCGACATGACATTAGAGTTTCATGGTAAAATGAGCACTAAATGTGCCTTTCACACAGGCACCCTGAGCAATGGTTTGGCCCCCGAAATTGCTCCATTTTCTCACAAATGGAATTAAGCAGAAAAATCGCATTAGAGAGATTGTTATCTTTATTTGTCTCTGTTGTTTTCACAGCTATCAGCTCTAACGGATGTAGCTTCATTATCCTTTTCTCTCTAAAAAGGATTGCAAACTCTAAAAATATGTATATTTTTCATCCTTTCAGAAGTGTGGTTACTGCACATTCCAGTGAACTCCAGAGTAGACTCCTGATCCTAATGACGTCGTTTCATATCCGAGTTTCCTCTTCCTCTGGTTTCATGTGGTTTTCTTTATGGGACCAAAGGACATACAGTGACCACAGCCATCTTCTTTTTCACTTACGTTCCTCCGGCTCTGATCGACCCACGGAAGAGAAGGTTTTAAGTTATTAATAACCTAAAATCTTTTGTGCGTTAGTTTAGAAAAAACTGTGTAAGCTGTACTCGATGTTACTAACTCTTTTTCTTTCACTCCAACTTTCTGTGTCTTGTGCTCTTTAGAAATCTGTGTTTTCTACTTTAAATCCGCCTGAGACTCTGTTTGTCCTCTAACTCTGGTTGGTTTGTCCTCCATTCTGCCTTTGTCCCCCCTTTGTCCCCCAATATCTCTGTTGGACTAGACCACCTCTGCTTCGCTGAGGAGATAATGGAGCAAGCCACTTTTACCAAACTGAGGCGGGTCGGCACACACACACACACACCAGCTAATTGTCATTAAAAACCCATTCTCTACGTTTATGGCGCTATACACATTTTCTACGCCTCGCCCTGATCTTAGGGAACCGCTGCAGAGGTTCCCTAAGATCAGGGCGAGGCGTAGAAAATGTGTAGAGTGATCCCACGCGTATCACACTACTCAATTAAAAAACAACTTAAAGGAATTACTTATTGATATTGTTCTGGATTTCCATCTATGATGTGTAATGGGTTTGATTAGCGCCAACATTTACTCCTCAATCGGTGTCATTGTGTCAGATGGGATCAAATCAATCGTCGTGAATTATTCGGAAAGAGTTTTTAAATTCTGTTCAGTGTGAGGTCTGAAGTAGAGCAGACTCGCATGTCTCAGCGAGCTTTTCAAGACGAGTCAACTCCAAATAAATACTATTTAGCGAAAATTGCATTTGACATACTTTGGAGTACTTGGTACCATTGGGTGCAGATGGCCTGCACTGATTCGTGGATCGCTAGCTCAGCATACGTCTAACATGTACTTTTGAGTGCATCAGTCCAAGGCTTTTGATATTGTTGATCACATTACGTTGAATGAGCTGCTTTTCCACGGGCTTCTGCAGAGTGAAGCCAAAGCGGAAGTGTCTTAAAGCTGCATTCTCTCTAATGTCCATCAGGGGGCGACTCCTCTGGTTGTATAGAAGTCTACGAGTTTCAAGTCTTCTTCAATGGTTCAATACAGCATGATGTTCATATAATAAATTATGGAACATTTACATTACATTACAGTCATTTAGTAGACATTTTTATCCAAAGCAACTTAGATTCTATCACATTTCTACACCGTAGGCACAGCTATGGGAGCAATTGTTGGGGTTAAGTGTCTTGCTCAAGGACACATCGACATGCGACTAGCGGAGCCGGAGCCGGGGATCGAACCACCGATCCTCTGATTGAAGAGCGGCCCTGCTATCCACTTAGCCACAGTCAAATAGACCATGAAGTGGAGTACGATTTAGGGCGGGCTTACTGTGATTGACAGGTCGCGGACGCTACCAGAGCCGTATGCGGCGTCTCTATGTTACTCCTCCGCAAATATGGTAACTTTTGATCATTGGTTCCAAAAAACAACAAGATGGCGACGGCTAAATTGCCAAACTCGAGGCTTCAAAACATCAGTACACAAACCAATGAGTGACGCCACGATGACTACGTCCACTTCTTATACACAGTCTATGATTGGTTGGTTATCGCAACCTGTTCACCGTTACAGATACTCAACCCTGTGCCATTTGTGAGCCGGTGGCACCGCTCTCCCCTTCTTCTCCCACCCTCAAGGAACCTCTCTCCAAACTTCACATTAGTTGAGTAGCTTCTGAATTGTTTTTTTTCCTCAATATTTCGTTGATTTAACTCCATGACATCTCAGCGGTAGAACTTTAGTGTCTCATAAAGAATAACTATAGTGCAGAACTTTATGTGAAGTATAATTTAAACAAAAGACAAAGATACGCTCAGGAACATAACCACTAGCCCCAGAGACCGGTAAGTTCAATTCCACTCCAGAGGACAGAATCTGTTTGTTGTGTGAGCTCGGTGAAATTGAGAACGAGGTGTACTTTTTGTTTTGCTGTGCTATCTATGAAGACATAAGGGATGTATCCTTGAGGAAAATGACCTCCATTTATGTTGATTTCTTTTGGCTGGATGAAAAACTTGAGTTGCACTTCAGGAAAGGAACCTTTTTTTTGTAGCAGATTGTATTTGCCAGGCCAGAGAGAGAAGGCAGAATGTTTTGTTTCAGACATACATATATATATATATATATATATATATATATATATGCCTGCAGCCAAGGAGGAGACTGCCATATTGTTGGGACCGACTACTGCACCTACATTATGAACATTACAGATAATATGACTCGTGGTTTCCCGCCTGAATTGTATCTGCTTCACAAAGAGAGGGGGCGGGGACTGTCGAACTCTTGAGGGAAGGAGTTTGTGATGGTCGGAAGGCTATGTTGATGAAACTGTTGATTGTGTTATCTCTTGGGCTGTAGGCTATGATTGATTCTCTGATCAAGTCTACAGTTGGGGCAATACGTGCAACTGCGAGAGAAAGACATCATCTATTTTGTTCCCCACCATTTGATGATGAAGTTGATTCTGTTTGAGTTGGTTGATCTTTTCCTACATGTTTAGCTGTAATCATGTGAAATTATGATCTACTGATTCTTTGTGTACACCATTATGCGAATGGTTATGATTAACACAGATTTCTGGAAAATGTTGCTTATGGAAGCATGAGATTGCAGATTGCTCAAAATAGGGAATGTGTAATGGAAATGTCCAGACCCCATGTATTCATATACCACAAGCCCACACTGGTCATATACTGAGACCAAACAGAAAATGCAAAGAAACCCTGTGTGTTACGCATTTTTTAATACATTGTCTCTGCATAGAGCTGTTAGTACTTTTACTTAATGTTCAAGGACAGGACAAGATAAAAGCGGCCTGAAATGTTCTGTCATCTTCTGAAGATGCTGATTTGTACAGATTTGTACAGAAACATACAGAGACTGGAGGGAAATGTAAACTAAAAACACAGTGCCCTTTGCAGGCTAGCATAGAGCTAATGTACAGGTGGTACACCAGTGGTTTGGAGCAAATCAATACAAGTGACAAAATTCACTGCGATTTCTGTCTGAACCATAAACTATATAAGAAGTGGACGTTTGTTTTGTGGACTGCCGTTTTGTAGTCTCAAGTCTTGACGTCGACATGTTTTTTTTTTTCAGTGAACAGGAAGTGACCATTTTTGGACTGTGGACGAATGACGTAGAGATGCTGTATATGTCTCTGGTAGAGACCTGTCAATCACTGTGTAGCCCCGCCTGCTTTATGGTCTGTTTGACTCTAAATGGACCATAATTTACTAAATGAACATCATGCTGTATTGAAGAAGACTTGAAACTAGAGATTGAGACCATAAACTCATGTTTACAATGTTTACTGAGGTAATAAATCAAGAGAGAAGTAGAGTCATTTTCTCATAGACTTCTATAGAACCAGAGGAGTCGCCCCCTGGTGGACACTAGAGAGAATGCAGGTTTAAGACACTTCTTTATTGTGTGTAAGGACTGCTTTGTGGGACTAAATCGTCTTTGTCCTGATGTTGTATATGTATTTAGTTTCCTTGTAAAAGAGAGTTTCCTGTATAAATGAGGCTTATGCTGCTGGCGTACATGCTGACATTTCATATATAGTATAGTATCTAACAAACTCAACACTCAGACACACACACTTGTCTAAATCGATCCACTGCTACAACTATTCACTCTGCTCTGATACATGTATTTGTATTGGAAAGCACATAAACAAGCTCAGCGTCTGACACGCACACTCTTTACACATACTGCAAATGCATTGCAAGCCCCACACGCACGCACACACACACACACACACACACACACACACACACACACACACACACACACACACACACACAGTTGTACTTGGCCACTGCTCTGGGAGCTGATAGCTGCCTATCTGTTGTATTGAGTAAAGGCCTGCACTCCCCTCCTCTCCCCAAGTGAGCAGAAAGGATAAACACAGTTCTGGATAAACCCTCTCTCTCATGCTTTCTGTGCCCTTCGAACACACACACACACACACACACACACACACACACACACACACACACACACACACACACACAGCAGCTCTATCTCTTCTCTTCCCTCTATCTATCACACACACACACACAGTCGGTCTCACTTGCATCCTGTTTCTCTAACACATCACCACCCTTCCTTCGTGTACATCGCACTTCTCAGTTTTTGACCCCATTTGTTTCGTTCATGCATCTCCATCCCTCGTTTATGTCAAAACTCCTCTCCTTCCCACACACATTCCTCCCGCCCTGTCCTCTTTCACCCTCCTTTCCTCCCTCCATGGTGCATCCTTCTCCTAACTTTCCGTCTTCCCTACTCTCTCTCTCTCTCTCTCTCTCTCTCTCTCTCTCTCTCTCTCTCTCTCTCTACATAATTCACTTCCTTGCCCCACTGCCTCGCCAGCCCAGTATCATGGTGAAATAGTCACGAATTGGTTTTTTTCGGGTCGCTGTAGACAAAAATAAACCTTTTTAGTTGCCTAAACCTAACTGTTAGTTTTGTTGCCTAAACCTAACTGTTAGTTTTGTTGCCTCAACCTAACTGTTAGTTTTGTTGCCTCAACCTAACTGTTGGTTTTGTTGCCTCAACCTAACTGTTGGTTTTGTTGCCTCAACCTAACTGTTAGTTTTGTTGCCTCAACCTAACTGTTGGTTTTGTTGCCTCAACCTAACTGTTGGTTTTGTTGCCTCAACCTAACTGTTGGTTTTGTTGCCTCAACCTAACTGTTAGTTTTGTTGCCTCAACCTAACTGTTGGTTTTGTTGCCTCAACCTAACTGTTGGTTGTGTTGCCTCAACCTAACTGTTGGTTATGTTGCTTAAACCTAACTGTTAGTTTTGTTGCCTCAACCTAACTGTTGGTTATGTTGCTTAAACCTAACTGTTGGTTTTGTTGCTTAAACCTAACTGTTGGTTTTGTTGCTTAAACCTAACTGTTGGTTTTGTTGCTTAAACCTAACTGTTGGTTCTGTTGCTTAAACCTAACTGTTGGTTTTGTTGCCTCAACCTAACTGTTGGTTTTGTTGCCTAAACCTTACTGTTGGTTTTGTTGCCTCAACCTAACTGTTGGTTTTGTTGCCTCAACCTAACTGTTGGTTTTGTTGCCTCAACCTAACTGTTGGTTTTGTTGCCTCAACCTAATTATGTAGTTATGTTGCCTAAACCTAACTGTCGTTTTTAACATTCCGAGGGACACGACAAAACCAAACATTGTGTGTCCCTGTACACAAAACCAATAGATTGCATTTCGTGACTATTTCACAAACTGCCGTGAGACTGTTGCCCTCTCCTCTCTCTCCCTCCTCTCTCTCCTCTCTCTCTCTCCCTCCTCTCTCTCCCTCCTCTCTCTCCCTCTCCTCTCTCTCTCTCTCCTCTCTCTCTCCCTCTCCCTCTCTCTCCCCTCATCCATTCTCCTCCCTCCCTCCTGCCTGCTGTCTCTCATCAAAGTCTCAGACACCCTTAGGTGCAGGCAGGGTCTCAGCTCCTCTGTTACTAAGGGTATTTTCACACCGAGTTGGTTTAGAGGAGTTACAGACCTGCAGCGGTGTCACCCTCAGTTCAGTGTGAGAAACAAGGTTCCTCTATACTTGCAGATGCTGTGCCTCATATATGATGGCTGGATCAACATAAACAGGGTCACATCTGTGCCAGAGGTGTCACTTTTATTTCTATTCAGCTAAACGCTGGATAGGCAGAGACAGTTATTGTTGCTCATTAGCCTCAGGCTGGGGTATGAGGAACTGCTATACGCTCAGGTTCAATCAAAAAATCATCATTAAAAACACATAAAAACACCACAGCTGAATTCAACCAGAGGCATTGTAAAATATTGTGTTGCCAGTATGGTATGTTTAGGTTAATTAATAAGTCACTGTGGATGTTTACTTGTTGTTTATGCTCCTGTTGCCTGGAGGCAAATCCAACTGAAACAACAAGTCTTGAATCCACACTGGTGTTCTTCTCTTACACTGTATTGGTGTATGTATACAGCATATTGTATATGAAACAGAACTGCAGTAAATTATGCTAATATTTTTATTATTTATTTTAGTACACAGAGGTGTTCATTGAACATTGCCATTTGTCGTTATAGAGGTCAGTGTGATTTTCCTGTTTGTTGTATGTTTTAATACGTTTTAAACAGGCGGCAACCTCCGGTTCTGCCAAGTGAAGCCGATGCAGAATTGTTTTAAAACTTTCATTCTCTCTAATGTCCACCAGGGGGCGACTCCTCTGATTGTATAGAAGTCTATGAGAAAATGACTCTACTGCTCTCTTGATTTATTACCTCAGTAAACATTGTAAACATGAGTTTATGGTCTCAATCTCTAGTTTCAAGTCTTCTTCTTCATTTGGTAAATTATGGTCCATTTAGAGTCAAACAGACCATAAAGCAGGGTATGCTTTAGGGCGGTGCTTACTGTGATTGACAGGTCTCTACCGTTACCAGAGACGTATACGGCAAACATGGTCACTTCCGTTCATTGGTTGCAAAAATAAGACATGGAGAAAACAAGACAGCGATGGTGACATCGCGGAGCTTGAGGCTTCAAAACAGCCGTCCACAAATCAATGGGTGATGTAACGATGAGTACATCCACTTCTTATATACAGTCTATGGTCTAAATCAGTGGTTCTCAACACCTTGAGGGCTCCGTCTGGGTTTATGGTACAAGGGTTACAACATTGTAACCTTCGTTTTTAGACTCCAGCTTGTCATATCACATCCATCTGACAAACTAAAGTGGTGCCTTGTCAGGGATTCTCTGAACGCTGTCTGACATGTCACTCCAAAGTCTCCCATGAGTTTTCAGTTCGGTTGAGATCTGTTGACAGTGGAGGTTGTAGGATACGGCCGGTTTTAACATGTGGATCTGGATAAGGATTGAGATTAAGATGAAAGAAACTATTCACTTTTTGCACAGTTTATTGTGTTGTAGATGTAATTTTAAATGAATGAAATTGACAATTTGACAGTTTTTTTAGGGTTAGGGTCCTAAATAAAAGGGGTCAATGAGAAATATACTTCACTCAGCTGGTATTAATATATGACATATGTAAACTGAAGATAAAGTGCCACCGTATGAGTTGGGCAAATTGTACTTCTTTAAGTAAATAAACATTTTAAAAACCAAATGGATGATTTAAATAATGTCTTTGAAGCACTAAGAAAAGACGTCATGTATGAACTGGGCTTCATAAAAAAATGTACAACGATATTTATAAACAATATATTATTATTGTTGTGTTTATTTGTCACTATCACATCTATCTATTGTCAACTATGTAACTGTACATATTGTAACTTATGTCCGTTTTGTTATTGGTCTTACCCCAAAATGTCCGTAACTGATCCTCTTATTTGCTCCATGTTACCATGTCAATTCACATTTTTATCATTTTGTTGCGGCAGAGATCCAATTTGCAACCGTTTTTATCTTCCACCACAGATCGGAGTGTGAGTCAGAGACTTACAGCAAACATCATGATCCACAAACACCACCTGTCCCTCCGGAAAAAAAAAAGCTCCTGTGCACAATTTCTGCCAAATTTCTGGAACCCCAGATAAAGGAACCGCTCGTCGTCTGATTCAAAGTAGATTTACGAACGCTCTGACCTGCTCTGACCTCCAACATCCTTGGGCCTCTCAGACCTCCGACCCGCCATGCCCCCACAAAGTGACCTCAGCACTAAATCACTGTGACAACCGGCGGCTACTGCTGCTGCTGCTGCTGCTCACATAAAGGTGCGTTTAAACAGGAAAACACACACAAACACACAGTTCTTTCTGCGAATTCTTTGACTCGAGATGAATAAAAACGCCCTCAGGTTTTTATGGACCTTACATATGGACTATACCGCCTGGTCTGGGACGAGTTCTCAAGATGTTGAGCGGTTTCCTCTCGAATGGGATTTTAATAAGAGGCAGCAGCAGCAGCAGGGGCACACAATACCTCTGAAGTCAACATCATGCATTCCTTCTTTTCTGATATTCACATTACACTGGTCATACATATTCACACCCACACTTGAGCGCAATAACACATGTGAGTGGTTTCACATGCAACACACACACACACACACACACACCTATAGACACCGAGCCCAGACTGCGTCCCTTAGGAGCAGAGTTGAGTCTGACTGATGGACTGGCTTTCACAGATAGCTACATACTGATCTGCTTTCCCTCACAGACACACACACAGAGAGAAATCAGAGCAGCGAACGTGGGGTTTTTTCACAGCAGAATGATCTCTTCTTGGCTCGCTGTTTGATCTCAGCATCGCCGATGGGACCTGGTGAAGCAGGTCTGAGCCGTAACGCTCACCATATGTCTCCTGGAAGAAAAAAACAAAACACAGAGAGCAAAACAAAGTCATCAACGGGCTGCCAGCGGCGAGCGGGACCAAACTCTTTCCCTCCCAAACGACCTCAGATTCATTCTAGCTGTGCGGCTGTATTGACACAAAGATGCTTCAACGGTTTTTCAAATGAGAAATTTATTCGCGGGATGAAGTCCGGGC
Organism: Leptoclinus maculatus; assembly: GCA_032191485.1. Classification (NCBI taxonomy): domain Eukaryota; kingdom Metazoa; phylum Chordata; class Actinopteri; order Perciformes; family Stichaeidae; genus Leptoclinus; species Leptoclinus maculatus. Next base: position 21,383,277 of record JAVDOI010000014.1, on the reverse strand, counting down.
TCATCGAGGCACATTATCGAGACCTTTGGGAAGTATGCCTCCTTTTACTTTATACATCAAGCTCCATGGTGGCATTATCAAAAAGTCAAGTCTGGTCTCAGGTCTCATGAATATGATGTCATAGAATCGATCAACACTTCATGGTTTTCTGTATGGGTGTCCCTTATACCTGGTCCTGAACTGATTAAACATACATCAATATCTATACTCTGCATGTCTTTTTTTGTGCCAGCTGTTACTTTTATCATCTACTCTGCAGCTCAGTTACAGTTAAAGGAGGCGAGGCTAAACTGTTATTGTATTTTTTCCTCTCCATTTGCTCGGTTGTATGTTCCTCGTTCACTCCCGATATTTCATATTACCGCCACTTTAGTCTTCGGGCTTAAGTGTCGAGAGGGACAACGTGGGGTTTTCTGTGCAACAGGCAATTTAAATGTCTTTACATAAGACAGAAAGGCATTAAGAAAAGAATGAAGCCCTAAAACTAGACTTTAACTCTGGACAGGACATTTTAGGTAATAAAGCAGGGCCCACATCCGTTCTCATATCATATGCAAAAGGAAAACCGACAACACCCAAATGTTTACACCCTTAAATCTCAGCTGCCTCTCAACCAAATAACGCACCCTGCTCCATCTCTGAGGCTTCAATCAGAGGCCATCAGTCACAGTTCAGTAACAGATGAATGGAGGACAGCGTGTTACCGTAGCACACCGCGCCAACAGGAAGCTCCAGGCGCTACCGATTTCTCGGAAGCACCCCCCCCCGGGGAGCTAGCTGCCACCTGTGATGATCAAACACACACCGTGGGGGGGGCGACCAGGTTTTCATATAAAGCGAAAGTCTGTGTGTGCAGTTCAATCGGCACTCTTTGAGCACTGATCACCACCACTTTGTCTTATAATGGGTTGATTGTCTCATTAGTTTAGAGGTATGGACACCACAGATAACTTGACACCATGTGAGCCGGATCAATCATAACTCTTTGGATAGATTATGCTGCTAACTGCTATTTAAAAATGTGTGGTTCCATATTCTACATTATAAACAAGTTTCTCATTATAGACTTTGAATCAATCTGCATGAAGAGCTTTGGCTGCAAAACATGTTTTTAATCACTCCTCAGAAAGGATTTTATAGACTTGCCTCTGCATTGAGCTATTACTGCGACGGAGAGAAGTGAAAGAAACATATTTTCCCACCAACTAAGCTTTATCTGTACAAGAAGGATCCACGAGTACATGTTTTAGATTGAGCTAGCAGAGTAGAAGATGAGGTTCTGGTGCTTTGTGTGGTGGACGAGCCACATATGTGTTTTCCACACGGATGACCTCGGAGAGGAATCGCATGAATCAGTTTCCAGTTTAGGTGAAGCTCTCCTGCTTATTGCTATTTGAAAGGACATTTTGTATGGTGGGAAATTATCTATTATAGCTTTGGAAGAAAGCTTTCTCACTGCAGAATTGTACTGCTGTAGAATAGCTTTCAGTGGCGTAAATGGCGTTAAGTTTATCCTTAAGTAAAGAAACCTTTTAAGGAGCTCTGTGGGATGGACTTGGATTGAGCCAATCTTAAGACTCAAATCAAATTCATGAACATGCATCTACTCAAGTACAATTTACGACACTTGGGAAACTTGCACAAGAGACTTGGGGATAAAAAAACAAAGACAGATTTAAGATTAGAGTACAAACATGTTCTTGCACGAGGCTCTTTGTGAAGGCAAACAACTAACCCTCAACGTCAGAGCCAGAGTCGAATAGTTCAGTTGATTGAAGTGTTTTTGCGTCTTCCATCAGACCCCCTATACTGCCACAACAGCAGAAGTGTCACCTGCATGAAGATGAGATAAATCAAACGCTCCTCAAGTATTCAAAATGTATTCAACTGTTCTTTGGGCTCGGTCGCCAAGCCATTCAATCTAAGCCGAGTCATTCTGCGGCGTCTTAATTAATGAGGCCACTTTGGAGATTTATTCTCGGGACCAATTACGGAATCTACGACTCTATGGCAAAAAATCAATCAGTGCTGCCATTATGATATCATAAGTGACTAAGCAACTCTCCTGAATGGCGTTATGGCATCGGTGAGGAGAAATGGCTTTGACAGAGTCACAGGGTTTGAGGCCCGGAGCCAGAGGAATGACGGCACTCAAGTCATTTCTTTAAAGTCTGTAGAAAACGAATAATGCAATCAGAGCTGTCCAATAGAACTAAAACATAGTTTTAAATGAGGGGAAAATGCACTAAACCCTAATGATATAATACATGAATAAAAGAATGAGACTGTTATCCGAGTTACTGGTTTTAAAGCCACAATTGTCTGTCATGTAATTATAGGCTATGAAACATCATTTGAATATATTGTTATGATATGTTATATTAAAATCTAGGGTGTTATAAAGAATATAAAATGGGAATTTGTGCAGTCCATGCACTACTTGCAGTGGGATTTTTCCAGCAGTCCCATTTGTCCTCAAATGAAACCACATAAAAAATTAAGAATACATTGACAAATCTCTTCAAATCTCAAATTAGGTGGTCTGGTAATGTTGGTTGACATTTTTGTTTTTTAGTAAAACATGTCAATAACTACTCGTTAAATTGGCACAAAATTCAGTACAGACATCCGCGATTTCCATGGGATGGAGCCGAATAACTTTGATCACTTTTCATTTAGTGCCATCAACAAGTCACAAGTCAATCGGATGGAATAGTGCTAATTAGTGCTAATTAGCATGCTAACACGCAAAACTTCTGGTGAACACGGTAAACATTTGCTTAAGATTTTAACATTATCTCTGTGAGCATGCTTTGTTAGCAAAGTACAGACGTAGTACAGGCATATAGAAGTGCACACAGTCACAGAGGAAGTGACGTCACCCATTGGTTTGTGGACTACGATTGTTCAGCCTCAAGTGCCATTTTGGCAGTCGCCATCTTGTTTTTTTGCATCCAGAAGTCACCACATTTGGAAGTGGGGAAGAGTGAGGCCTGGCATGGCCTGGTACCATTAGCATAGCAAACGCTAAGTAACCAGCTGACGCTAGCTCTAGATAGCTAGTTTGGTGCATCCATAATTCACGTTAACTGCGATATTAATTCGGAAGCTAATTTTAGCCAGTAGAAAAATATGCAACAAAATGAACAGCCGGTTTCATTGAATGAGGAGTTTATTGAATCACTTCATAGCAGCACCGACCAAGTTCTAGCAGTAACGGAGCTCATCTTGATAACAAATTGTGACAAAATGATTTGATTAGCTGTGGAATGCTAATAAATGTCACATATGATGCAGATATCCTGGAGAAGATGCCAAAAGGTTAGAACCACGTTAAAAAAAAACATTTTGAGGGTTGAAACTCGAGCCTCTCAGTTTTCATCAAATCATATCCACTCTCAAACATTCGGTTAACGAGTCAATCTAAAGTGAGTTCACATCAATCCACAAGTTCAGCGTGGATACATTTCGGGAGTAAATGTTCACTTCTCGCCCTCGATATGAGGCTAAATCTGTGGAGGGGAGATTACGAATGACCTGCTGTGAATTATGAGGAGACAGTAAATGTTGCAGAGTGATGACTTACCTGACAGTCCTCCAGCCTGTTTTCTGCATGACTAAACCGAGACATGCGTTTATACGTATCCTAGAGGTTTGCATACAGGAAATAAAGAAAATGCATGATTTGTGTCTGTTAGCATAGCTGACTGCAGCACTATTTTATTCCACATAACACACATATTGTAACACGCCCACATGTGCTTCTACTTGCTGTTCAATGCAAGCCTCTCATTTCCAAAATGTCACCTTCAGTAGAGCTACGAGTATAAATAACAAGCTTTGCTTTTAGCGTGATGACTCTGCACTTTTACAGCATTCAGGCTTTGAAAAAGAAAAAAAACAGTTCTTTACCTGAATGTCAAACAAACATAAATCAACAGAATTGCATACAGTGTATGCATAGATTTGTCCATAGCTCAGAAGGGGAGACTTTGAATTCAGTCTGTTATTAGACTAAAACGTTGTAGTGGCTCTGCTGTTTAGGATGCTCCCCACATGCAACTAAGCATGAGCCAAAGATTCAGCAGGGAGCACTAATGTCTTTGCTGTAATCAGACTGAAACGCTGCAGCAGCCACAAATCACTGAGATATGGAATATTTATAATACAGGCTGGAAACTCAAGTGGGATGAGGAAGGTTGACAGTTCTGAAAACCGAACCCTTGTTGGGGCATCCGGGGGAATGATTATGACAATAAAATCATCTTTTTCAGTTATTTATCAAGTGGAAATGCACAAAACATATGTTGGTTTTGGCATCTAAAAGAGTGAGGATATGCAGTTTTTGTGTTTTATATCATTGTAAGTATGTGTTTCGGACTGTTGGAGGAACGAAATGGTTGCTGTTGTTTCCCGGAGGAACGTGGCTTTGAGGTTATTTAGAGGAACTCTTCAGCTGACGTGGTTGTGCATGAAACACCATAAAGCTTCTGTACTCACCTGACTGCCGTGTGTTTATAGCTGCGCCGCTGTGATGCAGTAGTTGTGATTAGTTGCATTGTCAGCCGGCGGCATTGTGTCAGCCCGTGTGGGAGAGGATTGAATGCAAACTTGCGTATGCTTTCCCCATAAAGCATGCAGCACTGTGATTGGCTGCATTAGAGAATCATTTAAAGCGTAGCCACACTCCCCCTCTACTGTTCCTCTCATCTTGTATTCTCTTCTTCCTTCCCCTTTTTTTTTTTAAACACTGGCACAGAGCTCAGCCAGAACGAATCTTGTTTTATTCATGCTTTTAGCAGACCGGCAGAAAGTATTGGATTCATTTAAGATGGCGCAGGAGGCACAGTTTTTAAAAACAGCATTATCCTTCCAACAACCTTCAATCAATTAGATTCTCTATTAAAATAAAATACAGCTAATGGGGCCCACGGACCTCTGGCACACACACACACATAAATTGTCACAAGTCCTCCCGAGTTTTAAGTGATGAGCCAACTACCACCTCAACACTTGGAAACACACACACACACATTTGCTTGTTAGAGAGGGATGCAGGCATTTGGAGGGTAAGTCTGTGATGCTGTTAACACATTGGGAGCCAGCTTCTCTGCTGCTGTTGATATCTGCCTACACACACACACACACACACACACACACACACACACACACACACACACACACACACACACACACACACACACACACACACACACACACACACACACACACAGCACAGCGCAGCCAACGGACAACGGCCAGAGACGTTCTGGGAGTCAGTCAAAGTCCCCCATTAGGCCGAGTGACCAAAACAAACTCCCAATTAGAGCAGATAGTTGGAGGCTATGCAGAATAAACAGCTGCTACCGCTTTGGACGGTCAGCTGAATGGAACTCGCATCAACCTCACTGAATTATAGCAGCATGAAAACCGGCGGGACACTCTGACAACTAATAATTTGTCGCCAACAACATAGCCAAAAAAAAGAAAATGTAACTATTTGATAACATCAAACAGGAAATAAACAGGCTCTTCTACCTGTTTTCTTCTCGTAAAAATAAACATTTGGAGCCGACAGCTGATGGAACAACACAGTCTCACAGCAGTTCGTGAAATAGTCGCGAAATGCAACCTATTGGTTTTGTGAATGGGGTAAAGAATTGTACGTTTTCCTCGGCACAACATTGTGGGACAACATTCCGTTAAAAACAAAAGTTAGGTTTACTGCAACACAACCACTTAGTTAGGTTAAGGTCAAACATAAGGCTCATACAACAGAACCACGTACATGTAGACTTTGGCAACAAAACCACGTGTTTAGGTTTAGGCAACAAAACCACAAACAGTTAGGTTTAGGCAACAAAACCACGTAAAGTTAAGTTTAGGCAACAAGCTCACGTAATAAGGTTTAGGCTACAAAACCACATAAAGTTAGGTTTAAGCAACACAACTATGGCCGGTTAGGTTTAGGCTACAAAACTACGTAAAGTTAGGTTAGCATAAAACCACAACGCGATGTCGAACAGCGATCTTCTGGTTTGTTGGACCCGTCCACCTCCCCTCCCTCCCACCAACAGTCGTCTTTTTGGATATTATAAAGTGCGTCACTGTTGCTTAGTCTAATTCGTATCCCCGTATATGAAACAGGATTGTATTTCTTGACTATTTCACGACCTGCCGTGATACTGGGCTGGATAAAATACGTCATGATGTGTACAGATCAGTAAACCATATCTAGTTTTTCTTTACTTCATCTTCCTGCCGACCCGTCTCTCCTCACACACTCTGTTTTCCTGAGCAATTGGATCTCTCTCTCCCTCATAGTTTAGATGGATTGCAAAGTTTCCTGAGCTATAAATCTATTAATATTCACTTTGGAGACTGAAGACGATAAATCGGGTCCATAAAAGCGCCGCACGCGCGGGGCGGCAAAAGCGCGGGGGTCACACTCTGACATATATACACACAGACAACAGACGTAGGCGGTTCATTAACTGTGTGTGTGTGCAACGTCTTTGTATGATGGACTCGTATGAACCGTACATGTCGTTGTCGGACTGATAAGAGTCCCCCACACACACTCTGATGGGACTCTTAATCCAGGCATAGATGGATTTCTACTGTCTGCCTTTCAATTGATTTTTTTTCTGCATTAGAGATAATACAAAGCATCGTATTGTTTCACTTTTTATTTTTTTCTGGTTAATCCAATTTCCCGTCTTGCGGAACTGAACCATCAGCTTCACCGTCCTTTGATGTCTTGATTCTTGACTTGAACATTTTTCATAAGCCTCTTCACAGCTGCAAAATCTTTTTATTTCTCTCTTCTTCATCACATAAAACAAGTTTTCATGGATTATCTTTTTTTTTTGTGTGTCTTGCTAAAGTGTAACTTCGCCTCCAGGTCTGAGCCGAAGTCCACCCAATGAATCATTTTGGAAAATGCTCAAATGTTTTTTATTTAGTTATTGTTATATTTCATGTTTATTTGGTAGGGAGAAATACATACTGTATACATAGAGACAATCATCCAATGCAGTGTATCACAGCATTTTTAGCTACTACTAATTTCCAATGCTCGTCCCTAGAAGGGCCTTTAAAATAGAGATTTTCTATATATATATGGGCAAGGGGCTAAGAAATTAAACCACGCCCATGTTGACAAACATGACAGCTAACTACAGCTGTCATAGTAAATTATTCAACAAGAATTTCCCCCTGAGGTCTCTCCACCTCACTGCCTACTAGACTGGACTGTTTATGAGAAGTGGGCGTAGTCATCGTGATGTCACCCTTTGGTTTGTGGACTGATGTTTTGAAGCCTCGAGTTCAGCATTTTGGCCGTCGCCATCTTGTTTATTTTTAGCAACCAGTAAACAGGAAGTGACCATATTTGGACTGAGGAGGAGTGACGTAGAGACGCCGTATACGTCTCTGGTAGAGACCTGTCAATCACTGTGTAGCCCCGCCCCTAAAGCATACCCTGCTTTATGGTCTGTTTGACTCTAAATGGACCATAAGTTACTAAATGAACATCATGCTGTATTGAAGAAGACTTGAAACTAGAGATTGAGACTATAAACTCATGTTTACAATGTTTACTGAGGTAATAAATCAAGAGAGAAGTAGAGTCATTTTCTCATAGACTTCTATACAACCAGAGGAGTCGCCCCCTGATGGACATTAGAGAGAATGCAGTTTTAGGACATGAAGCATCTAATGGAATCTAATGCTGTGAATACAACAATGGGTTTCATTGTTAGAATAGAGCACCAGAGGCAGAGGACGCTTTGATCTGCATCGACGACTAACACCGGCCATCTGACAGGAAGTTTATTTACTTCCACCGAAAGTTTCTCATTTCCCTTTGTGCTGTATGATATATTGTTGTATACCTAGATTAAAAAAGGTACAAACCCTTTAAAGACACCGTTCATTGTCTGAACTTTGCCGTACCGCTGAAACAAATCAATAGTTGAATCACACCGGCTGTTTATGCAGTGTAATCATTTCTCTACCAGGCTGCAGAGAGAACGAGGCTGTTTACTGTAGTGGGAGCTGTTCTGAATCAGCCGAACCACATTTACAACAACAAGCAAATACAGCTTCATCTAAAGCTCAAATACTGCAGTACCTGGCTGATCTCTGCCAGCTGCTCTCTGTGTGTGAGTAAGTGTGTGAAGTTGTGTTTTACCGGTCTTGTGGGGACGTAAATGTGTTTACACAGTCACATTGTGGGGACTCGCCTTCCCTATGGGGACGTCCCCATAACGTAACTTATTACATTTTAGGGTGAGGGTAAGTCTCCAGGAAATGAATGCAAGTCAAAGGAATGTCCCCAAAAGTTATGAAAACACGGCTGTGTGTGAGAGATTAGATCTAAAATATGAAGTTAAAGGATTGATGCTTGAGTTTTGTGTTTGAATCGTGTGTGTGTGTGTGTGTGTGTGTGTGTGTGTGTGTGTGTGTGTGTGTGTGTGTGTGTGTGTGTGTGTGTTTCAGACGGAGTGAGTGATCTGGGATGTAGTGTTCCTGAGAGAGAAGAACTTTGTGCTTATCTGAAACACCACACGGCCTTTTTCTCACTGTCAAAGCTGCCATGACCAGGAAGATTGGTGAGAGAGACTAAGATCGGGATTCATGTCCCCGGCACAGACCAACAACAAACATATATTTATAGACCAACTGTCCCAAACTTTAACCATTTCATGCTCCAGAAACACAATTTAACGTAATCCAGGGTTTTGCAGAGTAGTCGGATGTTGATGTTCTTGTTAAAGTTTAACCCCAACACAAATTAACTCTAGTGGTTCTGGAACTGAAGACTTATTTGATAAAAGCCAAAGATGTGAGATAGCACTGCAAACCTCTGACCAGTGACTGAATCAGATATATGAAAATTCAAAGTGGTCTCATCCCTCCTCGTCATATTGTGTATATATCACTATAATGATGCCGGGGGCAGCTTTTAGCGTAGTATCTCAGGCTGGACTCATCCAGCATTCAAAGCAATACCTACGAAACATACTGCGTCATAATTTGTGGATATCCCACGAAATTATTAGGGTTAGAAGAAAACTCATGGTTTTACTTAAAATTACTACGCTAACGTAATGTATCGTAAGCTACACACGTTATGTCATGTGACATAATAAACATTATAAATACATTTTTGGTTTCAAAAGGGACACAGACAAGGGTCTACTGGGTGAAAGTCCTGTTTGTTAGTCTTATTCAGTTACAAGACGATAAAATCATTACTTTGAACAAATCGGGGGCGAGGAAGCAACAATAAAATGCCTTTAAGATTAAAAAGTTCTTGAGATGACATTTAAAACACTCCAGTAGGAGCTTTAGTTCTGATGGATTGAGAGTTATTGTGCACCTGTATGGGATTATGTAATGTCTCAAAAGTAATGAGAAAAAATTTAAATCCAATCCTGAGTACAACAGGAAGCCAGTGTGACGCTCCAGCACTGGAGGAACATAGAAATGGTGTTTTTGTCAGTAATGGTGAAACTAAATATTTTAACAAACTGAAGCATTTTGCAGCTCCTTAACTAAAATTAAACAAGAATACAGTCTATTTAAATATGAAGACAAGACAGCTGTTTGCATCGTGGCTCCTTCCAACATCAGTTTATTTTAAGCCAAAACAATTCACAATAATGATATTGAGATAATTATAGAAATCAGTCTTTGCCTCTTTTTTGGCAAATTAATTACACTCAAAATACAAGTATCGGGAGGTGGAGAGAGAGTCTGTAACTAAATATAAAATGCTGTGTGTTGTATATTATTAACATGATATCAATATTCAAACTGTTATTGTTCATAAGTGTATATCACAACAGCTCATAAAACTAATATTTTACAGGCCTTTTAAAAGTATAAATCATTCTTTTTTATTAGCCCGGATGTGATGAAGTCCTGATTTAAAAATGTATTTCTGTTATAGTAATATCTCGCTACAGTAGAAGGAATTTCATTTTAAGGGTTGAAGAGCTTCTTCTTGCTCCCGGTTGTCACTACATCAGTCTTCCTGCAGGCAACGCTGAAGATGAAACAAGACAGAGCGAGAGAGAGAACAAGAGACAAAAGAATGAAGTGAAAAAGTAGAATGGAAGAAAACATCACCGAAAGCTGTTTAGCAGGTACAAACTGAACCGGTTTGTCAGCACAAATACAGCGAGAAAGCGTCGTAACACAAAGCCAATCACACGCTCGCAGAGAAAAGAAAAGGTTAGCGGTAAGAAAAGAAATAGAATTCAAGAAAAAAAAAAAGAAAAAGGTCAAAATGATATAGACGGCCGTGAAAAGAAAAGTGGGCAACCGGTGAAGTCCCACGGTGTGAAGAGATGTTGTGCATCAGTGTGTGTGTCAGCGGGTTTCCTGCCTTAATGAGGCCGTGGCTCAGTGGAGGGCGAAGAGGCCGACACCTCCACCAATCCCTCCTTATTAAACGGGAGAGCAGAGAGAGAAAAGGGTGAGGAAGAGGGGAGACAGAGGAATAGAGAGGGGAGGAAGAAACAGGAGAAAGGGAAAGGAAGCAGGAAACGAGAGGATGGAGGAAGTATTTTGTCTCTCATAACTGTTCTTCTACTGACTGGTGGTGGGCAGGTATAGCAAAGTGGGTTCATTAGCTTTTTAACTGACAACAACTGTCCTCTGACGATGGAAACGATGCGAACGTAAAAGGTACAGTCCAAAAAAAAGTGCTGAAAGGCACTAAAAAGGCCTTGAATAGCTGAGGGGAAGTGCAGAGTTTGGTGATTTTCTGTGGGTTTGTCAATACAATCGCAATCTTTCTCAATACACAAAGTATTGATGACGTTTTGAAAATATCGATGTTCTGCTTTAAAGTAAATTGAGTGCTAAAGGTTTGATGTACTTTTTGTCGGCCAACCTGGAAGTTAGCATCCAGCATGCATTGAAACAGACATAGGTCTATGTTACTGATGGACGAGTGTTGATTAACGTTACAAAACGCCCAGGAGGAAGTGACTGAAGTGACTGTTAAAAAGCATGGGGGGCAATTATTTTTTATATAATAGAATTCATTGATTTAACCACACAATATCCTCAGAAAGGCTAAATAACCACAGCATAAGGCTACTGTTTCTAAAACAAACAATACATTCATTAATCATAGCACTCGTAAAGGAACATATCATTTTACTGAATTTATTAGTGATTCAAGTGCTGAACCAACAGGCAAAAGACTCAAAAGTTAAGTTAAGTTGTTCATAAAAACACTTTCTTTTCTTGCAAAAGCAATAAGTCAGGAAGGGTGAAAGTACAACATCACTGGGCTGCAGGTAATCACAAGGAAGTGAAGACAACCGGTAAGTGCCAAAATAAAACAGGAAATGAGACAAATAATGAAAACAAATAAGAAAACACCACTTATACATGTTACCAGGATAAAAGGTGAACGTCACATTGCATGCAACGGTTGCTCATAGAAATATTACATCAGACTCCCGATCTGACGCGCTCTTTACCAAAAAGCCCTTCAGCTCCGACTGTTCCAGAAGAACTTAAAGAATTAGTTTTACTTAATTAAAGAAAACTATTCCCGTTCCACTGTGTGTGGGCTTCAGAAGACATGTCAGCTCCATGATAGAGAGGACTAAAGACTAAGTTTTCCTGTAGGTCACATCAAGAAATGCTTCTCCAATAATATATGAAAAACTAACGATATGTGAAATACCGACCGTGAGAGGGAAAAACATCCGTCCTTTTTATATCTTCTGGAGATATTTCACCGCATGATTTACCGGTGGAGATGGATGACGATGGAAGAAGAAGACAGGAAGAGGGGGGAGTGGACTGAGAGGGGGGGAGGGTACTATAAACTAAAGATCACTTTCATCCCCGAAAAAACAAGACTTACAACCTCGTAAAGACGAGCCACATTAAATCACGTTCATTCAGTCGCTCCCCTCCATCCCTCCTCCTCTCATCTCCACATTCCTCACATCATCGTCCAAACTTTACTGTTCATGCTTCTTCCTCTGCTGCAGCTTCTCTGGATAAAAAGACTGCAAAGTCCCAGACCTTCATAAAAAAAAAAGAAAAACATCTTTCAGCTCATTCCAACTGCTTCTTTCAACTCTACATCCGTCGCTTTCGTTCTCTCATCGCTCAGCTCCGTCTCTGTCGTTTTCTCTCTCTATTTGAGTCGGTGGGCGATTCCTTGATTGCTCCAGCATATGTGAGAGGCCTATAAATCCGTCATCGGACGCCTCTCTCTTTACACTCTGTAGACTTCAGCCGGTCGCTCTAAAAGGTAACTGCATACACCCAAAGGGAGAGAGAACGAGATGAGGGGGGGGAGGGGGAGGGGGAAAGAAAAGGAGACGTAAACGTGGCCCTCGAGGGGTCCGACGTGTGTTTGTTTAACCCTCCAAACACAAGCTGGTCCTACTACAGTGGTGGGCTTTGGAAAGAAAGGTCACTCTTGTCGATCATAACTGGATCCCTGTAACGGAGCGCCGGTGACATGAGAACACACACACACACACACACACACCAGATGAGACGTTTGGAAGCTGGTAATTACAACGAGATGAGTTTCATATCCTCGGATGCTTTGCGGTGATTTATCTGTTTCGGCGCGGTCGAACAGCTGTTCCCCTGGGAAAATAATAAACTTCTTTTAAAATGACAAACACAAACGTTATTTTCCAACACGGCGATTTTCACAAAAAGTCACGAGAACGTAAATCTGTTTGAAATGCTAAAAGACATCCAGGAGCTGGTTTCCTAGTGACTGATGTTTAACATATAGAATACACAGAGTTTTCTGGGTATTAGCCAGCTGGTAACCTCCGGTGCAGCCGATGCTAAAGTGCCTCAAACCTGCATTCTCTCTAATGTCCACCAGGGGGCGACTCCTCTGGTTTGTATAGAAGTCTATGGGAAGATAACCCTACTTCTCACTTGATTTATTACCTTTTGTTCAAGTTTTATAAGCCCGACATCTCAGCAGCAATTAAGGGAACAGACTGGCATTGATTAACAACACTTCCAAGCCAACCTTTCAAAAACATATTATGGTAACTGCTTGAAAAGTGAGCAGCCAATCTCAAAAGAAGCACTTGCATATCCTTAAAATACCTGTGCAGGTACTTGTGAGGAACTATCTGAAGTGACAAAAACAAAGCCCTCCTCACTCTGAGTGCTCGTTGTTCATTCTATTATATGTTGGCAGGATTCACAACAAGTGTGTCGACCACAGGTAGCAAACGGCATCTTTACCTGCAAGAATGGGACCTTTACATTCATGCGGACATGTGTATGTGCTTATGAACGCAAAATATTATATTTTATCTGACAAATCCTGCGACGCAGTTCATTTGAAGACTGTATAACAACACTAGTAAACACAAAGCACGAGGATGCATTGGTGTAACTTAATTATTGATCGTCAGAGTGTGCATGAGAGCAGGCTGCCGGCTCACATTCACTGACAGCTATTGTACATCGCTATCTGGATTTGAACTGCGTGCAACAGAAAATGTCTCACAGTGAGTGCAGAACGACCATTTATTGTGTTGCCTGGTACTCGAGCCTTCAGGAGCTCTTTAGAAAAACGTAAATAAAATAATAAATGAAATCCAGCCGACATAACGGAAAGACGTGGCGGATCACAAAACGGTCCAGTTTGACGGGCGGTGCTTGTTTTCAACATGGCGCCCAAGGCTGACAAACGCTCTCATTCTACAGCTAAACCGCTCGTTTCTGAAAATATTTGAGGTGAGAAAAAAGGCAACGCAGTAACAGAATATTGATTTATTTTTGATCAGGTCTCCCAGTCACCACATGCAAAGTGCAGAATATTAGTGATGCAACTCTGAGCCTCAGTACATCCTCTCAATTCATTTAAAGTCCTTCCGTACAACTTTTAACTTTCAGCGTTTCCCCCGTGCAGAGTTGTAGCGGTGTAGTCCGTGTGTTACTGTATGACAGTGTGTTTAAATCCTGTCAGAGTGAATGAGCGTCCCGAAGACATTTAAAGAGTTATATTCATATCAGCGTATCTCATCAGTAATCAGTACGTTTACGAGCTCAAACTCCCCTGAAGCCGATGTGAGACGGTGCAGCTCTCTCTACCTGTGTGTGTGTGTGTGTGTGTGTGTGTGTGTGTGTGTGTGTGTGTGTGTGTGTGTGTGTGTGTGTGTGTGTGTGTGTGTGTCGATGTGATTGCAGAGTCCAGGACGCGGCGTAGCGTAAAGCCACAGCTTCAAACCGCACTTAATCACACACTGCAGCACCGAGTAAATAACTAATCACACGCACCGGGCCGCATGAACGCTGATGCACACACTAATGTGTTTATCATGCGCACACACGCACATTTATGAACGAGTCTCACACACACACACACACACGCGCATTCTGACACATGTCTTTCAGAAATGGATGGGAAATTCCATCTTTTTCCACTTTGTGTAACGGTCAGACCAGGCGCACACACACACACACACACACACACACACATCACTGTTTGTGATCTATCTCAATGCCACGCCTCAACAGATTCAATCAGAGGGGAGCCTTTGTTTTTTTTTTCCTATCTGTTGTTTTATTTTCCTATTCTCTCTCTCTCTTGTGCACACACACACACACACACACACCTACACACACACCTACACACACACACACACACACACACACACCACTCTTTCGTTTCTCAGTTGGAGCCAAATAACTTTAGTCTGAACGTTCCCACAGCTCTCACTATGGAGTAAACACAGACGTACAACGGGACCCCACACACACACACGCACGCATGCACGCACGCACACGCACACGCACACGCACACGCACACGCACACGCACACGCACACGCACACGCACACGCACACGCACACGCACACGCACACACACACACACACACACACACACACACACACACACACACACACACACACACACACACACACACACACGCGCTGAGAGTGCAAGAGAGAGATGTGAGAGATGCCGAGTTATTACTGATATCATGTGTATGTCTCTATACATATTACACAGGTGTGTTTGTGCCACGTTTTGCCTCTTTATTCATTCCAACCCATAAAGAATGAAAGCAGCATCAGACAGATCTGTTCATGTGTGCTGGAGGATTTCTCAAACTGAAGTATGTAGGTATACCAACAAGAGTGCAATTATAAAGGCAGATAGTCTCATCAGAGAGCATTCTGCAAAGGTGGAAGGAGAAGTGCAGCTGAAGAGGTGTTGGCCAGGCGGCAACCTCGTGCTCTGAAAAGTGAAGCCAATGTGTTAAAGCTGCGTTCTCTCTAGTGTCCACCAGGGGGCGACTCCTCTGGTTGTATAGAAGTCTATGAGAAAATGACTCTACTTCTCTCTTGATTTATTACCTCAGTAAACATTGTAAACATGAGTTTATGGTCTCAATCTCTAGTTTCAAGTCTTCTTCAATACAGCATGATGTTCATTTAGTACATTATGGTCCATTTAGATTCCATTCTGTCTGTTTTCATGACAGTTAATTCAGAAATGTACACAACTCACAGCCTCGGAGACACAAACCGTACAGGTGGGGGCCCTGAAAATGTGGCAGCGGATTGACTAATTAAAAAGAGAAAATCCCATTCACGCGTCGGCTCCTCGTATCTCCGAGCCCAATTCGATACGCTCGATTCAATCCCCCAAAATTCTAAAATCTCACCTGAGGCGGTGGATATTGCCGAGCGTCTGAGTGGGAAAGTCTAAATCCATCTGTTGGTGTGAGAAGCTGAGCTCGCTGCTGTCGGCCTGTGCAGAGCAGGTGTTGCACTGCGGAGTCGAGCAGATGTTAAAGCTAAATGAAGATGTCCAATCTTGTTTCCTGCTGCTGCCCAACTCCTCTGCCCAGATCAGTGTGTGTGTGTCCCAGTCACTGCTTCACAATGTCGCCCTTACTTCTCTCTCTTTTTTTTATATTGTCCAATTCTTTTTCTCCATCTTCCCAGTATAAAAACTCAAGACTGACTTTTATACAAAAGTACTGCTTGCCACCTAAAGAACACAGAGCTGTTAAAGTGTCAGATGACATCGTTCTACCTTTAGGTTACATCTCCAAATTCAGATCTCACGCTTTTTAACAAGCGACGACTTCATCCATCAACCAAACACTGTGCAGTTTCTAGATGTGATATGCAGCTGGTGAGTGATCATTTCACTTTGAATTCATTTGTTTTTTTCTGAGGAAAAAACAGGCGGCAACCTCCGGTTCTGCCGAGTGAAGCCAAAGCTTCACGTGTTAAAGCTGCATTCTCTCTAGTGTCCACCAGGGGGCGACTCCTCTGGTTCTATAGAAGTCTATGAGAAAATGACTCTACTTCTCTCTTGATTTATTACCTCAGTAAACATTGTAAACATGAGTTTATGGTCTCAATCTCTAGTTTCAAGTCTTCTTCAATACAGCATGCTGTTCATTTAGTACATTATGGTCCATTTAGAGTCAAACAGACCATAAAGCAGGGGATGCTTTAGGGCGGGGCTTACTGTGATTGACAGGTCTCTACGTCACTCCTTCTCAGTCCAGATGTGGTCACTTCCTGTTCACTAGTTGCAAAAAAAACAACAACATGGTGACGGCAAAATCGATCATCGACATCAGTCCACGAACAAATGACTGACATCGCGATGACTACGTCCACTTCTTATAGACGGTCTACGGGAGGAAGTAACCATGGTAGCTTCTTAATTTGTGTACGAGTCCCGACGTGAGTGAAATCATGAGATATCATCATCATCAGCCTTTCACTCTGTGACAATTACAAACACTTTCAATGTTTGCAGCACTTTAAACGTCGCGCGACAAGCAAAGACGTGAATCTGAAAAACATTACATGAGAAAAACCATTTGCTCGTATTTGAGCTTCTTTAAGTTAAATCCCAGCCTGACTGGATCTCACCCCTCGTCTTGGTTCAAATCTATATCTTTTATTGGCTCCTTCCAGAAAGAAGAGGTGTTTGTGTGCTGTCCAGATGAAACACAGCAAGTCTAGATGTTAACAAAAACATCAATGAATCAACCTGTTCTTTACCGTCAGCGCTGCTGGATTCTGGATCAATCTGACCAAAGAGCTTTGTCTGTACATTGAGTAAATCGCTTATAGAGAGTTTGCAGAGACGCATGCCCAAAAGAAAAGCCCACATTAGTGGTCGGAAGGAGAAACGTAAACTTTTAAACATTATGAAGGACTTGAAACAGGTTTTTGGATATAAACACATATTGGAACGTCGCCCTTTTCAAGAAGGCGGTTGAAGGAATGAAGGAGGGAGGCTGTGGTTCATACGGGCGAACAGTCTTCCACCTTCCACATGTATGAACGACTGCATTTAAAGTGGAATATTCACTTTCATTAGCCATGTAATCAGCTTAGTCGGAATATTGTCTTTTTGGGAATGAGATAAAAACAAAAAAAACAGTTAACATTTAGAAAATTGCGCAAATAAATGATCAAACCAGAGCAGTATTTTCTTTGCCTGAACCAAACTGAGTTTGTTGTAAAGACTGATGGATGTTACAAACAGAAATTGACACGTGTTGCTGGACTGTCGTAGAAAAAGGAAACCGTCGTATGATACGTTGAACCGGGACATCCTACTTCCTCACAACATGGCACCTTGAACTTTTACCCTCTTGCTGTGCAAAGGATTGTGGGTCAGAATAGCCAGAAAAACATGCTTGCTTGCATGCTGCAACATGCGACTGGATGCATCCTGGTATTTTTGGGACATACTAAATCTTTTTCTTGCATACTAAGTGGAATGGAAGTGTGGATAAAAAGTGTGCTTAAAAATGGCAAAAACAATCCCTGCAAGAGAGTGCTAATGCACTTGACGATGTGAGCGTGGGAAGCTAAGCTAACCCTAATGCGTTTGGGCCTCGGTCTCCTCATTGACCTCCACTCCGCTGCATCGCCGCTCTAAAAACCTCGTTGAACTTCTAACAGCACCGACACTAATTAACGTGACTTCAAGTCGCCTTTCAACTCCTTGGACCCGATTAATCACACACACACACACACACACACACACACACACACACACAAATGATCATTTAAATAAAAGCACTTTCTCTCGCAATTAGCCTGCATGACATTTTGTTTCTGTGTTTACTGGATGCACCCACAACTGTGTGTGTGTGTGTGTGTGTGTGTGTGTGTGTGTGTGTGTGTGTGTGTGTGTGTGTTAAATGAACCCCGCGGGCCTGCTTTGGCGAAGGTAACACTCCATTACTCGTCCATTTCCTCTGCATGGCTGGCCCACCGCGTAATGCACTAATTACCTCTGTAAACACACACAAAAGACAAACACTCCGTTAACCGTTTACCTCGCTGAGCCGCGGCCTTCTTCATCTTCCTCCTTTCTAGTCTCGTCTTGACCGAGTAAAGAGACGTAATTTGTTTGTTCCCTCAGCGACAAAAGGACCAGATTCAGCCGGGCTCAAAGGAGAGAGGGAGGAGGAGGAGGAGGAGGAGGAGGAGGAGGAGGAGGAGGAGGGAGGGGGCAATTTCATCTTCATCAGAGAATGTGATTACATCTCTGGGTGGAGGCAGCGGAGGGGGAGAAGGTGGGAGGTGACAGCAGGTGAAATAAAGATAATGACGAGCAGCAGGACTGAACGGAGCAGACGAGGTCCGTCGCCTCTCTCTCTCTCTCTCTCTCTTTTTTTTTTGTTCTTTACTTTTGGGTCACTGCTCTGATTGCAGAGGACGAAACGAGCGGCGCCGAGCTCTCGCTTTCTTAATATGGTTTAACCGATAAGGAACATTAGACACAATGGCCCAGCTGTGTGGTCGTGTCTTGTCGTGATTACATTCTCACTGCGCAGAGTAAATGTTCCAGGAAGGGAACTAGAGTGTTCCTGAGGTAAAACACGGTTATATGTGCCGCTTAAAAAGGTTGAGTGAAGCTTATGTTTCCATGGAACAACCAACAGGTGTTACAGTTTACTGTGAGTGTGACGTTTATGCACTAATGTAAGGAAAGATATCACACGTTTAATGCTAAGACTAACTTATATATATGTATATATATATATATATATTTGTAATGCATGGGGAAGACTGTGAGACCTTCAACTCTCTAGGAGGAGGAACATGTTGTACATTTTAAAATTAAAAAGGCACTTTGAGAGCAAAATCAGGAGGCTAGATCTACGAAGAACTCAATCTTGAGCTTTCATGCCCTCACTAATGTAATCATATTGATATGAATGGTGATGCACTGGTTGGTTGGTTGGTTAGAGTTTCTAGGACTGTAGGTCGACTGCTTTGGTACCGACTGAAATATCTCAAACACTATCGGATGCATTGCCATTAAAATGTGTATTGACGCTCTTGGTTCCCAGAAGATAAACCCGGTTTCAGTCGATCGGGAAGAAGCCGGAGAACCAGTTCCCACAAAAACAGAAATATTCACTGCGAGAAACAAACCTCACAATGAAAAAAGTCCTATTTGAAACTAAATAAGAGAATAAAGCCTGCAGGCAGCAGGTTATCATAAGGCAGACGAACTCTTGCTCTGGTGCAGGTAAGTGTTCTTTAATATTCACTGAAGCTACGTGTCTGAGTGCTCGAAATCACCCTCAATCAGAAACGTTGAGCCGGTAAAGTAGTCTTAATGTCTGACATCTGCTGAAATGATATGTGATTCATGTGGAGGAAGGATCGGAGAGTTCAGCTCCTCACTTCTCTTAAACCTTAAAAAAAAAAGGGCGTCGTCACCTCCTGATTGGCCGAGAGAGAAAAATACACCGAGCTGCTCTTAATTCTTAATTAGGAGTCGATCTGAATGACCTCCAATCAACTCTTGTGACTCCCCTGTACAATACGCAACATCTCTGTTTAGTTTGTTTTGCTTCTTTTATTGTTCTTATTATATTTATATATGCTATTCTATGTCTCCTTATATCTACTATTTATGTTCTTTCTTTTATGGAGCCTCCACGCAGAATGATTTCACACGATTGTTCTCGTGTGAGAGTGACAATAAACATCTTGAGTGTTGACATTCGGCTAAAATTACTTTGCGGAGGAATAAAAGTGAAATGACAGCAAATACCAAAGAATGATGGACTGCTACAACACACTGTGATATTTGAGAAGTGTTATACAAGCAAACTCTTAAAATGAGTTGTGTTACTTGTTTTCATTCCCACAAACAAACAAACAGAAAGAGAATCTTTTCTTTCTTTCTTTATCCGTTAACATCTGAGTAAGACGTGCTCTACTATTCCTCCTCATCTACTGCTTTAGTCCTTTCAACATGCAGGTCCAAGGCTTCTCACATTGTAAATATACAAGATTGAAACTGACCTTCACTTGCAGCTGCTGTTACTTCAGCAGGCTGCTGTCGAGCGCTGGTGACTGTAAACAAGCGACAGTTTTCTACATAACTCGGGTTGAATTATTTTGTATTTTTGGTGATAGAACATTGTGCGTATATCAAGCTGCACGCTAAGTTCTGAAAACGTCCAAACAAGCAGTGTTTTTTAAAAAAACTGCAAAGGGGAACAGTAACATGTTCACCTAAACCGTCCATTATAAGCAGCTATATCTGGTTTGATTGTGACTTTTAAATACATGTGATCTCCACTGAACCACTGAAGCGTCCTCGGGCTTCATCAGCTGAGGACCATGAATGTCTCTGCAACATTTCCTGCCGATCCGTCCAATAAATGTTGAGATATTTCCGGATATCTGACAAAAAGTTACTCAGAATTTTACTTTCGCGTTTTTCTTCGTAAGTCCAGCAACACGTGTCAATGTCCGCTCGTTACATGAATACAGTCTTTTTAAAGTAAACTTTATTCTTTACTGGAAACAACTTGGTTAAGTTCAGGCAGCAAAACTAGGAAAAGATCGTAAAATACTGAGTTAGGTTTAGTAAAAGATCGTCATTTGGGTCAAAATAACTGCGTAAGAGCCGAGATCGGTGTTTGTTTGAGTCGTCCACCTCCCCTCCCCCCTCCCCCTTTTTCGGTCTTTTTACTCCCTTGTTCATGATTAAGTGGATAATATACCAAAGTATTTATTGAGATATCTACAAATGTGCATTATTTCATATTTCTTGTCGGTATACGAATGCTGGATGAGACCAGGCTGATAAATGGAGTGTAGATGTGGCAAAAGGCTTCTAAATCTTCCAAGTCACGGTCTCATTTGTTTCTTTTTTTAACTTAATGCAACAAAATCAATACAGCAATGATTTTTTTTTCATGTCAGATTGCTACACGTAGCTCCGTCTATGAAAGGCAACGCGTTGCAGAACAAAAGGAGATAAGAAATGAGATTAATTTGGGGTTGTAAATGAGGGGAAAAGGAGGAAAAAACAGATGTTATAACGAGTGTGACGGAGAGGGAGGACTGCTGCAGGTTGGCCAACTCACACACGGTGTGTTTACACAGCCGGTGTCAGGTACGTGGAACTCATGCAGGATCTGAAGGACACACACACACACACACACACACACACACACACACGCTCGATATCTCTTGAGTTCAGCCTCAGAGAGTATTCCCGCTGTTACAGGTAAATGTGAAGGCCACGAATAAAGTGTAATGAGACCTTTCTGGGTCATTGTACCCGGAGCGGTGGAGATGCACTCCCTGTCTGTAAAGCTGCAGAGGCCTCGGTAACGTTTATTCTCATCTGCACACATGTTGCCGAGTCACACGGTGGGACAGTAAATGGAAAGATGTAATAATGACACTCAGCCTTCTTTATGCACCTCATCCCGGTCCGACCCGTGAGGGAATGAGTGGATGTGGGCACCGCAGCGGAGGTCAGACATGAAACGGAATCAGCAAACGAGGAGAGCTCATCCACCTGTGGCTCCGCCGGCATATTTTCACCGTACATATTCAAAAGCATGACGGGGAGGCTCAACACACACACACACACACACACACACACACACACACACACTCTGCTGACACTATAAAAATGCTCATGGTGTCACTTCCCCCATTAAAATGATTTCACAGGACTGCTGTGCTGCACTGCTGCAGAGTACGACTGTGCTCCTCATATCAAACTAATTCATATCACTAAACTGTCTAAGCCCCAAAGCCAACTCCAATTAGTCTCTTCTACCGGAGGTGTCATTTCATCGGTACAGTTCATGAAACACACATCTAGAGAACTCATCTCTGAAGACGTTCAATTCTCTCTTTTATTTTCTAAAGGGCTGATAAACACGGCAGGTTTTTTTTTTTTTAAGCTCCTCCCAAAACTCAATTCCGTTATTCAAACAAGTGCTCGCACCACCTGGTGAGATGTTGGCTGTTTTGAGTTTAAACAGCTTATCCAGTTTCCTGCTTACACAGCAAGACGGAAGCGTCTGTAAAGTTAAATCTGCATTTAGAAGAGTGTGTTACATTTATTAATTAGACCACCACTTCAGGGCAATACTTTTAAATAGAAGTTTGTGATATCATTGCGCTGGAATAGTGGAGAGACGCGTCCCTGAACATTTAGCCAGAATACAAACCTGAGCAGATACAAGAGGTCACATGACCGCATGACACTTTCTCCAACTGGACCAAAGAGTGCGCAGTAGTGAGAGGTGTTGCTTGAAGCGATGGTGTCGAGGTCCCGCCCACACACATGCGCCCGAGCCAATCACAAGCTTAGCACGGCCACAGCTTGTTAGCATGGGTCACCTAGCTGCTACGTGAGCTGTTTGGATAGAAAGACAACAACTAACTCACGAAATGTATTCTATTGGTTTCGTGTATTGGGACACGAACTGTGTCGCTTGGAACAACTTTTTTGTCGGGACGACGTTACGTTAAAAGGGAAAGTTAGGATTGGGCAACGAAACTACTTAAATATTGGATAAACATCATGGTTGTGCTTCAAATAACTATGTACGGTTAGATTTAGGCCACAATGTGGTGGTTATGTTTAGGAAACAAAACCACCATAAAACCACAGCGCGGGTATCGAACACCGGTCTCGTGGTTGGAAGTCCTGCTTGTGTCCACCACGAAAAAAAGGATCCGAATCGACTTCTCATTGTCGTTATTTTTGTCCTGAGCAACAGGGGGGAAAAACAGACAATTTGTCTATTTGCCAACGCGGAAGTGTCTTAAAGCTGCATTCTCTCTAGTGTCCACCAGGGGGCGACTCCTCTGGTTGTATAGAAGTCTATGAGAAAATGACTCTACTTCTCTCTTGATTTATTACCTCAGTAAACATTGTAAACATGAGTTTATGGTCTCAATCTCTAGTTTCAAGTCTTCTTCAATACAGCATAATGTTCATTTAGTAAATTATGGTCCATTTAGATGCTTTAGGGGCGGGGCTACACAGTGATTGACAGGTCGCTGCCACGGCATTGTCAGGTGTGGGAGTTGTGTTTTTGTCTTACAACTTAAACCCCTTCATGAAAGTTAATTGTAACATTTTGGTCGCCAAAATAAATGTCTTATTAAGCGTCCGGTTCTACTTAGCTCCACCCTCTTTTGTCACTACTGGTTGCAAAAAAAGATGGCCACAAACCAACGAGTGACTTCGCTGTGACTAAGTCTTATAGACACTACATTTATATACAGCCTGTGGTTCAAACAGCGAGATGCATCAGTCAACATTGCTGCGATAACGTGATGAATTTCAACATTTTAACAAACGTTTAACGTCTTTGAGACGCCAGATCTGATCCTGTTAACAGTCAATAACTCAGAACAGATTCTACAAGATAAAAACCAAACACACCGTCGGCCTCTTGGAGTGTGTCTGCTGCACACCGACACGCCGAACGTCACCGTCACTGTTAATACAGAGTCTGCAGAGTCGATCTCACACTTCACTGATGAACCAGAGAAGGATTCAGAGGAACATTTAGCGCCATAATAAAAGAAGTTTTGTGTAGAAGTTTTAGAAATAGACTCATGCATACTGATACGATGGAGAAAGAAGTTGGTCACAGTTGGTGAACACAGGTAACAGAGGAAGGACTATTAAACACCATGTGTCGAGGTATCCAGGAAGCTTTCTGTGAAGCGCGTATCGAGGCTTGTGTAACACTAATATTTGACCTCCTGCTATTATTATATTACGATAGTTATTGAGGTTTGACTTGCACACATCTGATGCATTACTCACAAGATAGTCAGCCAAACTGGCACGAAACACAGCAGCCCATGTACCACAGATCACATATTGAGATCATCTGTAATGGATCTCTGACGTTCTTCGGCCAACAGGTGGTTTTATGAGCACGTGAACCTTCTGAGAGACAGATTGCTGGAAAGCTTCGATGCTTCATGAAGCTTCATCTCCACCAAACTCAGACAAAAGCAGACGGAGAGAGATCTGGTCACTGGTTTTATGGGGAAACTTCCAGTTACAAGACGGGCAAAGAGTCAAAACTGTGAGAGGAGCGAGTGGAAAAAGAGCTCATTAAATACCTGCAGGTTCTGATGAGCAAAGTGAGAACAGGTGTGTCGACGGGGTGGGGCTCCCAGGTGATCTCCAGGCATCTGTGAACACGAATGGGACAGCGCCACCGGCAACCCCCGTGTTTATCGTCACAACGCTATGAATTGTGGGTAATTCTTTTGGGACTCATGGAAAGTGTTCATAAAGGGCTCGAAATGTCTGCGAGAGAGAGAAAAACACTTGTTGTGTTCTCAGCTTGTAGACACGTTTGTATGTTACAGATGCATGTCATACACTGTATGTATCTGTATAATGTCTTGTTAACAGCCCCAAATGTATTTTAGGAGGTCAAACTCTGAGCTAGTGGAATTTCATTGCCTGTATTATTTTGGCAAAAAAATGTCTTCACTTCCAAAGTATTTGCCTGCAAAACCCTCAGCGGATGTTTTTTATAATGCATGTTAGGACGAAGTGGCTGAGCATCACACACACACACACACACACACACACACACACACACACACACACACACACGTTTCACGCAGACATCATTTGCGCCTCGACACCACTTAGCGCCCTTTCCTCGGGGATTGTTGGCCCTGGAGGAGCAGAAACACATGCGACGTCCTTCTGTACCGGCTGTGAAGTCGTGCAATCACGGCGTCATTCTGCTCCAACACACACACAGCAGAGGTGCAATCACATCAGCGCTTCAGACGCTTCGGCCGAGTACGACTGCTGTTTAATCAACGTGTTGAAGTCCTGTGATCTGAATGTGGACTTTCTGCACATTGGAATGCAGACACGGTTGTCGCAGGAGAAGCCAGAGGTCTGTTTGGCCTTCTGGGAAAAAAATGTACAACCTCCAAACTAGTGATGGAATCTGGGTGTCGGCGTGACCAAAGTCTACTCGACAGCCCGACCGATCCACCTGATGACTCTCAGCGTCATGTAGCGTTAAGTGGATCGGAAAGATGCAGATGAAATGGAAAGTGTGGTAGAAAATTATAAGTGATGAAGTGTGTGTGTGTGTGTGTGTGTGTGTGTCCCGGTGGCGAGCCCGGTGGTCGGGGCTGTGACACGCGGTGGAAGTGACAAGGTAGCGACACGTTTCCTCTGATCAGGGTTTGCAGACTTGACAGAGTTTTAGACTCGGAGGCACTCAGCCCTGATGGTCTCCATCGGTCCTCCTCCTCCTCCTCCTCCTCCTCCTCCTCCTTCCTGTCACCATTTCTTCTTCTTTCTTTTTTTAGCCTGAAGCTTTTTTTTGTTTTAACACTTTGAATGCAAACATGTAGTTTTGAAGCCTGAAGTGTTTGTTAGTTTAATTAGTGTCGAATACAAACGCGTAGGACGATTTCTGCATGTGGTGTTCATGAATGTAGTTTCTCATATTCAAACGTAATAATCAGTGGAGCTGGTGGAACATGTTCTAGGTAGGGCTGTGCCACATCCAATCAATTTCAGCAAACATCCCAGAATGATTTAATGCAAACAAATTAAGCTATCAAACATGTATTACTACTTTGCAGTTAAATATTTAACCTTTATTCCAACATGAAAAAAAGCAGTAAATAACACTTTGATAAATACGTCAGGACATCTTATTTTTGTCACCCTCACAGGGAATTCTGTATAATATATATATATATATATATATATATCATATAATAATATTCAGTATAATATAATGTATATCATCATAATATATATATCATATAATAATATTCACTATAATATAAAACACACATATATATATAATTATTTATTTATAACTATATATCCATTCCTCAGACAGGTGCTTCATGTCCCTCACTCCCTAACTGTCCATGCTGGATCTGTCCCGTTGTTTTAAAAAGATAAATAAGTTATTAGCATGACGTCATCCAGCTAGCCAAACCTGTCTGGTGTACAGCTAGTAGAGAAGCTTCATGTGCTGCTTCCCTTTCCCGCTAGTCTGCTGTCTGATTGTGAGGTCAGGCTGATCTGATATCAGCTCTTTGGCCTGGAGTTTCTCCTCAAAGTTCTCCTCTCAAATGGGTCTCTTATTTGCAGTGGCGGCTGGTGGAACATGTTCTTGGTAGGGCTGTGCCACATCCAATCAATTTCAGCAAACATCCCAGAATGATTTAATGCAAACAAATTAAGGTATCAAACGCGCATTACTACTTTGCAGTTAAATATTTAACATTTATTCCAACACGAAAAAAAGCAGTAAATAACACTTTCACAAACACGTCAGGACATCTTATTTTAGTCACCCTCACAGGGAGTTCAGTATAATATAATATATATAACATATAATAATATTCTGTATAATATAATAATATATATATATATATATCATATAATATTCTGTATAATATAATAATATATTTATCATATAATATTCTGTATAATATAATAATATATATGTCATATTCTGTCCCCGTTGTTTTAAAAAGATAAATAAGTTATTATCATGACGTCATCCAGCTAGTCAAACCTGTCTGGTGTACAGCTAGTAGAGAAGCTTCATGTACTGCTTCTCTTTCCTGCTAGTCTGCTGTCTGATTGTGAGGTCAGGCTGATCTGGGATCAGCTCTTTCAGTAGTTTCTCCTCTCAGTTCTCCTCTCAAACGGGTCTTGGAGGAGTAGTGCTCGCGCTGGCGCTCTCCTGTAGAGACTTCTCCTGACGAGAACGCGCAGCTTGGGGCAGGAAAAAAACTGCCCCAAGCTGAATCTATTTGAGGACGCTGATTGGCTGAATTGTATGTCACTCATTTATATCTTTACTCAGCATTGGCTAAACTGCTTTATAGACCCGCCTCTTTGGGGCAGTTTTTCCAGCGCCCCAGCCAGCTGAGACGTGCACACACAGAGAGGAAGAGCAGACAGGCAGAGAGGACAAGCAGGAAAAGCATATATTTACCGCAGATATCATATTTTACACATATTACTGGGTGATTCCATGTTTCAAAAACACAAATATTGACAATTTGTATAGTTTATTTTTATTTTAAATTTTATTTTTATTTATATTTTTATTTTTATTTTTATTTTTATTTTTTGTAGCTCTAGGGGGGGCGGCGCCCTAGCGCCCTCTATGGACCAGCCGCCACTGCTTATTTGTCATTTCCAATTTCTGGTTTCAACCGGAAGCGATCCTCGCTTGAACCGGAAGTTGAAACCGGTTGATTCTTCAACTTCCGGTTAGCCGGTTCAACCGGAATCGAGCAAATGACAAATAAGAGACTTGAGAAGTACTGGTACCAGTACTTCTCAAGTCTCTTAATTGTCATTTCCTCGCTCCTCGAACCGGTGTTCTGCGCCGCCATATTGACGGCCGTCCCTAAGCTCTAATGTAGCTCTGAGGAGCGAGGATCGAGGAGGGAGGAGGGACCTCGGAGGAGCCATGAGCGAGGACCCACGAGAACAGACTTCCAGGAAGTGTTTTAACGGCCGACACGCCCCCTCATTGTTCATCTGTGATGTGATTGGACGCTGCAGCCGATCGGACTGATGAGATTTTTTTCAACATGTAAACAGTGAAGACAGATCACAGAATAAACTCTAGTTTATATTTGATTAGTTTTCTGATTCAACATCTGGTTAAATAATTATTGTAGTGATTATTAAAAAATGAGCAGATTTAACTGATGATCACCTCTGTTTGGTACACAATCTAATCTTATTCCAATCCATGTAAATACAGTATTCAGGCTGCTTATGTTGCAAATACAATCAATTCATTTGAATGACAAAACCTCATCATATCAGCTTCAACTAAATGTCTTGTAAACACGCTGAGTACAAGTGTTTATCTATTCAAACCAGAGTTCTTTTTAGTTCAGAGGGTATGATTTACATTTAGTTTTGTATTTATTCTCATTATCTACTCATGATCGTCCTCGTTGCCAGTTCAATGAAATCTTAAGAAAAGAGGTAAAAAATAAAACACCAAAGTGTTGATTGTAAAAATAAATGTTTTTAAGTGAATTTAAACGTAGTTTGGTCAGACGTTGGCGCTGCAGGCTACACATTATTAACAGAGTAGAAGAAGAAGTGGTGACCAGCATTTGTCACCACTGAGACTAATTCATCTTCATAGAAGTAATAAAAAATAAACAGGAACATACAAACATTAGAAAACCTCATCCTGAACCTATTGTACACACACACACACACACACACACACACACACACACACACACACACTCCTCTCAGAGTCGGGGTCTTCCTCTCGGTGATAAATGTAAGCCTCCCTCCTCCTGAACAGATATCGATGGTTATTTGGGCTTATTCCTTTCAATCTGTTGTTCACCTCAGAGCGGAAATGGAATCCATTTCTGCCCGGTGACTGTAGGACGAGGTAATCGTATCTCTCCGTCCTATAGCTGCACAGCTATCTCACCCCTATTTCCTAAAGTTTACCTCGAACAAACAAGACACCTAAAGAAAAAAACACCCCCCTCAGCTCCGAGACGCACAAACTGTTCTTCAGCTGAAATGAAACAAAGTCCAGACGCCCCGAGCGGTTGTTAAGTCTGATCCGGCTTTTCACAAACAATCTCTGAAGGAAGTAACAAGAAAAAAGAAAGAGACGTAATACAAACTTTTTATTATTTTCAGTCATATCAGTTTCCATCTTGTAAAGTATATATATATATATATATATATGTTTGTGATTTCAACAGGAAATCAAACACTGAACATTTCATCACTCCAACAAATGCATTTTGTATTTTTTGCACTCCTGTGAAATCCAGGACGACGATTGGAAGAAACGTAGTGTGTCAACGGTTTGTTGAGGAGTGTAGTGTCCAAACAAAAGAAAACCTCCACAAGTAAACATGGTACCAGCCTTTCCTTCAAACACGGACCGCAGATTATCAGGATGCTTCTTCAGCTGAGAAACCTTTGTTATAATAAACCTGCAACATTGACCTCACGCTTCATTAGAGTCGACTCTGCTCGTGTTTGGATGCCGGCTTCTTTTTCTGTTATTTCTAAGCTGATCGTCAAAGCGTGAAACTGCCGCGACGTTCTCGTTAACGCCTCACGTCTATTGCACCGCATACGTTTTTTTGCAGGCTGACATTTAAAAAAAAATCTGGGTTGAGAGAATAAAAAATAAAAACTTGCATTAAAAAATGGCAGTTTGTGCAGGAAGTCCCGCGCCGCGCTCTTTGACCAATCAGTGATCTGCAGCGTTTAGTATCGATTGAGGTCGAACCAAAACATTAAAAAGTAGCACTGTTAGCAAATTTAGCAAAAGAAGAACCATAAAAGTTGAGTAAAGCCGTGCAAATACGGCCTCGGAGGTTATAGATTGCATCAATGCATCAAGGAATAAAAATACTGATTTGCCACAAAATGCTATTTAAAACTTAAAGTGAGACTATGTAACTTTAGAAATATCACATTCTTACACCATGAACAGACCGTTTCTCAGTTAATAAAGCTTTACGAAGCTATTGTCAGCTCTTTACAGACGCGTACACTATGTTTTTGTATTCACTATTATAAATAAATGCTACTTGTGGCTAAAAGTTCATCAAAAGGTCACGTAGCTTCACTTTAAACATTTTGTGTGAAGGCAAACGTTAGAATGAACTCAGGCACTTCATCATTGAGGCTGGTGAAACAACTCGGTCACGAGTGAGTAGAAACTATTCTAAAGTACATAAAATACATTGTGTGTATAATCACAGCAGTTATTGGCACTGTAAAGATGTTTAAAGGAGTGTTTTGCAGAGCTTGCAGTTTGGTACGGGAAGAAGAAAGAAAAGTGCATTTGGGGGGAAAAATAAAAAGCAAAAAGGAAAGTCTTCCTGAGATCCCGTGAAATCATTTTTGGAGTGAAACGTTTTGAGACTTCTATAGTAGCACCGTCGTTATTATTGTATTACCCAAAGCTCCTAAAATGGTAAAAGCAGATTTCCTGCAGACGACTGCTCCGAGGTGTACCGCAGTCCAACTTTCTGTCAATGATGGAACGCGTCCAAACTTTAGCTCTCTAACTAGTGAGGCACTTTGTTTTTGATCTGGAGGCGTATGGAATCGTCATTTTAAGGAGTTTGAGCCGCAGCACACCAAGAAAACAACTCATGAAAGGAACAAAAGGGAGATACTTCATATTCAGGTTTGGAATGTTTCGGGAATTAGACCGTTGTCTCTGTCGAAGACACGGACGAGGAAGCAACTGTCGGAGTAAATTTACCTCTGTGGGTGTGAACGTTTGATACTGCAGGTCGTACATTTGTCTGACAAACTGTGAACTTAACTTACATACATTCAATCAGCCTGATCAATCTGATTGTTTTATGATTAAACTAGTGAAGGCTGAACTTCAGAAGTTTGATGGTATCACCAGTCAGTGGTCCACAAACCTTCACCGAGATCCTCCTGCTGATCTCTTAGAGAAGGAGGACTCTTCAGAGGTCAGTGGTCCACAAACCTTCACCGAGATCCTCCTGCTGATCTCTTAGAGAAGGAGGACTCTTCAGAGGTCAGTGGTCCACAAACCTTCACCGAGATCCTCCTGCTGATCTCTTAGAGAAGGAGGACTCTTCCGAGGTCAGTGGTCCACGAACCTTCACCGAGATCCTCCTGCTGATCTCTTAGAGAAGGAGGACTCTTCAGAGGTCAGTGGTCCACAAACCTTCACCGAGATCCTCCTGCTGATCTCTTAGAGAAGGACAACTCTTCAGAGGTCAGTGGTCCACGAACCTTCACAGAGATCCTCCTGCTGACTCTTCAGAGGTCGGTGGTGATGACGGGCGTGACCCCGTGGATGAGCAGCGTGGGCCCCAGGTCCCGAGTCAGCAGCTCCAGCTGGTCTATGTAGGTGGTGTAGCGGCGGGTGTCAGCCGGCGGGCGGGGCAAGTACAGGAACCGCACGGCGGGAGCGGGCCGGGCCGAGTCCAGGATCAGCTTGTTGACGGCCGACAGGTAGTCGTCCGAGAGGCGCGTGGCGTTGCTCGGGAAGCTGTTGACGTAGTCGTCGTCGTTCTCCTCCTCGTGCTCGTCCGCTCTCTGCTTCTTCTCCTCCTCGTCGGTGGTGTTGTCGGGGGATTGCGGCGGCGGCGTCTTGCCCCACTCGCCCTGGCGCTGCCAGTGGAGCGCCACCTGCTGGTCCCAGGGCACGGAGTACACCTGAGCTTTGATCCGCAGCTCCTTCAGCAGCTGGCCCAGCTTCTCCTCCGAGCCCTTCACGCTCCGTCCTTCCTCCACGCACAGGAAGAGGCGGAGCGTCGCCCGGCGCCAGGCCCTCACCATGTTGAGGATGCACGCCAGCTGCAGCAGGAACAGCGAGCAGGTGTCCACGTAGCTGCAGCTGTCCGGGCGCAGCAGGTTGACGGGCCAGACGTCCACGTACACGGCTCCCGAGGGTGGCGAGAGGACCCGGGCTCGGTCGAAGCCGTTGAAGTATCGGGCGAGCACCACGTTCTTCAGCATCTTCATGGCGTCGGCGATGATCGCTACGTACTCTTGAGGTCCCAGGACCTTCCCGTCTCCAAACTCGCCACAATCCTGCCGGTCGCTGGACCCCCGCAGGGAGGAGAAGAGGAAGAGAGGGTCGAGCTCCTGCAGGGAGTCCGAGGGATCTGTGGACTGACCGGTGGAGAGAGACGGATCAATCAGCTTGTCCTTTGGAAGACAGTCATCGTAGAAACCCAGGACGAGGGTGTTGGGACGCATCCCACCTGAAGAGAGGGGAAGGAGGAGAAAAACATGAGCAATCTAATAGCAAACAGTCTCTTTATCATTTGCATTTATTTCTTGATTTGTTTAGAGAAGTATCGAGGTTCTATCAGAAGTAAGAGACGGATGTGAAGAAGACTCTGAAAGTGAGAACTGGAGGGAAGCCAAAGAGAGATAAAGACAAAGTGCCGGAGAAAAGAAGAGAGTGGACTCAGTTAGACGTGAGTGACAACTCTCTGCAAGGCCGGACGACAGCAAATAACAAGGAAGGAACGAGGGAGTCAAATCTCTTTTTAGTTTTCAGAGTGGGTGCTACTGAAGAGGAGAGCATGCTCAAACATCAGTGTAGTGCTAAAACCAAGACTAAAACTACACTGAGAATACAGGCTGAAATACATAAACTAGAAAGGGAAAATGTATTTTTTAAAAGCGTGTGCTTGTAAGGGCTGAACATTTGAAACATCTGAAATAGTTTTAAATGTCTTAACGTCTTTTGAAATGCCTTTGTATGGCAAAGCTAAAGGTTGAACGCATTTAAGAACATAATATTGTACCGGAAGTTTCAAGCACTGAAAGCAATTGAAGTGGTTGAATTACTGAAAGAAGTTTGAATGGCAGTGAAAATGAAATCACTGAGAGGATGTATAGTTTCAGGTGAATGAAGATGAAGTGACAGTTTAAGAAGATACTGTAAGCAATTTAAATGGCACTTTAAAATGCAGTTAGAATGAAAGTGCCATATAATGGAAGCGCTGAAAGAAACTAAAGAGGCACTCGAAACAGCATTACTGAAAGAAGTTAAAACGTATGTTAGAATGGAAGTGAATGACAGCTGGATCAGCTGAAAACAAGTGAAGTGGCGGTTAAAATTGAAGTGCTGAAAGGAGTTGAACTTTAAGTGTAAGCACTGAATGAAGTTAAAGTGTGAGTTTCATTCTAAGCAATAAAATAAATTGAAGTGGCAGCTGAAACAAAATGATTAATGTAGGTTAAAAGAGGTGATGATAGTTTAAATTCAAGTGCAAGTACTGAATGAAGTTGAAGTGTGAGTTTCATTCTAAGCACTAAAGGAAATTGAAGTGGCAGCTGAAACCAAATGACTGATGTAAGTTAAAATGGAGGTGATGATAGTTTCAGTTGAAGAGTAAGGACTGAATGAAGTTGAAGTGGAAGTTGCAGTGACAAGACTTTTTTTTTTTTCCAGTTAAACCAAAAGTAAAATTCCTGCCTGACAATTGCAACAACAAAAAAATGTAACCAGTTATTGTAGAGTTTTTCTAAAATTAAAAACATATGTCAACATTACAATTTGAAAAATCCCCTAAAATACTTTACATAGTGGCTTTAATCATACAATTAGTACGAATCAGCTTTCAGATATCAGTGTCAGCTTTCCAATGTCCTTATTGACCAACTGGGACATTTCGTGGTGATGACGGTGACACTGACCTAGTCCAGAGATGAAGAGCAGATGCTGGACCCCGTGACGCACAGAATCGGCCAACGTCAAGTTGACAAAAGACTTGATGTTTAGATGGTCCACCAGCGACAACCAGGAGTCGTACTGGGACTGCAGGGGGTCCGATGGTAAAGTGTCTGGAAGGGTGGGAAAAAAAACAACAAAAAAGGTATGAGGCGAGAGATGAAGCTCAACAGTTCAAGAGAAGTCGTTGGGGCTTCAGAGAAGGTCGAAAAACAAAAGGTATACAAGTCAATTGAGAGAGTGGAGGAGTCGGTGTGACAGAGCTGGAATCAGAGGCACAGCGCGAGAGAGGAAGACGACAAGATGCAACGAGAGAGAAAGATGCAAGCATAGATGACAGCGTGGACGGAATGTGAGACAGAGAGGAAGATACAGGGAAGCACAAAGAGGCAGCCAGGTGATCAATCATCCCCCCAACACCAATATGCATGAAGAGAGCAATCCAGAGGCCACATCTAGCGTCTCATACACAATAATTCCAGTGATAGTTTGAGCTGTGTTCAGATCTCTACAGACTCCTAAGTCTTTAGGAGCTTTTACTTGGGAGTCCTCAACAACAAAGTCCTCTTCACTGTAGTTATGTGAATGAATCACTCCTTCATATTCCTCAGGACCGAGTGCATCATCAGTACTCGAGGGCTCTTCAGTGACTAATGAACATATCACTTCTTCACTGTGAAACACTCAAGAGGACTTGGATTCTGAAGACCCCCGTTCAGGGCCAGTCCCCAGTCTGCCATCAACACATAATGAAACCCACCAACAAAAAATCCTCAAAAGACAAAGAAAACAATCAGTGACCCTCGCTCCTTTAAAACTCTAGTCTGCCTCTGCAGAAAAAGAGAAAGGAGACGCCTCCGGAGGATTGTGTGTGCGATTACTTCCTCCCTGAAAAAAAGAACCGCAGCAGACGAGCCGATGTCACGGAGGAAGGTCTAGAATGCTAAAACGGTCCATTAAAGGATGCGCCGCTCACTGTAACTCAGGAAGGCTTTCTGCTAATTCCTACACTTACATATTTTAAAAAAGACCTCCGGATATTTCTGAGCCGATCCTTAATGAAAAACACTTTAGTAAAGTGGCAGTATTACTAAAGTGAGAGTAGTACAACAATCTGCTCTTAAAAATTCAGCATTAGCGTTGACAGGCAAGTCAAACAAGCTTTTAGTTTTTGTCATTGCCGCCTCTAAATATCATAATAATGTTAAATTATCCAAAAAACTACGTCCCATCACCATCGCTGATTTGTTTTGCTCATAATTAATAGTCGCCGTATCACGCTGAGCCGGATTAGATGATGAAATGGTGCAGAAGGAAACTTTCAAGTGCTCCTGATGATCTGAAGTTGTCACGCCGAAAAACTTTGAGAAGTCAACACTGTGTGGTTTCCTGATTGTTCACAGGAGACAGGAACAGATTTATGAGAAAGAGTCCGCTCCATCGTGACTGTTGGGTGTTCAAAGTTGACTATACGACATTCACGGCATCAATAGAGCAGTAAACAACTATCTGAGACAGTGGAGAAATGTTCAGCATGTTGGTGCATTCAAGTCCTGGTTTGTGTGTATACTTAATACGGCGGTTAGCGTCAATACCCTCCGGTTACCCTCTCAGGTTAGCTCTGCCTGCACTGTTGCCTTTGTTTGCGCTGTTAGCACCGTTAGCTTCTAGCCGCCGGCTCAGCCATGTTGACAGCCGTACGGAGGCAATCCCTCGATCGTAGAGTTGCTCTGAATTCAGTGTAGAGCTGTTTGAAACTGAATATAATATAACAGCAAAGCTGAATACAATCAGTGTCCTTACTGAGATCTCCGAGCTGGACGTGTCCCAACACGTAGAGGCCGCTCTTCTTGATGTCGTTGATGAATTTGATGAGGCCCACACTGCTGCGAGGGTTGGAGACCATCAGCAGGACCTGAGGCCTCCAGAACTTGACGTGGTCCTTCCTCACGTCCAGCATCAGCAGGTACTTGCGCACCTATAGGGGGAGGAGAGAATCGGGATGAGGGTTATTAATGGGAAGTGTGTTTATTTTCAGCCTCATTTAACCCTGTGGTCCAAACCAGATTCAGGCTCAGAACTTAATTCCACTGGAGGTGATGTAACTTTCACACACATTTAGAAGAGATTTTTCTGCATTACAATTTCTTGAATATATGTAAGCCTACAGATTTGTCATGTGACATTCCTTACGCTTGCAAAATAACAGCAGGATTTCTAATTGAGCAAGTTAAATGCGTTCATCAAGCTCAAGACTATCAAAGTATAGTCAAGTTTACGATAAGATCATTTATCAGTATTTTTAACATGTAACTCTCAGCAACTGTATCATGGCAACACAAGGATAATAAAAATACCACTGAACCCACTATAAGTTCCTTGGCTGGTGCACCAAACAAATGGTTGCAAACAGAAGTCTAATTGTATAGAAGTCTATGAGAAAATGACTCTACTTCTCTCTTGATTTATTACCTCAGTAAACATTGTAAACATGAGTTTATGGTCTCAATCTCTAGTTTCAAGTCTTCTTCAATACAGCATGATGTTCATTTAGTAAATGATGGTCCATTTAGAGTCAAACAGACGATAAAGCAGGGTATGCTTTACGGCGGGGCTACACGGTGATTGACAGGTCGATACCACGGCATCATTCAGCATCGATGTACTAAAAGACACTCTAAAGCCCCCCTTTGATGATATAGGAACATTGTAATGACAGTTTTCCAATTTCTTTTTGAAAAACTCAAGGTGCTTGTTCACATGGTGGGTTTCCAAGTGTTTTTTCAATTTAGTGGGCTTCATACTGTCTGCCGCCAGTATCTTAAGACACACAACACAATGGGGTCTCTCTTCTTAGCCGACCATAGTGCTTCTGAAGCCCAGGGGACAGATATGCCTCGTTATATTTTCTTGCTTTTACCCTTTTTTGTGCCCAAATATGGTAATTTTTGCCAAATTGCCAAACTCAAGGCTTTAAAAAACAATGGGTGACGGAATGGTGACGAGGTCCACTTCTTTTATACACTCTATGGTTAGAACAAACTTTTAGTTTGGATTAGAAAATCTACAATTCCATCATGACTTCATCTGATAATGTGATATAATTATAAGCTTCAAAACAGCTACTAAATGGAACTTGATTGTTTTCTCAACTGAAAACAATCATCACAATGAACATCATTGATTGTGATCATTATTGAGATAGTAGATTTCTACAACATATTGCTAACCTTAGATGTTTGTTTGCATCCGGTCCCAATATATATATGTGATTTATAATGCCCAGATGTGTATCCCCCAATTTCTTTGGGATTAAAGGCAAATCCAAAAAAAAAACAAATCCCCAAAAGCTCCCAGAAGACGGATCTGGCCGCGTCAGAGGTGTGGACTGGATCAGAGTGATTTCAATTACTTGATATGCATGTATAGCAAATGTCAGGTATAGGTAAGTGTGTATGAATCACAATGTTCAAGATATTGCACGTAATGTCCCATTGTTGCACATTATGTGTACGTCCT
The DNA here is from genome assembly GCA_032191485.1 of Leptoclinus maculatus. Classification (NCBI taxonomy): domain Eukaryota; kingdom Metazoa; phylum Chordata; class Actinopteri; order Perciformes; family Stichaeidae; genus Leptoclinus; species Leptoclinus maculatus. The sequence goes on along the minus strand of JAVDOI010000014.1, from coordinate 21,346,181 downwards.
GTAAGAAGTTGATAAAATACTGAAATCCTATTTCATCAACATCAAAGAAAATCAAACGAACGGAGCAGAACAGAGCAGTAACGGAGGCTGGAGACACCTCCTGGCTCTGCTGTCCAACTCATGTTCTCTCTGTGTGTGTGCGCCTCCATCTCATATGTATGCATGTGCTGTTGTACTGTAACTGCACAGATTCATCTCGTGTAGAGACAAATTACATCTCTAATCAACATCCAATTACGATGTGAGACTGAAGCAGGGACTGTGTATATATATATATGTGTGTGCAGATGTGAGCCTGTGTATATATATATATATATATATATATGCATGTGTACATGTGTCAATCAAACTGTTATTGGTAAAAGAAATAGACCTAGCTGTGATTGATTGCCTCTGAGTGAATGCTTGGATGCGAGTGCGTATTGGTTTGTATGGCGAAGCACACTGTACCACAATAATCATTAGCATTCTTGATGAGGTGCCATCAAGGTACCATTGAGGAAATGTAACAAAGTGGAACCAAACATTAGATCTAAACCTACAGTCTACTGGGAATGATTAACTCTCACTTTATACCCTCATTGGAATTAATGACCAGCTAGCTCAGGGACGACATGTCCGCCATGTGAAAGCTGCTGCCAACGCTGTCAACACAATTCTGTGTTTTCATGGCTTTTACACTCTCGAGAGGCCCTTAAAGTGCACTTGGATTTGCTCTGCTTCTTCTAAAACTTATACGCTTGCACTCAGTATATTGTTACTTGCACTGATTTTCTTGCGCTCCAGCGTCAGACCTTCTCCTCACACTCACTGTCCTTTTATTCCTAAAGTAATAAAGCCTTGGTGGGTCGGAAGTGGATGAGTTTAAAGAGTAACCGCTTGTTTTGGGGGCGCTCTAGTAAAGCGAACGCACTCGTAACAAGGCAGGGATCGTTTCATTGGTCAAAACTACACCGGGCATTCTACTGTTTGGGATATTTTGCACAAAAGAATCTGAGAGCAGACATTTCTCGAGTAAAGCGCAGGATGTCTGTGCAAGCATCAGCATATCGGAGTGCAAGCATCAGCATATCGGAGTGCAAGCATGCAGTTTGGGCAGAAACCGAACAAATCCAAGTGCAAGCAGGTGCTTTTTGAGTGCAACGGCAGGACCACGCTCTTGAATAACGATAGGGAGAAAAAGCTCCATAAAGTGACAAGAAAGGTGGTTAAGAAATTCATCTGTGATGGTGTGAACAGCTGGGAGGTGATGTGAAGGACTAAAACTTTACTGCTGTCAACCAATCACATCAAAATCAGAGCAGATGGGGTGGGGGTGGGAGGAAGTGGAGCCTAAAGCACAAGCCAATTAAAGAAGTAGGCCTCTTTTGGTTTGGAGAATCACCCCTGGAATGGAAGCGCGTCATTTGAGAACGACTAAAAATACTTCAAAATGACTTTCGTTTGAGAACTCTTCGAGGTCGCTTTTGATAGACTTGAGGTAATGATGTGAAATTGTAGGAAGAAACGACACTCTTCTTGTGTTGCAAGCTCCACTTAGGGATTTTATTTCTGAAAAGAACCAGAAATAATGTGAACTGTGATAGCGGCTGCCTGAAGCTGCGTGTGTCTATGCAGCCACCGATCAAAAGCGTGAAGACACAACCATTCGCAACAGTATTACCATCATAATCACCATAACTGTTTTCATGCTCCCGTCCGGTAATTGTGGAAAACAAGAACAAAAAAAGAACCGAGGCCCTAGAGGCGAAGTCCAACTGCCTCCACTCATCTAATCATCTGTCTCTCTTTATCTCTCCATTCCCCCCTGTCTTGTCATCCATCAGACTATCATCATTTCTCTGTCGCTTCAGTCTCATCCATCACTTAGTTTCTCAATCACTCATCCCCTCTTCCTGCTTATATCGCTCCCTCCCATGATACACATCAGCGTTTCTTGCCTCGCTTTGTCTTTTTCTTCACTCTCTTTCTGCTCCTAAACACCGTTTTCAGCCTGCCTGTTATCTCCCAGTGTGTGTTTTTTGTTGTTGTTGTTGTTGTTTGTTGCGAGCTGTTGTTGTCTACCGTTCCTGCTTCAATGTCACCCAGTTGGCGTCGTGCCACGCGCGGCCACCGGATGGAGGGTGCATGTGTGAGATATGAACATGCACACACTTCTTCTCCTGTTAGCTCTATTAGTGGAATCGTTTAAATCGGACTGGGCTCCTTGCCAGGGGCTTTAAAGAAAGGAGGCACATTTGGAAAATTAGTAAGAAATGTGTTAAGACATGCATTTAAAGCCCTGGTTATTGGCAATAACGATCTGTTCATTATAAATGCTTAAATTGTTTATTCAGCGTAATTAACAAATGCCAAATAAACAACTTTAAATGGTGTAATATGATGACAAATACAATATGCTATGGGTAACTCCAAGTGGCTTAAAGCCATGGACGATTATAAGACAATGGGCCCCTGGACACAGACTTGTAAAAGTCTTACAAAGGAGTAAGACACCCAGACTGTACGAGACACAAAGCAATAAACCCTTTTGTGGTCTCCGACCATGTTAACACTTCACACAAACGCTCTGGTTCAGGGGCCCCTGGGCCTGGACCAGTAGACTTTATATAGACGGTTTTGAAACATCGAGTTCAGCATTTTGGCCGAAGCCATCTTGTTTTTTGCATACAGAAGTGACACAAGAGGGTGGAGCTAAGTACAACCGACCGCTGAAAAGGTTGTAAGACAAAAACACGAACAACTCCAAGAGTGGACAACACCCTGGTAGAGACCTGTCAATCACTGTGTAGCCCCGCCCTAAAGCATCCCCTGCTTTATGGTCTGTTTGACTCTAAATGGACCATAATGTACTAAATAAACATCATGCTGTATTGAAGAAGACTTGAAACTAGAGATTGAGACCATAAACTCATGTTTACAATGTTTACTGAGGTAATAAATCAAGAGAGAAGTAGAGTAATTTTCTCATAGACTTCTATACAACCAGAGGAGTCGCCCCCTGGTGGACACTAGAGAGAATGCATTTCAGAATAAGAAGTATTGATCCCGACATGGAAAGAAAACAAGCTGCAACATGCACAGTCGGCACATTTGCACTTGTGTCCTCTTTGTCTTGGGCTGAGAGACGGAGGAGGAGACGAAGTGAAAAAAGAAAGAAGGAGGGAAAAGAGGACGAGGAGGAAAAAGCTCAATAAGTTAAGTGGTTGTAATAATGTTCTGCCTCCCGATGAGCTGCTGGCAAACCCAGCCCACCCTCGCCCATAACCCCTGCCTTGGCAACGGGCCCTTCCTGGCAGCCGTGCCCCCCCGCCCCCCCCCCCCCCACCCCTCTCCTTGAGAGCAACAGGCTCGCCAGATAGAGGACACGGAGAGCAGGATGATGTAAAGCTGTGTGTGCGTGTGTGTGTGTGTGTGTGTGTGTGTGTCAGGGGAATAAATGTAGAGCTCTGCTGAGGGGAGAGATGCTGATGTGTGTGTGTGTGTGTGTGTGTCTGGAAGACCTGATATAAATGTGATAGATAGCTGCTGTTGGAATGACAAGGCAGTGATGTGTGTGTGTATGCGGGAGAGTGTTTGTCTGCTAAATGCAAAGTGATGCAGAGATGTGTGTGTGTGTCTATAAACGGGATAGGACAGCTTGGCAGAGGTTTGAGCTCTTGTAAAGCGACGGGAGGATGAGATTTTAGTCGCTCTTGTAACGACATGGAGAGTGTGGGCGTCTCGTGCGTCAGACCTGGTGGAAGATGAGCGCCTGGCTGATGTAGCCCCAGCTGGAGGTGGGGCTGAGGTAGTGAATCAGCAGCAGCAGCAGCAGCATGAAGGCGATGCTGGCCGAGGCGTAGATGGCGTTGATGAGGAACATCATGACGGCGCAGCCCACGATGCCCAGCGCGCAGGTGTGCCAGGTGAAGTAACGAAAGGTGGGCCTGAGAGAGAGGGGGGGGGGGAGAAGAGGGGGAGGTAAAGGTCACGGTGTGAGCAATGCACCTTTATTTAGATTTTAAATGTCAGATACAGCCCGTCACGCTGCATTAAAGCATTACTCCGCCCGCTTCGTTATCACTGTGGTTTGATAAATTGGCTTTTTGAGAAACTCTTCTTCCCCCAGACATGAACATGATCCGACTGTCTGATTTTGACTGTAATGTGGTATTTTTCCAGGTAATAAAGTCTCGACATGGTGTCTATGTCTGAACTTCTTCACGGGATATGATAAGAACAGCCTTTTCGCTACCTGCTAGCTCACTTCCAACACCTCTGAAGAGGCACTTTCCCAAAACGTCAGCTCTTTACACTGAGAGGGTTCTGACAAACCACGGAGGAGTTCGAGTCAGATTGTCCTCAACATGATCATCCACCACCTGGGTTCAAACAGCTAACGAAACAGGAAGCTCGTTAGAGTCCAGCGAGAGCAAAGAAATACATTTTCAGTCAGAGTATAACTTCTTACTGACCTTATTCCCACGCTATCCAGTCCATTTTATTAAAAGTCTGATCCCGGATCATCTTTTATACTTTTTGATCCTCTTTCTTTAGGACTGGAATTCTGTTCATCTTAGGATTTCATGACACGAGAGGGCTCAAAAGATATAACTACTGCTTTCACCGAGTAGTGAAACGTCTCAATAACCGCTGGATAGATTGCTCTGAAATCTGATACAGATATCCACGCCATGCATCCTAATGACTGGTCCACCCGGGCCACAATGCAACTACACCAAAATGTCGTTTTCCCCGGCGTGCTCGTGCCTCAAAAGACACAAAACGGTTTGAGCTAATTTGAGTCTCCGCTGGGGTTAAGTTCAGATCTCGGCGGGGGAAGCGCCCCCAAAGTTCCCATGCCGCTGCGCTCGCGATTTTGCTCAACGCGGCAAAAAAGCCGTCGTAGGGCGACACACAAGGTGTTGGAAATAATAACTGGTGAATATATATTTAAAGATCCTCCCTGTTTTTGGGGATCTTAAAGATTAAAGTATGAGCAAATACCTGCTAAGTGCTACTTAGCTTATGTTAGCATGCTAACACGCTTAACTAAGATGGTGAACATGGAAACCGCTGCTCAGCATGTTAGCGTCGCCATTATGAGCATGTTAGCATGCTGAGAAGCGGCAGGCCTCGGGCTGTTTTGGGTTGGTGTGAATGCACAAAGGAATGGGCGGAGCTACATATCGATCGGAGGGCGATTAATAAAGCAGTCCCATCACGAAGATGTTTGCTCAGGAAATCATTCTGTCGTCTGGATGTTGCAGAGCAGCACGATGTGAACGAAGTGCACCATAAATCTGCAGCCAGATGGTGTTTTTTTTTGTGTGTTAATTAGACAGTTTGGTGAAGCCGTTTACATGATCGCTTCCACCCACCGCTGTTTCAGTCACAACTCTCATAACTCTGCTACATCTCACACTGAAAATGGTCCCAACTCATCTCAAAATGTGACACGGCAGCATAATGCATCTCAAGGATAAAACATGTGAATCTGTAGATGAATGCAGTGTGCGTATCGATAAGTGGTGCATTCATTAACTCACTGTTGATTTTATGGGTTTATTGGGTATATTTTTACTGCTGTCTTTGTTTGTGTTGAGTTCATTCTTTGTCTTTTAGTTTAACTTTAGTTATTTAGCTTATTGTTTTACTTCTTATACACTTAATATCTGTTATTCTATTGCTCATATGTGTTTATAATTTATACTTTTTTTTGTTATTCTTCAGCTGCTTTAACTTTTAAAAAGTAATAAAATATAAAATACAGAGTATTAGTGAGCCATATGGAAAAAGAACTTTCACCAACATCGAGGGAATCTTTTAAAGATTCATTCGTCTGGGTTTCACTGTTGTTTCAGCGTCACATGACGGAGTAAAGCCCCCACACAGGGACAGGAAAACCCTTTAAGACTCCTGATACCTGTTGTTCATTTAGAGAAGTAGAACATCTTCCTGTAGAAACACGCATCTGGTGAAGCTCATGACGTTCTGTTTATGTTGACTCAACATTCTGCTGTGGGGCGGCTGAGTCTCAGAGGTCGGCTGTTCGATCCCCAGCTGCTACTGTCCGCTAGACATACTGTACATACCCTCGACTATGATTAGGAGAAGTTTCTATAATTAAGTGGTTACATTGGTAAGATAAACAAATAATACCTTATTGACACAATATGGCCTTCAGCAATGAAACTTGGGCCAAAGTTACGCTGCGATATATTAGTTTTGAAAGGTCAGATTTGAACAGAAAGTAATGTCTGAATCTCAAAGTCAAAAGATAATTACTTCAACTCTAATTCTCTACACACACACACACACTAATGTGTGACTGCGCTGCAGAATCAAAGCACATAAGCAGTGGATGCCGGGACAGCAGCAATAATACAGAATAAATAAAACCCCTCGTGGATAATCAGCTGCCTCTGCAGACTGCTGTGCACCTCTCGGTGCTCGAGTGCTTGAACTCGTATACCGATGAGTTGTATTCACACGTGTACCCGTCAAAATAAAGCGCGTGCCGGTGGAGGACGGAAAGCGCACTCGTATTGTATTTTTTGGAGGATCACGTAATTGACCCCAATTTCCCCACAGTAACTGCAGCGGCGCAGATAAACAGCCATTAAAAAAAAACCAGTCCCAGCTGTAATTACACCACGCAGCTCCAATGACCTCCTCGGATAGATTAACAGGTTTTAGACTCTTTAAAAGCAACCGGCAGCAGGAGAGCGTGGGGGGGGGGGGGGGGGCACCAGCAGGGGAACTAAATGAAATAGAGAAACAGAGGGATCCGCAGACTGAGACAGTCATTAGCAATCCTATCGGTCAACGTTGTCGTCATCGATTACGGAGGGGCAAAGGGAAATGTGAGCAGGTCTCAGGTTAAAGACTTGAAAGTGAATACTTTTAAAGAACAAAGACGATATTTCACACTGATGTTCAAGAGAGGCATCCCCTGGAACTGAGACAGTGAATCCAAAGTGATGCTTAGTAGTTCATATTTCTGAGTAGAGGAACCACATCAGTGATGGAGTTTTAAAGGCAGGTATCAACACAACTGGTAGCAAAAAAACAAGATGGCGACGGCCAATACACCAAAGTCGAGGCTTCATAACAAAAGTCCACAAACCAATAGGTGACTACGTCCACTTCTTATATACAGTCTACGGTCTCACCTATAAAATCATCATCATGCTGATATTATTATAGTGATGTTTCCTCTCGTGTCGCTTTGTATCCCGTTGGCGTGCAGCATCACAGCCGCAGATTTCTGGCTTAAAACATTCAATTCTGCCATTTGGTGAGTTGCGATCCGACTATTTTAAAAGTCAGATACATTCCAGACGAATAGCAAAAATGGTTCTTGTCAAGGTTGAAACAGCATTTAGACCACATGGGACCCTTCAACGCCACTCTATGTCACACTGATGAAGTCAGTCAGACGAGCTCTTTAAGTCTGAACCGGAGGAGTAACATCCTCCCACAGCGAGACAACAATAAGAGATATCGACTTGTTGAAACTCGGTAGGCAGCTTCGTCACACTGTACGTGGATGACTATACGCTGTTCTGACTCGCCCGTCTTCAAACTTTGCTTTTATTTCTTCTCGACTTTGATCACGTAGCACCCGCGGTGCCCACAGTCCTCTCATCTCCTCATCTCCTCTCCGTCCCGTCGGAGAGCAGGTGTAATTAGGATAAAAGCTCGCCCACCCATCTCTTCTGTCTCCGAGGTCCCTCTATCACCCCCCCCCCCCATCCTCTGCCGCCTCTCTTGCTCTCCAGCGGCTGATGTCACTTTGCTGACACAGCAGAAAAAGCACCGTGAAATATTCGCCGCCAATCAAGTCCTAAGAGACATTAAGAAAGAGAGCGATGAAGACGGAGAGAGAGAGGAGACCCGGCCTGAAGCCAAGAGAGACGTCATGAATAGAGGGGGAAGTGGGGACAGAAACGTAATCCACACACACACACACACACACACACACACACACACACACAGATGGATGGGGGGGGTTCCAGGTTCTTTAAGTGAGAGGTCAGAGAGTGTGTGTGTGTGAGACGTTACGTCAGGCAGCGTCCCAGCACTGGCACGACACCAGTAGAGACTGGACTGACCTTAAGAATCCATTTAAGAAATCACTTAATATTAGTTCAGCCAACACGGCAACCGATTGACCCTTCGCTAAGTCCCGCCCCCTTAGAACACAGACTGGCCAATCATAGCGTCAACCAGGGTCCGACAGAGAGCCAGAGGAGCTTTTTAAACCTGCTTTCACTGCTCAATCAGTTCGACATCCTGGACAAATCCTTCACATATTATTATCTGCTTTTCTCTGAAATCACTTTTTTTCTATTTTTCCAAGAAATCTGATATTTAGAGACTGCAGTTAGTGACAGTGTGGGCTCCAAGGTAGCTCTGACAGCTTAATAGAGGAGCAGCAGGGAGCAGGGCTGAACACAAGTGCATGATGGGATGGATCCCAGGACATCTTGTCACCTGATTAACCTCCACACAACATAATCAATGTTCTCTATAGAGAAAACACGATTATGTTGTGTGGAGGTTAATCAGGTAACAAGATCACCTGGGATCCATCCCATCATGCACTTGTGTTCAGGTAGTTTAGCATCCTTTTCTTTATTAAGTCATCTCCCGTCCAAGAAGGCAGCGACCAAAACGCCAGACCAATGAGCGACGTCACGACAAGATATACAGGCTATGCTTGTAAATATAATAACCCTTTAATGTAGCATGAAATAAGCTCTCAAGAGACGAATATCTATAGAACAGGGTCAGTATGAATACCAATCCATCGCTCTGAATATCTGGTTTGAGTTGAAGCACGCACCTTAATCCTGAACCGTCACTAACAGATAATGATCAACAACATTATCTGTTATATCTCCATGATCCATCTGGAGTTTTACACACTCCAGTCTGTCAAATCACTCATGACTCGTATCTGGACAAAAAGGACGGACCCGGCAGAGGGCAGAGCTTTTCTTTTTTTTTGGGGGGGGGGGGGGGGGGGAATGGTTCAGCTGGTCAATTCACAGATTTATCACAAAGACAATCAAAGGTAGCTGCAGAGAATGATGCGGACGTTGCGTGGCACCGAGTGGGTTTCCTGTCGAGCAGCCGGTTGCTTTTTTCAGACTGAAGGTTATCGACCGGCGTGCGACCGAGTTCAGTGCTTTTCCATAAACACCCTTTTGGCGTAAAGCGTGCAGCGCTCAGTTGTGTCCTGAATCCTGGCCAGTGATCCTGTGACACTGCGTGTGCACGTGTTCATATGTGTGTGTGTGTGTGTGTGTGTGTGTGTGTGTGTTCATCCGTGTTTAAGCCACAAGTACAAGTGGCCGGTGCCCACCAGCCCCCCCGAGGAACACTCCACACAGCTGGAGCCACTGCTGATAAAGCTGCAGCCAACAGAAGCCTCTTCGCACAAAACACACACAGATAAAACTGCAAACACACACACACACAGATGAAGGAAAATACTCTCACACAAACAAACACACACACACACACACACACACACACACACACACACACACACACACACACACACACACACACACACACACACACACACACACACACACACACACACACACACACACACAGATAGTCCAAGAGACAGATGCGCTCACACATCAATGATCAAAAAAAGGAAAAATCATCCAGCGTGACTTGGATCTCAGACAAACAGTCTCCAAATCGCATACCTTCACACTCACACACACACACACACACACACACATGCACACACACACACACACACACACACACACACACGCACACACACTTAACAAGCAGACATCTTTTCCGCTACATCATAATTTCAATCCCTCCTCTAACACAACAGCAAAAAAGGGAAATATTTCTGCTAAATTACTTATGCTAATTACTGAGCAGTTCTCAGGGGGAGAGGCGGCTCTAAATGGCTTTTAATTCTTTTTGCCTGGAAAGAGACGTGAGAGAGAGCCAGACAGAGAAAAAACAACAACAACAACGACGACAACGAAATAAAAACACACAAACTACATGCCGTTGAACGAGCAGAATGAAAGGACTCGGGGGAAAAGAGGCGGCCCGGCCAGACAAACAAGCTGCCTTATCAGCTCCGGGGGCCTCGGGTCCCCCATCCGACGGGGACGGGAGAGATCAGCGGTGGGGGGGGGGGGGGGGGAGTTTTTTTTCGCGGCTAACTTTGTGTCCTGTAGCCTTTGCCAGCGGTCACACTGCGATAACGAGGGCCGAGCTGATAGCGCACAGCTCTGTACAAAACGAGGCACCAGAGGAGACGCCGGGCACTCGGAGCGTGTTGTACAGAAAGTTAGTTACCGTGTCCTCTCTCTCTCTCTCACGATTACTATGAAGTAACCACGAGACTCTGAGGCCCACAGCGCACTCTTGTGGAAGTGGAAATAGATGCATTTAACATCTAACTATTAAGGAATCTTGTCCTTCACATATAAGACACATAACTGTCAATCAGATCTACTTCACACTGTGTGGGAATCAGAGACTGTATATAAGAGTCACCAATGAGTCGCCCATTGGTTTATGGACTGCCGTTTTGAAGCCTCGAGTTCAGCATTTTGGTCATCGCCATCTTGTTTTTTTGCAACCAATGAACAGAAGTGACCATATCTGGACTGAGGAGGAGTGACGTAGAGACGCCGTATACGTCTCTGGTAGAGACCTGTCAATCACTGTGTAGCCCCGCCCTAAAGCATACTCTGCTTTATGGTCTGTTTGACTCTAAATGGACCATCATTTACTAAATGAACATCATGCTGTATTGAAGAAGACTTGAAACTAGAGATTGAGACCATAAACTCATGTTTACAATGTTTACTGAGGTAATAAATCAAGAGAGAAGTAGAGTCATTTTCTCATAGACTTCTATAAAACCAGAGGAGTCGCCCCCTGGTGGACACTAGAGAGAATGCAGGTTTAACACATGAAGCATTTGCTTAATTTTTCAGAACCACCATCAAAAGTTGTTGCAATTTGGACATGTGACACTCCCAATATTATTGGCTAAACAAGCCAACAGTGGGTGGGCGGGGCTTCAGGGCTGTGCAGAGTCGAGCATGTCGTTCTCAGCGGGCCTTTACAGGCTGCGGCTAATTGACTACAGTCCACCTTTGCTGCTGGATGCTTGATATACTAAACACTAAATCCAAACTCCTCTTCACTTCCCTGGAGTCAACAAGCAGTAGCGGTTCTCGACAACGATCCACGCAGAACTTCAAGGGGGCCAATAAATCGGGCCGCTCCGACCTGGCAGGCTTTCCCAACGGGCACGCATCGCTGCAAGCCGGAAAGCTAAGCAATCAGCACGTTCTGAGCACTCACTGCACTCATCTAACCATAAAGCAAAGACTCTATTGTGTGTGTCCTTCACTTATCCCCAAAAAATCTCCATCCAATCTTCTTCACACTTGGCGGGTGTATTGCAGGATGTGCAGTGTCCAAGTTGGTGCAATTTAGGACACGCGCCACATGCTATATTAATAAACTTTGAACAATAACACGGTTCTACAAAACCCTTTGACAAGGTTTGGTTTGGTACCAAATGATTTTGGCTGAACCGACCTTTTGAGCATCACAAGTGTCCAAAAGGTCTTAGCTATAACCAGTACAAAAGTACCACCTTAGTGACTCCATATCACAGAAGAAGAACATCTGACCATGAGCAGTTCAGCCACTGACACCTCTTTAGTTTCCAGTGCAGCTCTGTTTATTAAAATGTTAAACTGTATTTATGTCGAAATAGGTCAAAATAAACTTGGGCAGCCTTTAATATACTTGGGTGTGACACATAGTAGAGGGAAACAAGTTGTTTTTCTCTAGTGGGGATCGTCTATGAGAAGGCAGGATAATAGTGTCAGAATATGTCCTTTCTTAGTGCACACAAACAGCAAAGTTTACATTTCTTACGCCTGAATCGAGCAGTCTTTTTTCATATTGATGTGAACATTTTCACTTCCTGTCAATCACCCGACACCCACAGGAAGGCATAATCAAAACATGTTGTCTTACAAACTGCACCGTCACAGACGGCGCTGTTCTTATTCGGGCTCTCTTCAATGCGCTGTGACAGCGGTTCCTTTAAAGCATTCGTCTCCGGATGTTTCTCACACTGGTGCAGTTTCAAAACATGCCTGCTCTTTACTCCGATTACTGTAAAATGTGGACTAATTGTGCACCCCTAATTAGAAGTAGACTCTTAATTAAATATTTGGTATGAAGGCTCAAGGCTCACAATGGAAAGGAGAAACGTTTGGAACAAACATCTCTGTGTTAGAGACGTCACGATGCCAGAAATGTAGCTACCAGGATTCTCTGTACCCAATTGATACAAAAGTAAAAAAATAAAATAAAACAATACACAAATAGAGCTGGTGTTTTACTGGCATTTTACAAGATTACATTTGAACACATCGCGATAACGTTATAATTTACCCTCGCTTCAAACGATCACTATATGAAACCGAATGGAACCGCCGCTAGCGTTAGCTAATGTTAGCTAACGTTAACTAGCTCTCGTCCTGCCGATTTGTCAAAAAAAATTGATTTAAAGCAGACATCAAGCTCTTGCTGTTTGCTCTGTTGTTGAATGAGGAGGAAGGGAGAATTATATATAAGTTCATCGTAATAAAAACAGCTAAATCAACTTTTCGTCTGCATTTGTCCGTTCCTACCACATCGACCGGCATCAAAACAGGAAGTCAGTGGTGAAGCAGTAAAACACGACTTTTGCTCGATTTGATTGGCTGAGAACAAATATTACAGAAAGATAATTACATTGTTCACACTGTCTGTTGCTCTATCCTGATTTCAACTATCCTTGACTGATGCGTCCTTGACTTGGAAAGCTGTAAATGTTCTCATCTCCGACTATCACTGCACAGGAATATATATACAACACCAAATGCAGTGCTGGAGGCAATCTGTCATAACAGCAAAAAAAAAGGTGATGCATGGCGTTTAAGCAGTTTCTCTCCTCCATAACAAATAAAAAGCAGAAGCAGTTGTCATGTTTGAAATGTATTTCACAGCCAGTGGAGGAGTTTAATCAGCGAAGGTATGTCTTTAGAGAAACAATATTGGATTTCGGGGGGATGCACTTTTATAAATTAAAGATGGTGCCGATTCGGATGACAGCGCTTGTGACACCATCAACGCTCTAGACGCGGAAAATGTAACTCGTAAAAAAATGTTGAATGAGGAAGCCGGGCGGCGTGGATGTAATCATGGAGGAACGTATACTGTGCAAACTGTCCTCGAGGCTTCTGGGAGCTTTTATAAATCAGGATCATTGCAAGTGTCCTCGGTAATACAAACAACACACACAAACATTGTAAATTTAAATCTCTAAACATCTCCACGCGCTGCTACTTGAGCAGGCTAAACACACACACACACACACAGTTTTATTGTCGGTCCCTCTGCAGCACGGGGCTGTAAGCAGTGACCAGTTTTATGACTTTTAATTAGTGCACTGTCACCATAGCAGCAACCAGCTGGCAAACAGCCACATCTTTACACACATGCATAAACAATGGCAGAGGTAGAAGAAGAAAGAGAGGAGAGGGTTTAGTGAGGAATACGTGCTTCAGAGACTCACACGTCGCCCACCGGCCTTCGTTACGACAGCTCAGTACTTTGTGTATCAATCACTCGATACGAGGTGTCACCTCGTATCCTTGAAGGAACTGGTTTTCTCTCGGAGAAAAAAACGGAGCAAAGTCTGAGCGTTTTAACAACAGCAAAACTAAATCAAAACATCCGTTTACAGCAGGGGTCGCCAATAGGCGGACCGCGGTCCGGATCCGGACCCAGACGCTGTCCTATCCGGACCCGGGCGTATAATTGATGGATAATTGAGAATTATACATTTTGGCGGAGCGCTTCTGTTTTAACCTGCGCAGCTTTTCTGGCCTTTACAGCACTCATTCAGCAGTTCAGGAAACACACCGACCAATTACATGCATTGTAAATAATCTCACGTGACGCTACTCAGCCAATCGAATGTTTATTCCAAAATGCATCGTGAGTCGAGTGAGATCACGCAGACAGGCGGGAGACGGAGCGAGAGCAGTGAGAGAGAAGCAGTGAGAGAAGTGAGTAAGTCGGAGAACAAAGTTAACATGGCGTGCTCTAAAAAGAGAAAAGTGGACCTCGAAAACAGAGCTTTAACAAAGAATGGACGGACTCGTATTTGTTCATGGTCCGTGTACGCTTTAGTCATCTGTTTTACCGTTCATTCGATAATATGGAAATACCACGGTATTCTCGTTTTTCGTTTCAAACCAGAAAACGGAAATGGGCGGTCGTATTTCCGTTTTTGGTTCTGAATTCAAAAACGGAAAAACCACAGAACCAAAGTCAAATAACGAGCCGTATTTCGTTTTTTGCAAATCCCTTTTTGTTTTTTCCGTTAAAACGAGACGCAGAGCACAACAGGTAACCAGGAAAGAAGAATATTTCAAAATAAAAGTGAAGGCAATATAATGACTGTATGCAAGAAATTAATAAATAAATAACTCTGGGCCGATGGGAGTGTGTTAGCATCAGTAGTTGACTACATGCAGTTTAATATTCATTTATCTATAACCTGGTCCATATACAGTAGAAAACTAATCATTCTCAATTCATTGGTTAAAGCAGTTTAGTCTTATCTTTTCTGACAGACTTGTTCTTTTAAATGAACACTTTCTTCCCGATGAAGGTTTCTGTCTGGCTTTTATTGAACAGGACGTCCCTCTAACAATTACTATAGTTGCAGTTTCTGCACTTACAACCTGTTTACTATGCCGACTCTGACAATTATCAGAGTAAGTTGAACCCAAAATGAATGAATTAACTTGTCTTTTCCATTCAGTACAACATAGAAGCACATATGACTACATATTGATAAATGATAGAAAAACACATTAAGGCTATCATCATTAAATTTACACTAAATATATGAGATTACATGTAAAGAATATATCGATATCTAAGATCAAAACACTCTTAGCTCAATATAAGGAAAGAAATCATCAAAGAGAATGAAACTTAAATGAGGATAAATCATATTAATAAAAAGTCAATTACATCTTAAGATAGCACTTCCTATGTGGCTATAAATTACTGCACTGTTGTTGTTTTTGCACAGTACCTTTTGAAAAGATGCCTGGAAGTCTGGAATGTGTCTGGGGACACTAGTTGTTGCACTATGGCCATTAATTGCACTTTATTATGTTGTGCTATGCTCTATTGCACATGTTTTGTATGTCTTATGACATTTTGCTATTTTTCAAATATTTTAATAAAGAAGTTCATGTTTCAAGTTCAAGTACATGGAATCTTAGAAAATCCTTTTTTTTTTATGTAACGGGTTCCGCGCGTAACAGGTTCAGTGCGTAACAGCGTCCATATGTAAAGCGTTCCACGCGTAATGGATTCCACACGTAACGGGTCCAGCGTGTAACGGTTCCATGCGTAACAGGTTCCGTGCGTAACGGGTTCTGCGCGTAACGGATTCTGTGCGTAACGGATTCCGTGCGTAACAGCTTCCATATGTAACGCGTTCCACGCGTAACGGATTCCACGCGTAACCGGTTCCGTGCGTAACGGGTTCTGTGCGTAACGGGTTCCGTGCGTAACGGATTCCGTGCGTAACAGCTTCCATATGTAACGCGTTCCGCGCGTAACGGGTTCCGTGCGTAACGGGTTCAATGCGTAACGGGTTCTGTGCGTAACGGGTTCCGTGCGTAACAGCTTCCATATGTAACGCGTTCCACGCGTAACGGGTTCCGTGCGTAACGGGTTCCACGCGTAACGGGTTCCGTGCGTAACGGGTTCCGTGCGTAACGGGTTCCGTACGTAACTGATTCCACGCGTAACGGGTTCCACGCGTAACGGGTTCCGTGCGTAACGGGTTCCGTGCGTAACGGGTTCCGTGCGTAACGGATTCCGTGCGTAACAGCTTCCATATGTAACGCGTTGCACGCGTAAAGGATTCCACGCGTAACCGGTTCCGTGCGTAACGGGTTCTGTGCGTAACGGGTTCCGTGCGTAACAGCTTCCATATGTAACACGTTCCACGCGTAACGGATTCCGCGCGTAACGGGTTCCGTGCGTAACGGGTTCCGTGCGTAACGGGTTCCGTGCGTAACGGGTTCCGTGCGTAACGGGTTCCGTGCGTAACAGCTTCCATATGTAACACGTTCCACGCGTAACGGATTCCGCGCGTAACGGGTTCCGTGCGTAACGGGTTCCGTGCGTAACGGGTTCAATGCGTAACGGGTTCTGTGCGTAACGGGTTCCGTGCGTAACAGCTTCCATATGTAACGCGTTCCACGCGTAACGGGTTCCGTGCGTAACGGGTTCCACGCGTAACGGGTTCCGTGCGTAACGGGTTCCGTGCGTAACGGGTTCCATATGTAACGCGTTCCGTACGTAACTGATTCCACGCGTAACGGGTTCCACGCGTAACGAATTCTGTGCGTAACCGGTTCCACGCGTAACGGGTTCTGTGCGTAACAGTTCCGCGCGTAACGGATTCCACCCCTAACGGGTTCCGTGCCTAACAGGTTCTGCGCGTAACAGTTCCGCTCGTAACGGGTTCCGCGCGTAACGGATTCTGTGCGTAACGGATTCCGTGCGTAACAGCTTCCATATGTAACGCGTTGCACGCGTAAAGGATTCCACGCGTAACCGGTTCCGTGCGTAACGGGTTCTGTGCGTAACGGGTTCCGTGCGTAACAGCTTCCATATGTAACACGTTCCACGCGTAACGGATTCCGCGCGTAACGGGTTCCGTGCGTAACGGGTTCCGTGCGTAACGGGTTCCGTGCGTAACGGGTTCCGTGCGTAACGGGTTCCGTGCGTAACGGATTCCGTGCGTAACGGATTCCGTGCGTAACAGCTTCCATATGTAACGCATTCCACGCGTAACGGATTCCACGCGTAACGGGTTCCGTGCGTAACGGGTTCAATGCGTAACGGGTTCTGTGCGTAACGGGTTCCGTGCGTAACAGCTTCCATATGTAACGCGTTCCACGCGTAACGGGTTCCGTGCGTAACGGGTTCCATGCGTAACGCGTTCCACGCGTAACGGGTTCCGTGCGTAACGGGTTCCATGCGTAACGGGTTCCGTGCGTAACGGGTTCCGTGCGTAACGGGTTCCATGCGTAACGCGTTCTGTACGTAACTGATTCCACGCGTAACGGGTTCCATGCGTAACGGGTTCCGTGCGTAACGGGTTCCGTGCGTAACGGGTTCCGTGCGTAACGGGTTCCGTGCGTAACGGATTCCGTGCGTAACGGGTTCCATATGTAACGCGTTCCACGCGTAACGGATTCCACGCGTAACGGGTTCCGTGCGTAACGGGTTCAATGCGTAACGGGTTCTGTGCGTAACGGGTTCCGTGCGTAACGGGTTCAGTGCGTAACGGGTTCCGTGCGTAACAGCTTCCATATGTAACGCGTTGATTTGACAGTTGTTGACTACACAGATACGTTACTACTACTAGACTTCTTGAATATATATATATATATATATATATATATATATATATATATATATATATATATATATATATATATATATATATATATATATATATATATATATATATATATATATATATATATATATATATATATATATATATATATATATATATATATATATATATATATATATATATATATATATATATATATATATATATATATATATATATATATATATATATATATATATATGGCACTAAGTGGCGCGAGTTAGATATTATTGTAATGTTCCGGACCTTTGCCCGAGGAGATTTTCTCAATCTTTTGGAATTTTAATTGAAGACCCCTGGTTTACAGCCTCTCACACAGTCGTATATGCTCACTGCGTCGCAGACGAATGCAGCTTCACTTCAGCTTAAATCAAGTCTCACGGGTTCTCAGGAGCACGACACGTCTGGACGAGTAGCGCTCCTGCCTGTTTTAGCCGGTTTTAGCATTCGAATGGATGAACGAGACTTGGTTGTGTGAGAGTTTGTTAAACTAATGTTTTGATCAGGCGACAACCTTCGGTTCTGAAAAGTGAGACCAATGAAGGGAACGGGTTCCGATTTATTATAGTGCAGTATATTGGGGTACTGTAAAGCGATACGTACGATATTTAGAATCACATTTCTGTTTGCCACAAATCTTTGCTTGTAAACTATTAATCTAAAACAGTGTTTTTGAGAGAAAGAAAAAAGAAAAACACGATATCGCGATACTCCTGCGTATGAATATTGTCTTACACCCCTATGACACAGGTGAGTGTCTCTGTGTGTTAAGTTGTGACACACGTTTACCTGAAATTAGGTGCGGAGGCCCATTCCAGAGCGAGGCAGGCCAAGTCCACGGCCGCGTACACCAACAGGAAGAAGATGGTCACGATGCTGGCGATGGTGTTGAGCTTCCCGGAGAAAAGCACCAGCTGGAAAAAAAGAAGGGACGAAAAAAAGGGATCAAAATGTCGAATTTAACATTTTAAAGCACCCGCCTACATGTCAACCACATGATTTGCATGTCCGTGTGCTCTCTGAGTGAAAACAAGGTGCTGAATCATCTAATTTACAAACAAATGCATTTAATTTACTTAAGAAAAATAATTTGCAACAATGAAGATCTTACACAAAAGGGTTTTAAATAAGCTGCTACCAAAGACCCGGGGTTTTTAAGTCAAGGATCCCCAGATAATTGAGCACAAGTCCCTTTTGGTCCAAAGAGACCTCATAAAGATGTTCTGCTGTTAGATATAATTATCTGTCTGCACCGAAGGTAAGAGGTGACTTCAAGGTTAGATTTGAACCAACGTCTAGGGAGCGAGACACCGTTAAAATCAAATTGTTCTACCTCCACTTGGTGAGCCACCGATGGAGGCTAATGTTCACCGTTAATTAAGACGCTATCGAGGCTGCGGCCCGGCTGCACGCAGTCAGCTCTGTGACAACACAGCCGAGTCGAGTTACACCGAGAGTCCTCCGTGTCCGATGTGGAGGGACAGTCGTACCCACGAACGCGTGAGATTCACCCTTCGGGTTCCAGGTGGCTTCTAATAGAGGAGGGAAATGACGACCCCATTATAAGTGCTGCTCCCTGCCATGTACCAGGACGTAACTCACTGCGAGGTACCACGGATGATTCACCTGCATTATATCTCGCTTTAACTACCACCATTATGGTCACATTCATAACCCCAGAAGTAGCAAATATTTATGTCGACATAGTAGAATTAATGAATTTTAAAGCTACTATGTTTTTGAAAGTTCAGGTATGTACTGTATGTATTACTCAAAACTAAATACCATGATTTAATGCAATATTGGTATTTCTATCCACATATGGTCAGCTGTAGCTTATGATTCATTCACTCGTTTCCACACGTGCTCTGTTGAATTGTGAACACTTCCAAATTACAACAATTTAAATCTTCCCCATTGCTTCCTTCCATTCCACGTGCACCACACCTTCCAACAACGTGTGCAGAAACACGAACTCTTTGAGGAAAGGGTCATTACTAGTTCTTCTGAACTGAGTGAAACATCTTCTGTGGATGTTTCTTCATCATCAAGAGTGATGTTTTTTTCATCTGTATGCGACTGATTGCTCAGAGGAGGTAACTACTGTACTAACCCGGGAAACAAGAATAGAGTCTTTCTCTCCAATTACGTGCGCTACGATTGCTGAGAAACTCTGCAGCAGTTGGAGTTCATTTTCTTCAGCTCAGGGGCGTATCATTGGTATTTATGGAAGGGGAGATCGCTAACTTTGTGACCATGAAGCAGAAGTAAACTGAAGGGGGGATAGAGAGGGATGGAAGGTAACGATGGGGGAATGGAGATTAATGATGTCACATTATCGACAGGCGGTCAAAGAAAGGGAGAGGGAAAAAAATGACGAAGCGAGGGAGCAAAGAGAGCAAAAGAAAGAGAAGAAAATGAAGAGAGAAAGTGGGTAAGAAATCGTCTCTGACCTCTGGCAGTCAAAGTCGGTGGGTGTCTCTCCAGCGCTCCCCCGGGAGTCGTCTCCACCAGAGCATTAATTAGCCATTAACTCAGACACAGGCCAGCATGGACAACTGCTGTCACCATGCACACATCTGTGTGTGTGTGTGTGTGTGTGTGTGTGTGTGTGTGTGTGTGTGTGTGTGTGTGTGTGTGTGTGTGTGCACACTTAATCTCCTCTGGGTATGTGTTTTTGTGTGGCCATTTGAAAGAGTGTTTTTACTGGAGAGCGGTGTGCATAAATTGCCATAAATTTTGCTGAAAATAAGTGGGCTCACACAGGCACTTATATTAAATAAAAAGAATTGAGAGGAAGCAGCCGAGTCATGTTTTGGACTACAAAGCCAAAAGCTTTTCCAGAAAAGGCCTCCAGGTTTACAGGTTACCATTGGACAGCGAGTGTTTTGAGTCGGATGCACGTACACCGCGGCTAATGAAGCGATTAGTGGCAGTAAATACATACTTTATGAGAGTAATAGACTTTAATCACAAAGTAATCAACAAATAGTGTACAAAGAGTGTGCCCTCATTCTGTATGCTCAATACATGACAGAATTTGTGGAATCTTTTACATTAAAGTTTGCAGATTTTCTCGTTTCGTTTGTTAATTTGGTATAGTAGAAAAGTCAAAAACCAAAGCAATGCTTATCATGATCTTGATAAGAGTAAACTTCCTTTATTCTCCAAATCACTACAGAGCTTCATGTGGTTGGAGAAGTTATCTGACATCCAGTCCTTGATAGAGGTAAAGAGTTTACTGAGGTCTTTTGTTTTGAAGGAATAGCTGAGTGTCGTCTGCGTAACAGTGATAACAAATGCACTTAAATGGACTGCAGTGGGGATCAGCTCCTCACAATCTGAGGACATCTGACAGAAAATGGTGGTTTGCTTCCTACAGGGTGAGAATGAAACCCCGAGTGCCTTGGGGTCTTCTTCGTGGGTGAGATTAACGGTAGAATCACTGCTCCTTTGCAGGAGATTGTGGCTCAGTTTTGGTTTAAAATTGTGGTTTTAATTGGATTGATTGACTGCTGTGATCGGCAAAATTAGAAAGCATAGTGACTGCTGGAGCGATTTAGCAGAAAGTTTGCGGGGATTAAAAAGATATTTGCAAATATTGTTTGCATTTTCATTAAGGTTCTTGGAGAGAAAACTGATTTACAATGACATGTCGTCACGCGCAATGTCCATCTTTGTCATTGTATATATTCGTGCCGGGCAGCAGCTTTCTTCTAACTTCTCTTCTGTTTTTCTCCTCCCCCTCAAAAGTCCAATGAAAGAAAGCCTTGGCTCGTGCTGCGAGGCGAGATTACAATCAGACTTTTGTCATCAGTGAATCATTCAGATGGCGGAGGACGAGGCAGAGAGAAAGGAGGACGAGAGAGTCAATGATCTCTGATGGAAGCGGCGGCACAGCTAACGATTTTCCATCTAATTGCTCCTCCTCCACTCCAGGAGATTGGCGAGGGAGAAAGAGAGGAGGAGGAGGAGGAGGGGCGAGAGAGAGCGAGAGAGCACAAATAATGACAAGCCATTTAGGCTTCAACAGTCACCTCTGATAATGATGGGAGGGTCCGGCCTATTTGCTCTAAAGATTCTCTACCTCCTCTTTGTCTCTCTATCCTCACCTCTTTACCTCTGACAATAGTTTTCTCCTCGGGCTAAATTTACTCCTTTCATCGACATAGAAGAGAAAAACACGACGTGATTTTTGTTTGTTTGTTCCGTTCAGCTGTTCTAATACTATATTATATACAAGAAACAAAGACGTCAAGCTGAACTAGTTTCTCCAGTTCTGTTGGAGGACAGACACACTTTGGTTTTAGCTTTCTTGGACTTTTCTTTCCTTCTTACAACCCGTCAGATCAACTAAGTGGCAGCTTTGCTGGGATTCCCCTCTGATGGTTACTGCCAGTTGCTTTTGTCACGTATCAAATGTCTTTGTCGACTCTCTCCATCCTTCTGCTATGGTTCCTTCTCCACTAACCTGCACAAGGAACCAGGAGAGGAGCACCGACACCCAGGGGTTACCGCTGTGGGACGTCTTCTTCGCCGGAGAGAGCACCTTACCTGCAGGGAGAAGAAATGTTGGTGAAAAACCTTGAGGGGATTATTGGCATGATAATTGCTCAGAATACTCTCGAGCAGCAGCTTCCGTATGAAAATATCTGCATTGATCTTCACAACCCACAGCGTAGAAACCCTGGGAGCATACGTCCTTAAATGAAAGAAGGAAATGAACAACCATCCTTTGGATTGATGGAGAGTTCCCTCCACAACATCCTCTACTAAACGTCAGCAGGCATTGCTTCCAACACTGGAACATGGTACACAAGTTTGGACACGAAGTCTTCACTGCTATTCCTGATGATTTCTGACTCATTCCCACACGTCTCCGTGAGATATTAACGGATTCACTTGGCGTGCAAAGTTTGGTGCCGGAGGACATTTTCTTAGTGATTTGCACAAATTAAAATATGAAATAAGGAACAGAACAGTGAAAGACTACAGCGTGGTGAAGGTCTGCACTGAGGACTTCTTTCTCAATTCTTTCATTCCAGCATTGCTGCGTCATTGGATCGGCTTCCCTGATCGGTTATTATGAATCATAAGGTCTCCTTGCATGAATAAAGGACAGGCTCTGTTTTTCATTTCTCTACCATGACGGCTAGCTAGACAGCTTTTTGATGGTACTCAATATTATATTTACTTTATTGCAATCGATAAAACCTTTGTCGTCCAATCATCCCACAAGGTGGCCAATACAAATTTAAAACAGCTTCATCTTGAGGCAACTGACAGCAAAAACACACAGGCTGCCTCTGATGATTTAGTGTTTCCAAAACCGTAGCAGGAACCCAGCGGTACATGCATCATATTTCTGCTAATATTTCAGTATTCAAACACGTAAATATCCCACAATGCATTGTGATAATGACAATAATGTTCATGACCTCAATAATACACTTTACTGTAAGTGTAAGCATAACATTTAAATTTTCTAGGCGTATGTTTTTGTATTCATTTAATGTGGGATTTGGGTAATTCAGACACAGATTGCGGAACGTCGGAGCCCCGAGCGGCAGCGACTACGTTACAGTTTACAGATCAAATTAATGTGGACCAGAGATAGTCACTTCTACTGTAACTGACGTTTAAACAGAATGTATGTAATTAACTGCACGTCTAGTCAACACAAGAGAGAGCGCGGCGGCGAGTGGGCGGGCGAGGGAGACAAAACTGAGCCGGCTCTCAACTTTATTTAATAGCTCACGGGCCTGTGAGGTTTATCAAGAGACAACTCATCTACAGAACGCCGCGCATCGTCGGCACACTCGGCATTTCATCACGTGACAATGAGGATATTTGTGTTGTGCAGCGGAGGTTCACGTCCAGAATCAAAGACATAAAACTCCAAAGGGGGGGAGGGGGGGGGGGGGAGAGGTAACAGGTTGGTGGGGGGGGGGGGGTATGGAGGATGGGAATTAAATCAGCGAGACTTTAAAGTCGAATCAATGCGGCCGAGAGGAGCAGGACCGAGTGATGGAGAGGAGGCAGGACGGGAGGTGAAGGAGCTGGAGATTAGTGACTTAAAAAAAAAAAGAGAAGAAAGAAAACGGGGAGGCGTGTGAGACGAAGAACTGACGCATCCATCACTCTGTTTGCATAGGACGGTGGCAAGGTGAAGCTGTGAGCGGCAACAACAACACACACACACACACAGGGTGTGTGGTCATACCAACCGGTTCATCCCTACAAGAACATTACACATTTATGGTTCCACAGTCGCTGACTCGTAATTAAAAGAGATTAATCTAAGTTAACCCTTTGGCTGCCGGTGATCAGACAGCTGAACTCTCCACACTGTGGTCTGATCACTCCGCTGGAAGTACTCCCACTAATACAGCCGTAGCCTCCCCTGACACACACACACACACACACACACACACACACACACACACACAGAAACAGGCCAAATCAATTTGCAATAGACTCGGCCAAGGAGCAGAGGACAGGATAAGGAAGTTGCTCACAGTCATTAATAACGACAAAGCAGCAGGCGGCATGGCCTCACACGGAGAGGCCTCAACGCTGCGTTTCGCTCGACGTGGGAATTAAACTCGAGGTGTTATTTGTGTCCAAATTTTCAGGGAGCATTGAGTCACGTTGCTCGTTGCTTGATTAGTCTCTTAAAATGCACCGCACATGTCAGCGTTTCACGTTAATTACCGGTCAAAGTTCAGGTTTGTGCACTTGCAGTCTTGCACGGGGGATTCAGGGACGGCCACTCGGTGTGGGAGAATCCCCTCGTGGGAACCTCTCCTACCGGCGCCAGGCTGGCCCTCGCCGGGCGCGTTTTCCTCTGAACCGGCTTCTGCTTGGAGAGGCTCAGAGGGTGAAGGTGCAGCATTTCGTGCCCCATCTGAGGGGTTTTATACCCGAGCACTTATTTATCCTTTTATCGCAACTATTATTATTGTTACACTTCCACACTTCATCTGCTCATCTCATCCCATCTGCCTCTTTCCCCCCCCCAACACGATATCCAACAGAAGTTTCAGAAGACGTCCCCCCCCCCCGCAGGAAAATGGTTCCACCTACCAAACAAGTCGTCCCTGGCCAGGGCGTAGAGGATGCGTGAGGCTCCGATGAGGTTGCTCATGGCGGCGGAGAGGGTGGAGGAATAAACCCCGACGGTGACGAACGGGTTCCAGATGTTGATGTCCCTCAGGAAGCTGTAGTCCCTCTGAAGAAGGACCCTGGAGAGGTTTGGAGGGAACATAATGCAAGAGATTACTTATAAGGACCATGTATGGAGGTTCGGTTCGGGCCGAGAGATTCTTTGCTTTATCTTTAGATGTCGGCGTCCGCCTCGACGATCCAGTAAAGGTAGAGCTCTAAACAGAAGAGCAGCGTCGTGTGAACAGAGGTACAGAGGTTCCATTCAGTTACCATTGTGATGCGTTCAGGCTCTGTTCTGTGAAAATGAGGATTCGGCGATGGAAAATTATAATGTTTTCATGATATGTTGGAATCTAATCATGCAAAGTGTTTGCTTTGTGTAAGTGACTCCGGTCCGTGATACGATCCGAACCGTGAAGTTAATGATCCGATGCACCGTTATTACGTCCATATCTGGAGATCTAAACCAAGTGGTCCGAAAGGTTTTCTAGGGG
>JAVDOI010000014.1:21130966-21315966 GCA_032191485.1 Leptoclinus maculatus | reverse complement strand
GTGCTCCCTGGGGAGTAGACTGTGGTTAAGGATTATTAAATGGGATCAATAACTAACAAGGCCTCTGTGCGCACACACACACACACACTACCTCCTCCTCTCTCCTTCCCTTCTTTTCTATCCTCCCTTCCGTCTCCTCTCCCAACACTTCACATCTCAGCTTTTCCATCGCCACCGTTCACATATCAAAATATTTTTATTACATTTCTTCCCCGACGCTCTCATCTTGTTTTTACGGCCGCTCTCCGTTTCACCATTTCCAATTTCCAGCCCCTCTGTTCAGTCGATCTACAGCCACTTGTTTGTGTTAGTCCATCACCTGCCCACCATGTTACTGTAACTAGGGGCTGAATGACGTGTTTTTATACTCTGATATTCAGGTTCAACAGCCATTCTACCATCTAACTATACAGCAAGAAATCTATGTATGTACTTGTGTGCATGTTCGAGAATCTACATTGGACTTGGCTTGTGACCCGATGATGTGCAGTGACGGAGTCGGTACAGTTTGAACACACAACACGTTCATTGCTAAATGTCTGCTGTGCAGGATTTGCAGCATCTAGTGGTT
Source organism: Leptoclinus maculatus (assembly GCA_032191485.1). Classification (NCBI taxonomy): domain Eukaryota; kingdom Metazoa; phylum Chordata; class Actinopteri; order Perciformes; family Stichaeidae; genus Leptoclinus; species Leptoclinus maculatus. The sequence goes on along the minus strand of JAVDOI010000014.1, from coordinate 21,315,395 downwards.
CAAGTGTGCCTTGAGAACGCTGCAAACAGCACTTCGGTGGCCGCCGAGCGATCGGCTCCTGATGCACTTTAATCACTTAAAATCCAAAACATCATTTGACAACACGTTGTGTGGTTCACTCCGTTTGTCTTGACAAGGACGGAGATGTTAAGGCATGCTAGTGACGCGGTCTAGGATTGGCACAACATTTTGTGAAGAAAATGAATGCCCCCCTAAGAATGAATGGTGATCCTCTGAATTTCCATTAAAATTGCTCAATATAATTTGGTTTGTGACTAAAATACCAGCGAAACTAATGACGATCCCTGCAGCTGCACTTTGACAACAGTGTCAACTCGCCAGAAAAGCAGCAATTTTATTCCATTTGCTCCCCAAATTTGCAAATCCTGTGTAATATGAAGCTCCACAACACCGGCGGTGTGAGTAACACACGATGCTGCAATTCCTCAGTGCTGCTGTTTTTAAAAGAATCCAAACAAGTTTATTGTCGTTTGAAAAGAAATCTTCATCAGCAGATGGAGATTGCTCAACTGTCATGGAATAACATATTTTTAAGCCAATGCGGACAAGAAGACCTTAAAGTACTGAACATTTTAACATCAACTGGGCAAACACCATCTGCTCGTGATGATCATGCGACGCGATCGAAAGCTCCACAACAGCTACTGAACTGACATTGTGGTGAGATCAGACGGCAACCTCCGGTTCTGAAACGTGAAGTCAATGTGGGAGTGTCTTAAAGCTGCATTCTCTCTAGTGTCCACCAGGGGGCGACTCCTCTGGTTGTATAGAAGTCTATGAGAAAATGACTCTACTTCTCTCTTGATTTATTACCTCAGTAAACATTGTAAACATGAGTTTATGGTCTCAATCTCTAGTTTCAAGTCTTCTTCAATACAGCATGATGTTCATTTAGTACATTATGGTCCATTTAGAGTCAAACAGACCATAAAGCAGGGGATGCTTTAGGGGCGGGGCTACACAGTGATTGACAGGTCTCTACCAGAGACGTATACGGCGTCTCTACGTCACTTCCTCCTCAAATATGGTCACTTCCTGTTCAAAGTCAACATGGTGACGGTGAATATGCCGAACTTGAGGCTTCAAAACATCAACCCTTAAACCAATGATGTCATGATGATTACGTTCACTTCTTCTAGACAGTCTGTGGTTGAGATTCCTACTTTAAACTTCACAATCATTTAAGTTGGTCAAAGTCATGAAGAACTGGGATTCTCACTGATCTCAGAGTATATGGATAATAAAACCCCAGAAACATTTCATTTTTTTACCATTTCTATTCATAAAGACGAGATGAAAGACACTGTCAATGAAGAATTGCTCTGAGTTACAGACGACAGTTGTTAGCACAGCAGTGACGTCAGGACTTCGCTCTCTACTCTTCGCTGCTTGTGTGGAATCGAATAAAAAAAAAAGTTTAGTGCTTCCCATAAACGACAGGTGAGGTATTCATCAATTATAATAAACTGCCTCATGTCTTTCATGGACGCCACCAAGTGCCTGCCAACCCATTTTAAATGAATATCTAAAATATCTACACCTCTCACCTGTCACCCAAATCCTCCCTTTTCTCTCCTCCGCCCCCCCCCCCCCCCCCTCCAATCCCACCCCAGCAGCTTTTAATTCAGACAGATGTTGTTGAGGACTTGGCCTGTATCACCATCATTGTTACCTCAAAAACAAATGGGGACAGCGGTGAGGAAAGAAGAAAAAGGAGAGAGAGAGGGGGGGGGGGGGGGAAATGACTGGAATCTCTGCAGTGGAGAGATAGGGGGGTGAGTAACAAAAGGAGGGAGCACGGCTGTGTGGATGGATGGATGAATGATAGACAAGGAGAGGAGGGAGAGAAAGAGAGAGAGAGAGGAGGAAGGGAAGCCAAGAACGCTGCTGTGGGCCGATAGTGCCAAGAGAAAGGGAGAGGGAGAGGGGGGGGGGGGGAGGAAGGAGGGGGAGGGGGAGAAGGGATGCTGGACTTGTTGCCCTACAATGGCGAGAGTCTGGTAAAGGAGGAGGACAAACGCCTGAGAATGAGAACACGTGACGTAGAGACGGAGCGGTAACATACGAGGATCCTCAGTCAAGACAAGAGCTCAAGTGTTCTCTACATGAACACCAGCAGCACGTTTGTGTTGTGGCTCTTTAACGGTTTCACAAACCTGACTGAGAGAGTTTCTCCTCTACAGCGCTAGAGAATCAGAAACGGTTTCATTGCCAAGAAAGTTATGAATAGAAAATACGAGAGTATGTTTAAAACAAGTATGTCATCAAAGTGCCAAGTGTAGTAGAGTTGTGCAAAGGTGTGTAACTGTAAGTAATTGTCCTGGGGGTGTAAGTGTACAAGTCAGTGGTGGTCCTCGGCTTTGTCGATGAGCACAACTGCAGACGGGAAGAAACTGCAGACTGCAGACTATCCCCCTCTCAGTAGAGCGAATAAATACGCTGCAGTCTTTGTCCTCGGCAGTGGCTGCAGCGTACCAGACGGGTTGAAGGACTCCTTCACCCGCTATTACTCAACGCAAGTTACAAACAAGATGAATGTGTTTGGTGAAGTGATGAACATAGGACTGGATATAAATGAGACTTGGATTATTCTGCACGAGTTGTGTGAGAGTTAGTAAACGGATGTCTTGACACAGTTTTGTTGTTGTTAAACGCGTTTTATTTTCAGTGACAATAGCTGCCGAGTGACTATGTGCAATGCAAATACCGTTTGAAGTAGTTTTTAAGCAATTTGTCTGTTGAGTTATGAATATAATGCGTTGATAATGTACGTATTAGACTCTCCAGGTGGTAAACAGCACGTTGTATTTTCCTCTTGCAGCTTTGTTGGTTGCTATTATTCAAAATGTCAGCTGTGTGATTCACCGATCAGAGACATTCACTACTGAAAACTTTACCCCAATAGTTTGAGTAAAACACCATCTGAGTCACGGGGATTTGTAAAAAGGACCTTAAACTCCAGATTTGTAGGAGAATATAGATATAAAATACAGATAGTAAAACAGAGGACTGGAAGCAGACAGTGCGTAGGTGAAAAGACAAGAGACGCAGCAGAAAGACGGCATGTTTGGTTCCTGTTTTGGAGGATGGAGAAAAAAAGAAAAAGTGCTGTGACGAAAGATGCAACTTTTCTGGAAAAAGCGAGAGCAGCGTGTGTGAGTGTGTGTGTGTGTGAGTGTGTGTGTGTGTGTGTGTGTGTGTGTGTGTGTGTGTGGAAGGAGATGAGAGGCAGAGGAACACACATCAACAAGGCTGCATGTCAGAGATAGCACAACAAAAAAGAAGGCCCAGCAGATTCAAAATTAATATAATTATCAAGTCGGCTATTAATACAAAAGCTTAGCCTACAGGTCACCGACGCACAGTACTGTGGAGGACACGCATGTTACACACACACACACACACACACACACACACACACACACACACACCTAAACCAGTTAGTTAATATTCAGGCATGAAACCAGTTGTAAAATAATACAGTGTGTAGATTTAGATCACACCGTGACAGGGCAATCTGTCACGGCCGGCTAGCTTGATCACGTAAAGTTAATAGATTCCCCTCAGCCTTCATCGCCGTCGTCATCATCATCATCATCATCATCATCAGCCCCCCCCCCCCCTTTACCGTAGCGGCACATCGTCGGCGATAATCTCCAAACAGACACAAATATATATATATATATAAGGCCGCTCTATTAACAGTGACCTGGAAGACCGGCTGTACGGCTTCCACATCCAAATGAGCTGCGTCAGCACATCTGCAGAGTAAACCTCAGAGTCGTGGGATTCCACAGCGTTCCATAAACAAGTTGCATTACTGAGCTGGAAAGCTTCCGAAAACTTATTTAATGCTGTATTAAACGTGTTTTGCTTGGTACTGACTGATAAAATGAAATGAAATGAAATGAAATGAAATGAAATGAAATGAAATGAAATGAAATGAAATGAAATGAAATAAAATTAAAATAAAAAATAAATAAAAATGTAATTTAATTTAATGAAAATAAAGCAGTAAAAAGACGACATCACATAAAAGCCATACTGTGAAAAAGGGTTTTAAGAAGTGATTTTAAAGAGATTACTGTTTTCTCTCTAATATAATGGGGATATACGTCACTCGGCTTGTGGTGCTCAAAGCGGCAAAAAAACCCATTCAGAGCAATGTCTCCTCCCAGATTTCATGACCCTGTTACTCAAGATAATCCTGGAGGAACTATGGTTGAAAGAAAATAGTTCCTCCAGGACAACTCACACCAGAACACTCTGCCATGATTAAAAGCATTACAGGTGAGAGGAAACATACGTGTTTCTGATCTTGGTGTGAACTGTCCGTTTAAGAAATAGGAATTCCAGGAATTCCAGGAATTCCATGACCAGTGAAACTCTACAGAGCATAAAGGAGGAGTGATGCAGTAGCTGTTGAAGGAGGCCTCTGTCGTAGTTAACGGGCTTAACGACCTCATGTCTCGTTATGAGGAACACACCCGCTGACACAGGTAGGCAGCTATAAAGTGCTAACGCTCCCTGACATTTACCTTTACATACAAGCTTAACTGCTTTGCCTTTTAAAGCTGCGATGCAGAACTATAATTTGCAGCAATTGAGAGAGGAGCCTTATGTAAAGGTTAGTGTGTCACTCTGAATCTCCCCCGTTGAGTCCGGCTGCTTGGTCAGAGAGTGTGACTGCCACCTTCTGGACAGCTCACGCAACTACAACATGAAGGCCTTGAGAGATCAGGGAGAAGTCCAGGAAGTGGACCTCGAGTCTAAAACGGGTACAAACCCACCTGTGAACGACGTATGTGTGTATAAACGGTTAATGCTCTCTAACTCACTGCACGGTCGTGTTCATGCGTGAATCAAATATAATTAAACTCCAGCTGTGTGTCAATCAGACAGAACGTTTTCAAATAGAAAGCATTTGTTTATGGTCTTTCATAAAAGATCTTCTCAATAACACATCGTGATATTGACCGGACAACGCCGTGGTAGCAACCTGTCAATCACAGTAAGCCCCGCCCCTATAGCATCCCCTGCTTTATGGTCTGTTTGACTCTAAATGGACCATAATGTACTAAATGAACATCATGCTGTATTGAAGAAGACTTGAAACTAGAGATTGAGACCATAAACTCATGTTTACAATGTTTACTGAGGTAATAAATCAAGAGAGAAGTAGAGTCATTTTCTCATAGACTTCTATACAACCAGAGGAGTCGCCCCCTGGTGGACACTAGAGAGAATGTAGGTTTAACACATGAAGCTTTGCCTTCACTCTTCAGATCTGGAGGTTACTGACGGATACAAACGCACGTGTTTATTTACTTAAAATGTTCTTGAATCTGCTCACAACTACAGTATTGTGTGTTATAAACAATGTATTCATAAACTGTCTATAAGTGATACATAATGGGGCTAGAAGTAAAGGTTCATGGTTCGGTTTATTTGGAGTTGGAATGTACAACAGGTCGTGTGAGACGAATGGAAGATGTTTTTTCCCTCAGGGTTTTGGTTTCCCTTCACTCGGATCACAAATCAACGCATAATGCTTCTATTCATATCCAGATACTTCAGAGTGGTTTTCACAAAAGGCTTTCTCTGAATAGGTATGTGATCTTGTATAACGGACGACCAGAAACATTCCCCGGTTCCTAGAACAATTTGCTCTCGGCAAACGGACGCTTTCTTAAACTCCTGTGCCGTGATAAATATCGGCCTTTCTTTAATTTCCTTACAGAAGATCAATAAAGTTTTATGATGCACTTTAGGTATTGTTGGTCGTATTTTCTCTCGGAGTGAGCCGACTTAATGCAGCAGAAACGGCGGTGAATGAAAATGTTTTTTGGTTGGGGTGTCCCCCCCCCCCCCCCCACGTGCAGAAGATGAAATAGGCTGCTTCCAAACAGGTGACGCGTAGCAGCTCCTGGTTATTAAAATAGATGGTTCTCCGGTGGAACCCGTCGTCCACTCATCATCTCCTGGTAGTGGCAGCCGGCCGGTCAGTGGCTGCGTTCTTGTGAAGTTAGCAGACTTTCCTACAGTGCACAATCGCACCATTGTGTGAAAGCAGTGAATTCCATTCATTTCAATGCAGTGGAGGAAATGATCACAAGGGGACATTGATTCTGTTAACTTGTAAAATCAGGATGAGAAACCAATATGATGCCAATTGAAAGAACTGGTTCTTTTCTTCTTGTTTTCTCACATTAACCAGCATCATCATCAACCAGCCTTCATGAGGATGGACATCAACGAGCGCACAATCAGCAAACGTCGTCAGTTTTGCTCGTGCTTCCGAGAAATTATTATACATTTTCTCCAGTAAGATAACACTCGTATCAGCTGCAGTAAAGAGAACGACCCCGAGCTAACCGGAGATAAGACGGGGAGCGGAACCAATAAAACGCTCCTCTGTGTTTCACTTTCCCTCCTCTCCGTTAACAAGAAGCGTTTACGTTTCCTTTCTACCTTAAGTTATCATGACATACGACCAGTATTCAACACAGAGGCTCTCTCACACACACACACACACACACACACACACACACACACACACACACACACACACACACACACACACACACACACACACAGGTCATGAGGGACCTTTGTGGCCTCTGTGTTGGGTCATGTGAGCGGGTGGCTCAGTGCTGATTTGGCTCTAGCCTTCATTCAGAACTAAATATCCATTCTGTACAGAAGCTACTTTAGATATCCACAGCAGATGAAGAGCACAACGTAAACAAACACCACCATAAAGAACCGTGTGACTCTGGGGACAAAGACGGCACTGCAGAGGTGGAGACAGTGTGTTAAGAGTCTCTCTTTTCAGTGTGTGTGTGTGTGTGTGTGTGTGTGTGTGTGTGTGTGTGTGTGTGTGTGTGTGTGTGTGTGTGTGTGTGTGTGTGTGTGTGTGTGTGGTAGGCGGACGGTGCGACGGGGTAAATGATGGCGCTATTGATCTCTGATGCTCTTTTATAGCCCCGTCTTGTCAGTTTAGCACCTTGGCAACACTGGCTTTGGAGTTACATCAATACTGAACTCTGGCACTCACAGATAGACGGATAGAAAGAGACGGATAGAGAGAGGGGGGGGGGGGGGGACACACATAAATAGTGAGAAGTAGCATCAAGGTAAAGACTTGACCGCTCTAACCTCCAGAGTGAAGTGAAGTGAGGACACCAAAGTCCTCCGTGTGTCCCTGGATGTGTCCCCCGGATAGTAGTGCAAGAGTGGTTTCTATTGATATTTTCATACGCTTTGACACATTGAAGTACTTTGTAATTGTGGTAAACACAAGCAGAGCACAGCTAGCATCCTCTGTGAAGCAGCTAGCATCTGTTTCAAAAGGGGCTGGCACTCAAAAAACAAGGAGGCGATTGGACGAACCACCTGTCAATCAAACTCTTTTTCTTTACTATTGAGAAAAGCCTTCAATGCGGTTCTTTCCTCGTCTTTACAATAAAAGAAATCCTCTCCAGTTGTACTAGAACTGATGCTACAGCAGCGTCTACGCGAACCTCTTCAGAAGCCGCCATCTTTATTTAGAACGAACAGTCGCCACTCTGTGTCATCACACGCACACCTAAGCCACGCCCCCTAGCTGCCAACAGGACGCCGATTGGTCCGTGCCCTGGCTAACCCGACGCAAACGCGCTGCATGAAGCCTGACGAGATGGATCTTCGTGTTACATTTGATCCCGCAATTCCCTCGTGACGAGAATCCAGCCTCTGTGAAAGGTAAAAGTGTTTGTCTTTAATCTATTTTCAACTCAGGAAGTAGCAATTGGTCACCAAGAAAGCTCAGTATGAGCTCGCACACTATACGTTTCTGTGTTTAAAACACAAATATAATGCCACGTATATCAGCTGTTGTTTTCACATCTGTGTCTAAACGATGGACACTTAGCATCTACAGCTTTATGAATAATGATCCGTGTAAGAAAAATGGGCTTGAAAGGAGGCCCGCTGTGTGTGTTCCCATTATTTTGTCCACTTTCATCGATGCGAGCCGCAGTTGTTGGGATTGATTAACTGACACCTTGTCTTGGACAACATTCACTGGGAATAGATGGGTTTTTAAAAATCGACCTCCTCTCACGCTTCAATTCGGTTTGGCGAAGCAGAAAATGAACCCCGTTTGCGTTATCTGATAGTCACTAAGTATCGGCTTTGAGCTGCTGCAAACAAAACATGCAAACATCCATTACTACAGCGCCCGTGTGTCTTATCAGCCACCAAGGTTTAATTACCTCGTCCGGATCTAATGTTCAACTACGGGCTGTTTCACTGCCGTTTGTTTGTTTGTAGATGTGAAAGATATGAATGTGTAACAGGAAGTAGTATCAAGTCACTTATAGAAGAAAAGCATAAATAAATGCTTTTCAGAGAGCTTGAGAGTTGTTTTTTTGTGTGTGCATGTACAGGATTCTGTGTGTGTGTGTGTGTGTGTGTGTGTGTGTGTGTGTGTGTGTGACTGACCGGTCACAGGAGCAGGCCACCAGTATGCTGAGCAGGTTGTAGATGATGAAGGTGAAGATGACGGCTGTGATGGTTCCCCGGGGGATGGAGTAGCTCGGGTTCTTCAGGTCACCTGGTGGATAAGACAGGTTTACTGCGTGTGTCCATACACACACACACACACACACACACACACACACCGCCCCCACCTACCTGACATATTGGAGCCGGCCATGATGCCGGTGCAGCCGTTAAACATGACGGCGAAGACGGTGGCAAAGGTCATCACGGTATTGGTTGTGTAATCCACGGTGTAGTCAGCTGTGGGGGAGAGATAACAGCGGATGAGTCGGTGCAGTCGTGCTTTTATCAGCACCATCCGTCTTCTGGAGGGAAAGTTCAATTCGCTCCTCAGCGCCGGCTTGCCGCCAAAAAAACAACTCGTCGTGTTTTACAGCGTTTGAGGAAACAAATCTCTGCAACACAGAGCAGCACTGGATCCGTTCATCAAGTAGAATAAGCGCCTCGTGATGTCACGGTTCACGTCCACGTCCGTCCAAAATGTCATTACGTTATCATTTTATCCGATCAGACATTGAGTCTTGGCCAAAAAACATGTTCACAGACATTCAACCACCAAATTCTAGGTGACCATTTGTGCCAAATTGGAAGAAATAGGCTCAACACGTTCCCAAGGTGTCATGAGGAAGGATCGACCTTTTTTCACGGAATATTTTGCAGAACCCAACATGGAAACCATGGCTTTAACAATTTCTAATAAGTAATCCATAACCACAATTAATCACAGTGTCATCAGGGCATTGACAAATCAACTGGAACCAAACCGGTTTGCTGAGAGAGACGCGGTCGTTACTACGGGGGGGTGATGTACGCTATATGGTATTTTTAAGGCGGTATTGTGATTCGTGGACTCCCTTTGTAGAACAATTTATAGATTAAAACAATCGGATGGAAATGAGCGTCTTGGCTTTAATCTGTAAAAAAATGAAAAACGTGACAAATGTACCTGAGGAAAATCTTCCATTGTCCTCACCCCCCCCCCTCCAGATGATAATGAGCTCATCCTCCAGTCCCAGTGGAGATTTGTGCTAAATTTGAAGAAACTCACATCCTGTTTGAGTGTGTAATTGTAAATGAATATAATATCCACCAAAGACACGTTGGGTCACCATTCCCAAACCTTTCCACATGGATAATGTAACGGTACATTGGTACTGAGTATGTATTACTCTCAGTACATCGTATTCATGCATAAGTCGTTTTGCTCTGACCTTTGTTGAACCGTGTCTCTGTTGTGCAGAAGAAGAGTTCTCCCTTTCCTGCTCCTAAGATGACTAACTGTGTTGTATGAGAATGTTCCAGCACCAAGGCCTTTGTTGTTCCCATCAGTCTGAGACTAAAGGTCTGGAACGTTGGCCATCGCCCCCCCACCGTTGCTCATTCTGTATAAAAGCGCGTTGACGTTTTTCTTGGTTCTTCCTCACGGAGACCATTCTGTTTGATGATTGAGCCTCCTCTGCGCAGAGAATGAATACTTTAAAGACAACCTCTGGTTTTCTGTATTATTTATTCCACCACAATCATCAAGGCTAACTCTTCTACTTCTAACACGTCAGAACTTTGCTCTCGTTTTTCCGCCACTGAATAACAAGGTAGTTCCAATCAGAACAAAGCTCTCTAAAGTACTGTGATGCATTAGTAAATGAAAGTAAGGATGTATAATATCGTATGAAGGTAGAGTGTAATCACAACGTAATCAGATCCATTCAGAGTCATTAGAGGGTTTTAACTGTGAACACGTGATTACCTCTTTTCTCTCCGGACTCCTCTGGTCAGATCTTTGGCTTATTCAAAGCTTCGGCGTGTAATAGTTCTCACGTGTGCCCGAGTTATAACCAATTAGCTTAGTAATCATGTGCTCGGGCACAAATCCCTGCCAACAGACCGGAGAAATTGGATGGATTTCCGTGGACATTAAGAACCCGACAACATGCACAACATCTGTTTACAGATCAATCAAAACATCTGTCACGCTGCCAACGGTGCAGGACAAGATGATGTACTTTTGATAAATACATAGAAGGAATTCATTCTCAGCAGTGTTAATGGGTGGGAAGCCGGTGAGGGATCAGGCTCACTTAAGGTGGAAGGGACTTTTAAGGTGGACCGGCTATTCTCACATTAGCTAGGGACTAAAATATATATCTATATATTTTAAAGCTTTGGATTTACTGAAATACTATGCGTGTAAAGTACATTAGATGTCCTGTAAAGTCTACGACATCGATAAACAACAAATCAATAAAGATTCCAAACCGACATCGTCATACAAATAGCTGCCTGTATTATAATACATCATCTTTTGAGGGTTCTTCCGATACAACAAATCCATAGAATGAACTGTACATGAACCTGTTAAAGCTGAACAACACATTGGGTGGTAATGCTCGGTACGAGCACATCCCGAGATAAAGCCTCCTGCAGCTTACCATACAGGTTCCCCAGCAGCGTGTCCAGCTTGAAGCCGGTGAAGTTGCCGGTGGTGGGGAACGGCGGGCCCGTCCCGTTGGCCGTCGGGTTGAACGCGGCAGAGCTGGGCAGCACGATGGTGCGTGGGCCTACGGCGAAGAAGCTGACGAAGATGGTGCCCAGGACGAACATGACCACCAGGAAGATGAGGAAGGTGGCCTTGGCGTAGATGGCGGCTCCCACCAGGCACACCAGCAGGCACAGCAGGGCGACGCCCGTGGCGTAAAGCAGAGACCACCAGTAGCCCGACGGCAGGATCTGGTAGGGAGAAGTGGCCAGAGACCCGTCTGGAGGTGGAGGAGACAGGACGTCATGAGGGAGAAGACTGATTGCTTTTGGTGCAGTAATTTAGATAATAAAAGAACCGTAATGGGGCAGCAGAGCGGTGCCGCGTTTAGCTCACGGGGTGTCGAAATGAAACTCACCTTCTGGCACTCCGAAGGTGGCCACGATGGCTTCGACCAGCCCGAGCACGAAGAGAGCGCTGCCGCACACGTTGGCCAGGAAGAACATGATGCCGATGCTGCCGCCGAACTCCGGACCCAACGCTCTGCTGATCATGTCTGAGAGGAAGTTCAGGCAAAAGTTTGTATTTCTAATCTCATAGAACCCAATCAGTGTTTAAGACCTTGACATCCACGTCATCTATCTAAGATGTTCTGGTTACCCCGGTTGTGCACTAGGCGGCTCATGTTACAGCAGTGTTGAGAGCGTTAGAGTGTTCCTGCTAAAGATGAGCTTCCTCTCAGTTCTTTAAATAAAGTCGAAAAAAGAAGAAGCACATAAAATCAGGTGGACGATACGATCACGGTTGGAAAGTTTGAACAAAGTCCTTCCCAGCGGTGTAACAGTGTGTTAATATATAACTCCAGACGATCCACCTTTAATGAACTACTTTTATTTAATCGTCTGCAGGAAGTCACTACTGCAAGAGCTTCTTAATGCAATGCATGTGTTTTAACTGGATGATGATGATGATGATGATGATGGTGATGATGATGGCCTGATAAACAGCACTGATTGGGGTCATTTAACCAAATTGCTGACAGTGAAACATACCGATCAGGCCATACATCACACCACCATAAACAGAGTGTGTGTGTGTGTGTGTGTGTGTGTGTGTGTGTGTGTGTGTGCGTGTGTGTGTGTGAAGAGGATACAATAGGCCCCTCCGGCATCCAGGGCTCCGTTGGTGGAGATGGCGCAGACCGACAGCACGGTCATGCAGATGATGAAGTAGGCCACCAGCAGCATGGCGATGGCTTGGTACAGTCCGGAATGGCCCACCATGAATCCTGGTCAGACGGAACAGAAGCACCGATCAGCTGGTTAAAAGCAGAACGACGGTCTGGGCAGGAACGTCAGAGTGGCTGAAGAGGGAAGTTTTGATTTCCCACTTTACTGTAATTCTGCGGTTTCTGTACCAGAATAACTTTGAATAATGTTTAATGCAGAAACAAAACAATATGAGTTGATGTGGATAGATAACGGGTAGTTTAGGCCATGATGTCATGGCTCCATGGTAACAGTTGAGATAATGGCAACCAATCAGGGTTCAACGCTCACAGTTTTCAGCATCAAGCCGATTTATAACCGCACACAGAATCTCAATTCCTCAAAATGTGAGGTGGCTAAAAATGGACGGCAAAAAGCGGACGACCCCTTTTTAAAAGTCAGACCGGTTCTCCGACAACACACACGAGTCTTTTCATCCTCATTTGTGTTGAAGCTTCCACAGCTGGCACACTCACACAAGTTTCACATCCACAGTGAAACTATACGGGAAGTTCCTGTGTGGAGTTCACTGTGAGAGTAAAGTCCTACCACTGTGTGTGTGTGTGTGTGTGTGTGTGTGTGTGTGTGTGTGTGTGTGTGTGTGTGTGTGTGTGTGTGTACACTATGCATAGCAGCTGACGTCTCACGAGACTGTGGGGGGAGGTGGGTGTGAGAGAGAGAGAGAGAGAGAGAGAGAGTAAGAAAACAACTTGGAGGTACAACAAAAAGACAAACAAAATGAAGTTACATATGTGAAATGTGTGGATTGCATCACATTACGATTACTTCACACACATCTTTCACGGGAAAGCGGAACGTTTCCCGCTCTCGATGTTGAACAAACGGACTCATGTCTGCTGTTTTAACCTCAAACTCTCACCATTGCTCCAGAAATCCTTCCTCTCAGTGAGAATAATTTTGACCCGTACAAACGTCACACTTTCCTACGATTAATAACGCTTTGAGGAAAATGTTACAACTCCTCTATTGAAGCTCATCCCCGGTGTAGGACACACACAGGTTATGCATAACTTTCAAAAAGTAAAGAAACGTCTGTAACGGCTGCTCACAAACTGGTAAAACTGAAAATAGGACCCTGGTTTTGAGTGCAGGTGCGTATGAAACCTCTGTAATTAATCTGCACAACTTTATTTCAATAAAACAACTTATTGTTATATAGTTATGTTATAACACTAACAACACTACACATCTGTGCAATATAAATACACTGCAATACTACAATTATTCTGTCTGTATATATAATACTTTAGTTATTGTGGATTTTTTACTTTTTTAATATTCTTTACTGTGTTATTACTTATTTATAATACTTGTTTTGTTTGCACTATACTGTAATCCTGTAAATGTAGAATAATAGAGGATTGTTTTATTTTATCTTACAGCACACAACTTTACCCACAAAGTTTGGGGTTTGGTGCCGCTCTGTAGTTTGGAACCCACAGAACGCTGCGCAGTGATTTAACTCACCTATGCGGAGGAACACTACCACGCTGAACATCGACAGCAGGGTCGGGATCACCACACCGAAGAAGATGGAGAGTTTCTTCGGTTGCCCCTGCGAGGCAGACTTCCGACCGGCCGGGCCCGGGTGCTGCACCAGGGCCCGGCCGGCCGGAGGCGACAGCGGCTCGGATTCATTGACGCTGGTGGAGAGGCGGTAGTGGAGGAGAGGAGTCCGCTCTGTCATAGTGGAACCTGCCTCTTCACGAGCCTCGCGGCTTCATGAAGTACTCTAAAACCTGGCAGTTTGACACGTGCATAAACGTTTCTTGTGTTTTTCCTCGGAAGTACTTTCATATAGTGCTAAAAAAAGTCAGTTAGAAGTCCACACAAACTGTCCATGTCCACAGCCTCTGTAGCTCTCGTGTCCTACTGAAAAGAAGATCATGTGACTTACAAACGTCAAGTGCGCCACAATCACAAGCACAACTTCCGGTGGTAACTTTCAGTATAAAAGCTGCTGACTAGCTAGTTCAAGTTTTTGTAATTAATTCAAGAGAAATTTGGAAGAAAATAATGTATTTCAACAGGAATATACAACAAACAAATGTTCGGTTGTTCTTCTTGCTATATATACATATATGTATATAGATATAGATATGTACATATAGATATACAGTATATACATATACATATACATTTATATACATATACATATAAATATAAATATAGATATATGCCAGTATATGCCAGTACTTCAGATATGAATACTTACATGTGGGGAATACCAATATTTGTCAAGACAAATGATGCAGTTTCCGGTTTCGTCCTGACTTCCAGTATCTAACTTGACACATTATTTTTCTCCAGCCCACTTATTCTTCAGCCTGTTGCTTACAGTCATGTGATCATGTGGGCTGGGCCAATCAGAGCGCTGCATTCTTTCAGGCTACCTGCTGATGACTAGGAACTGATTTGATTTCACTTTGACAATACACGTTTAAATGTAGTTATTTGTTAACACTTACCAATACAAAAAGATAAAAGAAGAAAAAATACTACATTTTAAATGCATTTAATTATTATTGACACATTCATTATATTTGTTTCGTGACACGTCCAGTGTATAAAAAAAAAGTCAGTATTTCTTTCTCTTTGTCAACAACGGCATGTTGCATGGATCAATGAAAACACAGTGCACTGTCAGACAGAACTAACATGTTCCTCCCATTCTTTTCACTTCTGTATTCTGAAAGAATGATGCAATGGCTCTACACTAATGATAAAAAAAATAATACAGAATAGTGCAATGATGTAATGGCCCACCCGCCTCACAAACAAAGTCCTCCTCAGTAAATAAATAATATATTAACACATGTAACAGAGTCTCACTAGCAGAGTCTAACAGTGATTTAGCAAGAATTACTTATTTTTGAAAAAACACTGCAGCATTGTTACAAATATATTCCCCGCCTTGAAAATCAGAATGCTTCACAATCACCAAGTCTATCTTTAACTGTATCCGTGTCAAGTTTTTGAAGATCTTATTTGCATTTAAATGTTTTTTTTATGCCTTCTTTTCTCCTTTTTTCTTCCATATGAAGAGATTTGAATATAATATTAAACATGAAGTGAGTTACATTTGCCAGCCTTCCACAGTTTAAAAGATGAAGATGAAGAAGAGATGAGATGCACCTCCAGCACCCACAGAGGGCGCTACAGCTACAGTTTCCTGTCACACAAGTAGAGCCAACAAAGCGCCCACACTCTGCTCATTTTAACACTGGTGCAAGTGGTGTCCATTACAAAAATGTGTATACATACATGGGAACAAATTAGTTGTTAGGGTCTGACTGAAAGCCAAGGTGTGACAACAGCATTCTAGTCGGATTAGTTTAATTTGAAGAACCCTGAAAGCATATTTGTGAAATGTTCTGGCACCGAGCCCTCCAGTCCAACAAGAGAGAACGAAGAAGTCCCCAGGGCTTCTTGTCAATCATGGTACTTTCCCCGCTTACTAATACAGTAAACACAGAGATGGCTGCAGCTCTTGACAAAGCAACCTTTATCACCATCTCAAAAATCTGCTCCCGATCAAGAAACCCCATTCTGCAGCAAAAAAAAAAGAAACAGAAGAGATATTTAAAAAAAGAAGAAGCAAAACATGAGCGAACACCACCGTGGCTTTCCACCAGTGGAGACGTGTCTCTGGGCGAGTAAAAAGGTGAGGAGCTATTTGGCAAAAATAGTGTTTAGTGTAACAAACGGAAACAACTCGCTGTGCGGTAAAACATTAAAAATGGCGTCGATGTTTGCGATTTGGTTGGTTTTCTTGCTAAAATTGAGCCAAGCAAGCTATAACGTAAACTACAGGCCGACGCCACACATCGTCGTTTGTTTTTGGGTCTAACGACTGTAGATTTTGATTGATTGGACCCAGTGGTAGAGGTGAAATGCTGCCCTCTATTTGTTTGGAGCATCACACACTGCACCTTTAAGAAGACCTTTTAGAAGATCTGCAAGAAACCATCGCTCCTTGTGAGTTTTTATGATCTCCGTTGGTTTTCAAAGCCACTCGCTGGTTTCTGCCCGTGTCCATCCTCGTTTTCCAGTATAAATGGCAAAAACAACAGATCATATCAACCACCACACCGATTCTGTCCGCCAATCCCAGTCCTTTCCTATCGGGTCTCCGTCAACACGGCGGACCCTCTTAGTCCACAACGTGCTGGTCCATCTCCTGATATCCTGTCGCGTCTTGGATCAGTTCTCAAAGGTATAGCACAGCTCAGCAGCACCAATGAGCTACGTTCCGTTTTGTTACATTAGCTGCAACGTCCTTTAGTCGCGGTTGTCCTTTGTTCCACTTTGGGGGCGTCGTCTCGGAGGTCAACGGCAAGGCGTTCCAGTTTCCCCTTGAGCAGGTTTCTGTACTGTCGTAGCACTTTACTGGTAGAGTTCACGCTGGAACAGTTCCGTACTGCAGCGCGAGACGGCGTCACTGTGCCGTTCTGTAAGGGCCCAGAAGTGGAATTCATTTAATATACACAAGACAAACATGTGCTCTTCATAACGCAGACATTTGGGAATTAAGCACGTGGTAGCTAGAAAATGTTCTATTTGGTAAAAGAGGTCGCGCTTCAAACGACGGGATTCGTGGTGGAGTGCTGGACGCACAATTTAAAAATCAAGGGGGACAAAATACTGGCATTTCACGTGTTTAATTGGCTGAAGTCATAATAAACATACGCTCAGTATTTAGTTTACCTGGTTCCAGATCATAGATTGTATATAAGAAGTGGACGTAGTCGTCGTGACATCACCCGTTGCTTTGTGTTCTTTTTGAAGCCTCGTGTTCGGCTTTTTGGCTGTCGCCATCTTGGATTACGGCTGTCGCCATCTTGGCTTTTTTGCAACCAATGTAAAAAATGTCCTATTGTTTAATCCAAAATCTTTGTATTCATTCTCTAATTATCGTTTCACTCTCTCCCTCTCATCATATGCATACATATAGTTTTAGTCGTACCTAGTTTTTTAGTGGACGTCTATGTATAATATGTTTAAAAGTGCACACTATACAACAACAATACGTATTCACCTCAATGCGTATCACCTGTGTCTGAAGCCTGCTGACGATGGCCACGTAGTTTGCCATGTGATGCTCCAGTTTCTCCAACAGTGAAGTCTGACACTCCGATGTGGACTGATTCTTCGTCCCCTGCACGCCGTCTCGAAACACCCGGAGGGTCTCGGCCACCTCTGCACACTTCTGCTGGAGCTGGAGAAGCACACACCCGAAACTGTCACAATGTTCCGGTGAAATTAAAGTAACTGGTCTTTCAAACTTTGATACTCGCTACCTGTGTTTTATCTGCTGCAAATGAAACTCACTCGAACGTCTACTACACAATCACAGAGTATGTGAGTTCATGACATGAATAACACGTTTATGATCAGGTTTTTTGGAGTATCCCTTTTTTCGTTTTCAAATAGATACATTTGTTTATGGTCTTTCATAAAAGATCTTCTCAATAACACATCGGGATATTGACCGGACAACGCCGTGGTAGCAACCTGTCAATCACAGTAAGCCCCGCCCTAAAGCATCCCCTGCTTTATGGTCTGTTTGACTCTAAATGGACCATAATGTACTAAATGAACATCATGCTGTATTGAAGAAGACTTGAAACTAGAGATTGAGACCATAAACTCATGTTTACAATGTTTACTGAGGTAATAAATCAAGAGAGAAGTAGAGTAATTTTCTCATAGACTTCTATACAACCAGAGGAGTCGCCCCCTGGTGGACACTAGAGAGAATGCAGCTTTAAGATATGAAGCATCGGCTTCCCTCGTCACAACCGGAGGTTGCCGCCTGGGCTTGACTTGACCTAAATTCTAACATCAGCATGCTAACATGCTCAAGATTACTTGTATACCTGCCATTCTGAGCATGTTAGTTGGCAAGCAAATAAGGCAGACATTGTTTGAATTTCCTCCGAGGTCTTTGTGAATATTGCCAACATCTTTCTTGTCACCTTTTTGCTCAATTAATCTTGATTAATGACCTACAGCAATGCTTTTGGCAGTACCTAGAGCGGTCTCTTCTGACGTAAACAGATGATTTATAATCTTGATTGATATTTTAAATATGCTAGATTCTCAGCAGCAGGTAGATCTTTTTAAGATGAGAGGGGATTTGTTTTGCTTCTATTCCACATAATTATATATGTAAAATGCCAACCAAAGTACTATATTACTGCACTTTAAAATTACTTTTGCACAGTTGTCTGTATTCCCTGACAAGTATTCGACGAAGTAAAAAAACAAAAAAACATCAGAGCATCAGTCGCCTTTTGCAACTGACTGCCAAATTTATGAATGACAGACAAATGGAATGTGTGTGTACGTGCTTCGGTGGATGTCACAAACGTACAGTTTTATTTGCCCATTCTGCTGCGTGCACCCAAACACATGGTAGCTGTACAGGAGAGGGCAGAGTGTCTGCACCCACGCAGGCAACCTGAGAACATGAACAAAGTTCTGTCACACACATAAATCAACAAAGAAACTCAAACTCTCTTTTACATAAAAAGCTTATTTTTTTATTAGAAAAGCTCTTGTTGGACTGTTCTTTACACAGATACACGTCTATTTGTCTTTGCGTTTTATAAATTCTACTTTACTTATTAAATCAACGTTATTGCATAATTCCTCACCATGTCTGTCCTCAGCCCCTCAATCTTTTTCTCCATAGTTCTCCTGGCTTGACGGTTGCACCAAAAGTCAGTGGGTCTGGTCTGGACAAGATAAATCACTCCAATCAGCAGCAGCAGGAGTCCTAGGGGAGCACACGGCGGAGATGACGGACAAGCTGCCATCGAGACGCAACTAGGGTTTTACCTGCCTGTCTTCATATCCGCGCCCCACCCCCGCCCCCTTTTTTTTGTCCTCGTTCCAACTCGTGCTCAATAGTTTGAATTACATGTGCTGTATCTCCCACATGTTTTGCCCTGACACGCCTCTCCAAATGTCATGACCACATAATCTGACATAAACACAGATTTTGTGAAAGTGCAAAAGTTGTAACTGAAGTAATGAAGTGTTGCAGGGTTTACTGCACTCTGTTTATGGAGTTCCTGTGAGCTCCTAATAAAGAGCGCGTAATATCATAATGGACTGAGGCATTATATCACAGCCATATTCCAAACATGATCTCTCCAGCATGTACCATCTTGTACCTGTACATCCAAGCGATACATTTACACCGCTGTAAGTATTGTATAAACCCACAGTGACACCTGATCTCCCTCCTTTATAAATAAGAGCTGCAATACAGGGAATGAGTCCAAGCAGTCAACTTACTGCTATAAGCCATAACCCGATCCTGGGTGCATGGTGTCCCTCAGCTGTGGTCTGTCAACCTGCATCCTTCTTCCATTCAGCTTCACAGAAAATGAGCTCAGGCCACAGATACTCAAAAATCATTCTGTATCCATGAGAAATTCCATTTTCCGATTTTTAAAACTCAAGCAAAGTCCAGAATCACGGGTCTGGTGAGAACCCCGTTCAGCTGCTTTCTCTGTGGGTAGCTGTGGCAGTGGTTTTATAAACTTGTGTGTCACGAGTCAAGCCATGAAGCGCATTGCAAGCTTTTTAGAGCAAGCAGGTTTTTTATTTGATTTAGCACAGAGTTAATGTTTGACTCTGGATGCTCAATGCAAATAAGACAAGAGAGGCACCATGTAGACCCAGACAGGACTAACCCAGTTACAACATAGTGATGCAGCTATTGGTTCATGTTATGCTAGACTACAAATGGGCTGTATAATATATACTACTACTAGTACTACTACGACTACTGCTACTATTGCAATATACAATATATATACAATATATCTCCTTTCCAATATTCTCTCTTATAGCTCTGTTTTGGTCTCGACCAGCACTTGACAGAAATTGACAGAAAAAACGCTCAGACATGACAGGCCATGCTAAACTTTAGAACAAGGATCACGCCTGAAGGGATTCACATTTTTTCCCTCGAACTGTCAGCTTTAATTGTTTTGACCCTGGGAACAAATGAAGTGTTTTGATTTGAATTGAATGCTGTATGTGGAGTGTGACTTGTTGTGCACACAACTGTCATTTTCAGGTGCTGGGGCGGTTACTACTAACAGTTACGTCATCACCAAGGCTCTCGTAAAGTTCGATGTTTGGTCTGCCAAAAGTGGTTCAAACTGATCAAGGCTCCAGTTGTTCAGGTGTGTGTCATTAGGCATTATCCATGGAACATCTAGACCCTATCATCCTGAAAGCCTGAGGGCACCGGAAAGATTTCATCACACCATGAAATCCATGTTTCACAAACACTGTCGTGACTCAGAGAAAGGTTTGGGATGACGCTATTCCGCTTGTTTTGTTTGATCAGTCGCCCACTTGTATCATCCAGGCGACAAAGTTGTGACTCTTTTATACCTGGCTGTACCATCTCTACTGAATTCTGGTCCTTACATTGCAGAGAAGAAACTCAGTGAAACCCACTTCGTAATCCAAACCCCTGACATGCAGGCGATGTTGACAGTGTGTCGTGTCAACATGGTGAAGCTGTGCCGCTTCTGAGAAACAAGTCATCTACAGCCCACGATGTGAAGACTAGTGTGCAAAATACTTGATTGACGACCATTTCCTGAACATAACTAAGTAGTTTTGTTGTCTAAACCTAACTAAGTAGTTTTGTTGTCTAAACCTAACTAAGTAGTTTTGTTGTCTAAACCTAACTAAGTAGTTTTGTTGCCTAAACCTAACTAAGTAGTTTTGTTGCCTAAACCTAACTTAGTAGTTTTGTTGCCTAAACCTAACTAAGTAGTTTTGTTGTCTAAACCTAACTAAGTAGTTTTGTTGCCTAAACCTAACTAAGTAGTTTTGTTGCCTAAACCTAACATAGTAGTTTTGTTGCCTAAACCTAACTAAGTAGTTTTGTTGTCTCAACCTAACTAAGTTGTTTTGTTACCTAAACCTAACTAAGTTGTTTTGTTACCTAAACCTAACATAGCAGTTTTGTTGCCTAAACCTAACTAAGTAGTTTTGTTGCCTAAACCTAACTAAGTAGTTTTGTTGTCTAAACCTAACTAAGTAGTTTTGTTGCCTAAACCTAACTAAGTAGTTTTGTTGCCTAAACCTAACTAAGTAGTTTTGTTGCCTAAACCTAACTTAGTAGTTTTGTTGTCTAAACCTAACTAAGTAGTTTTGTTGCCTAAACCTAACTAAGTAGTGTTGTTGTCTAAACCTAACTAAGTAGTTTTGTTGCCTAAACCTAACTAAGTAGTTTTGTTGTCTAAACCTAACTAAGTAGTTTTGTTACCTAAACCTAACTAAGTAGTTTTGTTGTCTAAACCTAACTAAGTAGTTTTGTTGCCTAAACCTAACTAAGTAGTTTTGTTGCCTAAACCTAACTTAGTAGTTTTGTTGCCTAAACCTAACTAAGTAGTGTTGTTGTCTAAACCTAACTAAGTAGTTTTGTTGCCTAAACCTAACATAGTAGTTTTGTTGCCTAAACCTAACTAAGTAGTTTTGTTGTCTCAACCTAACTAAGTAGTTTTGTTACCTAAACCTAACTAAGTTGTTTTGTTACCTAAACCTAACATAGTAGTTTTGTTGCCTAAACCTAACTAAGTAGTTTTGTTGTCTCAACCTAACTAAGTTGTTTTGTTGCCTAAACCTAACTAAGTTGTTTTGTTGTCTAAACCTAACTAAGTAGTTTTGTTGCCTAAACCTAACTAAGTAGTTTTGTTGTCTAAACCTAACTAAGTAGTTTTGTTGCCTAAACCTAACTAAGTAGTTTTGTTGTCTAAACCTAACTAAGTTGTTTTGTTGCCTAAACCTAACTAAGTAGTTTTGTTGTCTAAACCTAACTAAGTTGTTTTGTTGCCTAAACCTAACTAAGTAGTTTTGTTGCCTAACTAAGTTTCCTGTGAAGACGGTAATGTATTTTGAAAAGACCGTATGCATGTAACGAGCATAAATTGACACGTGTTGCTGGACTTTCATAGAAAAAATACGAAAAATGAGGAGTAACTTTTCGTAGGATATCATACGAACCGTTGTACGAGGATACGATGAGGAACTCATATGTGACTTCCCGTGTCTTGTTTAGTGTCATTCCCTCTCAAACGTCTGTCATAACTCATGGCTTTCTCCTGACCAAACCTGTACCAATCCAGCAGCATACGAATCGGGTTAATCCAGTTAGGAGGGCAATCATGAAGAACCACACATGAACCACCAATGATGTGCTACGTTTGGTTACCCTCCACAGTATTTGAAAGCCCTCCCTACGCTGACCTCAGATCCGACCCCCTACATTGTATACAAGTCGAAAGGGTACAATGAGCCGTCTGCTTCTCACCAGCCGTGACTATGGCTCATGGTAGTAATGAGCTCTTTGTTAACACTCAGATGTGTATGTGCACAAGGGTTCAATGCGGCGCATTATCTTGCCGTTGTGCGTCTCTACGGGAAGAGCCACTACCATGGCAACACCAAGCAATGAGTACCTTTTAAAAGGCTGGGCTCCTCTCTCTCTCTCTATATCTCTCTATCTCTCTCTCTCTCTCTCTCTCTCCCTCTCGCTCTACCACTCTCTGTCTTTTATCTGCTCTCAGGCCATTCCACCTATTCCCCCCGCGATAGTCAGCCAAGAGACAGAGAGGATTGCACAACAGGAGGATTTCTTCATATCTGTTCTACAGCGTTCTGCAGGCTGTTAGAGAAAAGTGAACTTTTTTTTTTGTGTTGCCACAGTGGGATATGTGTACTCACCGGAACATCTTTGAGATTTTCTAGCAAAAAGGATATCTGTACAATAAGATGTCGCCCTTGTGTTTCTTTTGTGGGTGAATGGATGCTGCTTCGATACTGACTGAGGCCTGAGGATGATAGCTGGATATACACGGTCAGGTATCATCTGCATTTTGGGAATAAACAGAAATGTGGATTTTATTTTTGGCTTTGTCCTAATTGTGAAGCAAAACTGGATGTCTAAGGCAACATGTGGACAAAGAGCATTACTTTGCTGACTTTGTCAAACAAGTCAAAAAAGCAGAGGTATTTAAAGAATGTATTTAATTGTCAGTAATGTCTGTGAGGCCGTTTTATCCGCGGGGAAGACCCGGGGAGCAGAAGCTTCTGGGTGTAGAAGCAGTGAAGACTGATGAGGAAGAAGACTGTTTGCAGCAGCTCTCTCTCTGTCCTGCCTGCAACCAGGGGTACGACACCGTCCTGTTCCTGCCGTGCTCTCACACCATGTGTGCTCACTGTATAGCAGCTGCAGAGGGAACGAGATCAGGCCAGTCTCGTCGCCGCAGCGTCGACCCGACGGTCTGCTCTGTGCCGTGCCCACGCTGTCGACATCCTGTGGAGCTGCCATGCTGGACCTGGTCATCTGCCACTTCCTGTCTCCCAAAGCATGCCACCTTCAGCGGGGACACAGACAGGAAGGAGGTAGCATCTGAAGATCACCTTCAACATGTGCAGGTAAAGAGACCCAAAGTAAGAAGAGCATGTCTGTAAAGATGCAAGATTTGTACAATGTACAATGTGTGAAGTGACGTGCAGGGTGCTGTATTGTTGACACCCCGTATTGAAACCCAACCCAGTGTTTCCAGTGTTTTCCAATGAACGTAGCTAGCAGCGCTAGATCCAAATGTTGCTAAATCTAGCGAGAAAGTTGCCAAGTTGGCAACACTGACAGCCCGTCCCTTTAGGCCTCCCTCCAAAGACTCCCCCAAAAATATCACTATAAACAAAAAACATGTTTTCTTTTTCTTTAAATCATCAAAATTGGGCAAAATTTAGAAATGTTTTAGTAAGAAGGCTAAAAGAGTAGCATATTTAGCTCCAGAGTACTTAAAAACATAGGAATAGACACTAAGATCATTCAAATCGGGGAAATACAAACAGTTTTATGAAGAAAACAAATTTTGGGAGGCCCAATTGGCCATCTTGAAAAATAGCCGCCATCTTGGATTTTTAGATAGCACAAAGTCTGGAAATATTTTGATACAACAAATTAATTAGTTCATTAATTAGCTCTAGACGTGCTGGTAGGTGGATTTGTTACCTTTGGACAGAGCCAAGCTAGCTGTCCCCCCCCCCCCCTGATTCCAGTCTTTGTGCTAAGCTAAGCTAAACGCCTCCCGACTGTGTAGCTGCATACTTCATAGACAGACAGACAGATTCCCCGAAAAGTCTGATTATTTTTTTGAAGTCCAGGATCATCATCACTAGTGGGATCTAACCTTATTTCTCGTTGGATAAAAGCTAGTTTTCCTGCCAAATTCTTATAATTTCCATGTGTTTGATGCTACTTATACTGCACTGTAAGCGAGTATTATTGTGCTAGTTTAATGAAATACATTTTCATTCTATGCAACATGTGTCCCTGGTTCGGATTCACTTCCTATGTCTTCTATTTTGAATTCCAAACTTCACTGTATTTTAGGGGAACTCATACTGCCGGGATTCAGGTGACGTGACGGCACAGAGCTGTTTACGTGGTGAGTATAGCGATGTGTTCATCGGCCCCAACCAGTTTCTTAGAATAAACCTTTATCTACATGATCTGTAAACATGAAAACCTAATTGTGTACTCTCTCCTGGTTTGATCCAGGCTCCAATGCTGCCAGTTCCTCAGCTGCACCAGTGGATGGCGTCGTAGACCTGCGAGAGGAGGAGATGGAGCAGTCTGTCTTCGGTCAGGAATCATACTTGATGACTTTTAATCCCCAAATGAAATACACCTCATGTACTTTAATGTGTGTGACATTTTGATTGTATAGATTAATAGAATGAAAAGCAAAACTATACTCTATTTTATTTTATTTTAGGACTATGTTTTGCTCTGGACCCTTCAACTATCCCTCCATCCCTCCATCTGTCCAACTCCTCCCTCACCGTCACCCACCAAGGAGAGAGCCCTCATCCAGACGACAAGGCCAGGCGATCAACCACCTCTGACCCCTGGGCTCCGCCGGCCCTCCCCCAGGTCTGCGCTGATGTTGTCATTGCACGGGGACAGTATTACTGGGAGGTGGACGTCTGCAACAGCTCCGTCTACAGGATCGGTCAGAGCTCTCTCTTTTTGTTTGGGTTGGTTGGCTGCCAGTGTGCTTATTGCTTCCAGAAACCCTCACTGTTAGTCAGCAAGACTGTGCTCGTTTCAACCCACACACACACACACACACACACGCACGTCATCGGACACAACTTCACAGCTCATAGTGCCACCAAGTGGTTTTGAACATTGTTCATTGGTTGAGCAACATTGGAAAAGTGAGCTTGTGTTTACCTTCATATCTAGTATGGTATTACAACATGTTTTCATTTGTTTGGAATATGAAGAATTGCCACATTACAGCTTTTTTTAAAAGAAACAGTAACCACAGAAAAGATCATATTTCAAATTATTTTTGAAAACATTGAAAAATATTGATGTCCATGATATCTTAACCCTTTGCCATATGTATCTTGGGTCTTAAAACCAACTAAAGGAATAATGCTTGTAAACTTTTTTGAACATACTGACAATAACAAATAGCAAAAAAATCTATTTTGACACTAATTAGCTTTTCTTTTGCAAAACTTGTGTTATATGTTTCAATGTAGCCAATATATTCAAAGTTTTACTCCAGCAAAGTCATAATAAAGCACAATGACTATGGCTAACTGATGTTTGTTAGGTGTCATGTTAAATAGCTCTAAAACCTTTGAGGATCACAAATGTCTGTTCCATAGACTGTATATAATATAACCTTTGGTATGTTGGCTACGGTTTGGAAGCTTTGAGTTTGTCATTTTGGCCGTCGCCATCTTGGATTTTTGCAACCAGTGAACGGAAGTGACCATATTTCGACTGCGGAGGAGTTGCCATATACTTCTCTGGTAGCAACCTGTCAATCACCGTGTAGCCCCGCCCCTAAAGCATACCCTGCTTTATGGTCTGTTTGACTCTAAATGGACCATAATGTACTAAATGAACATCATGCTGTATTGAAGAAGACTTGAAACTAGAGATTGAGACCATAAACTCATGTTTACAATGTTTACTGAGGTAATAAATCAAGAGAGAAGTAGAGTCATTTTCTCATAGACTTCTATAGAACCAGAGGAGTCGCCCCCTGGTGGACACTAGAGAGAATGCAGGTTTAAGGCACTTCAGCATTGGCTTCACTTTTTAGAACCAGAGGTTGCCGCCTGGTAGGTACCAAACCTCTTGCCACTCCGTCCAATAGTTGCTGACTTATCGTCTTCATTAGTCTTAGTCACTAGCATGGCTAAGACTAATGCTTTTCATTTTGGGCTTCTTAGAATAAAGTAAATTAATGAGTCAGAATGTATCATGTTCCAAGATTTCTAAAGAGTCGAGAGATTATGGGTTTAGATTCTTAGTCAAAGCTGCTAATCAATACATGTATTTATTTACCAGGGACAGTGCATATTAATCAACATTTCAGTTTCCACCTCAATGTAAATGTGCCAGAGTTAGCTAGAGAGCTAACTTCCGTCTGTTCGTCTGGGCAGGTTATCAGTACAGTTCAACAGAAAAAAACACTCTAGTACAACACTGTACAGCATAATACAACACAATACAATAAAATACATGAATAAATGAATGCACAGTGAATATGAAACCTTTCTGTCTCTCAGGTGTCAGCTCATTCGATGGTTCTGGCGGCTGGTGGTTTGAAAGACAAGGCCCGTCTTTTTGTGCCGTGTATGATGGGAGCCGTGAGCCGCTGTGCTCTGTCCCGCCTCAGGTCAAAACCCTCGGGGTCTTCCTGAACATCGGAGGGGGCGCCCTGAGCTTCCACAACGCTCTGACCCGGGAGCACCTAGCCACCTTGCCTACTCGCTTTAACCCGATCGGAGTCCTCCCGGCTCTGGGCCTGGGCCAGGGTCGACTGAGGCTACGCTGCGGCCTCCCACCTCCTCCTCACGTGTTCCTCAGTAAGGACTCGGCCTACAGGGGACCTTGCTTTGCCGGCGGGGGCCGGTGGCGCAGGGAGATTCCCTTCCAGTCGGTGAGGAAAGTGATACAGAAGTTTGAGGAGCTGGCTGTATCGGACTCAGACTCGGGCCTGGTGTCCAGTTTCGGATCGTCCTGCTCTACCTTGGCTTCCCTTCCAGATCCGGGCACTCCTGGGATGTTTCCCTCTGGGCAAGCAGGACAGGAAACCGCAGCTGAATAAGAAACTCTTCAATGGGAGCACCAGAAACACACTGCTCCTCCAAAGGGGTTTTGATCTTTGGCTGTCATTTGAAAGGCTAATTTTTCATCTTGAAGGACTTTTGGCCGCCTCTTCACCAGTCTCTGCGTGACCCCCGGACCTGCAATCGACTCTCTCCCCAGGACGCAGCCCTCTCTCTCTCTCTCTCTCTCAACCAAACAACCCCCACTGGTTTGGGGATCGGGCCAAGAAAGAGTCCTCTGTAATGTGAAGTGTGAGGAAAAGGGTAGGCTTTTGAGCAGCGGGACTCCTTGATTCGTCTCTGTGTGACGGTTGTCAGACCGCAGGGGGGGGTCCTACAGTAGTGGTGCGCACGTTCCTGCATGTGTGTGTATGAGTGTGTGTCGTTTGCTCAGTGTGTGTGTGTGTGCGGGAGGGAACAGTGTACGAGTGGCGGGGGGGGTGAGATGACGGAGGTGTGAGTACAGTGACACCAGCGGTGTTGACACAGAGCGGCGAGGACAGGTGGTAACGTAGGTTTGTCCCGCGGCCTGCCTCCGATAGGACAGTACAGGGCTGCCCTTCTCTGACCCTTTTGAAAACCACAGGACTCCCGGAAGACTTCAAAAGGGTGCGACAGAGAGCAGGAGAACAGAGAGGGAGAAAGAGAAAACAGCATGCATGAATTAAAGACAGCAGGTGACGAGCGAGCTGAGAGAGAGAGGGATTCCCAACAGCTTCTCATCCAGAAGCTCTGAATAGATCAACTGGCTCAGGCCTCCACGTCTTTGAATTTGTTTTTGCTGAGCTTCTAACTTCCGTCAGAAGTGGTGATCGCACATCACTGTATAGTCATAGAGGCACGTTAGTAGTCTTGGCACATAAAACAATGAAAGTGGCACTTTTAGTCAAGTCCTTTTATTGGTCAGATGTTGAATAAAATGCATATTTTTTTAGATCTGAGAGGTTTCGACTCCTGGGCACAGACATGTAAAAAGACCCCATCTACATAGGAGTAAGACACACACAGACTTTTATAGATTTTTAGCATCTTTTTGTTGTTGTTTTGTGTCTCTTTGTAGTCGTTAAGCATCTCTCCATGTATTTTGTCTCTTTTCTTGTCAATTTGTAGCTCCTTGTAGTCATTTTGTGTCTATTTGTGGTAGTTTAGTCTTGTCTTTGTAGTTGTTTTGTGTCTCTTGGTAGTTGCTGTCTCTTTGTAGTCTCTTTGTGGTTGTTTTGTATCTCTTTGCAGTCATTTTGTGTCTCTTCGTAGTTGCTTTGTCTCTTTGTAGTCTCTTTGTGTCTCTTTGCAGCTGTTTTGCCTCTCTTTGTAGTAATTTTGAGTCTCTTTGTGATTGTTTTGTGTCTCTTTGTAGTCATTTTGTGTCTCTTCGTAGTTGCTTTGTCTCTTTGTAGTAATTTTGAGTCTCTTTGTGATTGTTTTGTGTCTCTTTGTAGTCATTTTGTGTCTCTTTGTAGTTGCTTTGTATCTCTTTGTTGTCATTTTCTGTCTCTTTGCAGCTGTTTTGAATCTCTTTGTGTCTCTTTGTAGCCTTTTCCTCTCTTTTCCTGGTTGTTTTGAGTCTCTTCCTGGATGTTACGTGTCTCGTTGAGTGACATTTTGTAGGTGAAGGCCCAGTTTCCCCCGTCTCTTTGGGCCCCTGGGCCCCTGTCCCCGGTCAGCCCATTCAGTAATCCATCCATGGCTTCACACATCTCTGGTTTTTCACATGAGCCAGATTCAGTTTGGCATAGTCGATGTTCACATTGTGCCTGTATACTTAACGGCGTCACTATTGAACGATTCCAAGTATTTAGTCAGACTGTAAATCTCATTTTAAGATGAAAAAGCATCAGTCAGTATAGTGGGTCCACAGGGCCGCTAGTAGCAGTGGAGTTGGGCCAATTTTCCATTGAGCATCATTCATTTCACGCAAGCACGAAATCAGTTAAGCAGCGGGGTCAGACTCGGTAATAACCGGTGAGTCAAAAGAGAAGCTTGTCAGACTGTCGCCTCTCAGACCACTCATCAGCATGACTGTGTGTTGATGTTTAACGGTCGGGGTATTTACCGGGGGAGTAAAAAAAGAAAAAGAAATTGCATGTGCCGTGACCGCTTTTTTGGCGCGGCTCTCTCTGCAGATCTATCTGCTTTTAGAAATAAAGTGTGTGGAAGCAATTTGACTCTTGTAAACAGAAATGAGAGGGACGTGAGGCAGATTTCAAAGAGCCGAGAGGAGAGAGAGGGAGAGAGAGAGAGAGAGAGAGAGAGAGAGAGAGAGAGAGAGAGAGAGAGAGAGAGAGAGAGAGAGAGGGGGAGTTTTCCTGGAAGGATGGATAAGACTTGAAACACGTTGTGCCATGTGTGAGTGTTTGGCAGCGTCTACTGTATGAAGAGCTCTCTTTCTCTCTTTCTGAACATGAACTGTTTGGTAGATTGTAACTAAGTACATTTACTCAAGTACACTGAGGTCTTGAGTATTTCCATTTTATGCTTCTTCAATATATTATTCACATCTTGCACTGAACTGTATGTTTTTATTATTATGTTTAATATGTCTTATTTATTTCACCTCTTTTATTTGACTCTATTGTTTCTTTTATGTCTCGTCTTACTGACGTTTGATGTGTTATGTAAAGTACTATGAGTTGCTGTGTTGTTGATCAAAGTGTGTCCTTGCCTTTATACTTCTACTCCGCTACATTTCAAAGGGAAATATTGTGTTCTTAGTGCATGCTAATGGTGTAATGAAACTACTCAAGTACTGTACTTATATCCAGTTTTGAGGCAGTTGTACTTCACTTGACTGACATTTTTGTCACTCAATACTTCGCCTTTATACATTTCAGAGAGGAATATTTGTCTTTATACTCAATACTATGTATATTTGCTAAAGATTACAAAACCTAAGAATACGTAAGCATATAGAATACAATGCATTGCCCAACAAAGTAGTTAAAATGACCCCCTTTGGCCAACAATGACAGTAAAACTTACACTTGAATGCATCTGTCATGAGAATACAATAATATAAGGTATAACACAACACAGATTCTGCTTAATAATGAGGACTTCTTTTGATACTTTAAATACATTTTGCTTATAATACTTATGTACTTTTACTTAAGTGAGATTCTTAAAAAAATACTTTATTTGTGAGCATTTAAATGTTGGTATTGCTGAGGATCAGAATAAAGGATTCTGATATTTCACAGGCGATCTTAATATGAGGCCATTTTATTAATACACATTGTGTACTTTTACTGTATATAACAGATATGACGCCCTACAGTATTTAGGCCTCATCGGGGAGCAAATCGTGCTCAACCCGATATGTATCAGAGTGAAATCCCAGCATCTCCTCGGTGCACCTTTTCTCCGTAAATCTCGCTATTTATTGGCGGTTAAATGACGGGAGACTTCACCCTGTAATCAGCCCCTCTCCCAGAGGTGTCAAAATAAACCAAACACCCCCAAACACCCCACAGCAACCAGAGCCAGTGCATTTGGGAAATAACTTCTGCCCGCTAATTGCCTGCAGTAATTATTGCCACACTCAAAAAAAAAATAGTGAGAAGAGAGAAAAACCAGGTCCGTCTTTCGACAGGCGTCTGCAAATTGATTCCGTTTGTATGAATAAACGTCGACTCTGCAAGACTTCTCCCATTTGCATACACTGGGTGGAGGAGAGGCCCACTCGACCCCCTTCTTCCCCCGTTGCAGCACAACATTAGCTTTACAACTGGGCCTGTTATTACCATCATTATCAGCATCAGCATGACAGTGGCGCAGAAGCGCCGCGCGCTGCTGGTTTTGTTGCTGAGGGGACATCCTCGACAGTTCCTGGGTTTTAGAGCACTTTAGTTCTCTTGATCTGAAAGAGAGCAGAATCAGTTCCCTTCCTAAGATGTTTGCCTATGATAGAAAAAATGCGCAGATAAATTAGGAATGCAACCGGACACGAGTTTATCTAAACATGAGTCAGATAATCGGGTCTTTGAGATGCAATTCCAGCGAATTAATAGGAGAGGAACGGGAGGTCACATAAACACAAATGTATTCTAAGGAGCCATATGGGAGCCAGGATTTAAAGATGCGTGATGTTTTTATTCTTTTTCTTTTTTTTTTTAAACAAATCACACGGTTATTTAAGTCTCATTGTAAAAGCAAAGAGCGAAACATGTCATGCTTGTTAGTGCAGTAAGCTTCCATGTGATGAGGAACAGGTGGTGTGTGTGTGTGTGTGTGTGTGTGTGTGTGTGTGCGTGCGTGCGTGTGTGTGTGTGTGTGTGTGTGTGTGTGTGTGTGTGTGTGTGTGTGTGTGTGTGTGTGTGTGTGTGTGTGTGTGTGTGTGTGTGTGTGTGTGTGTGTGAGGGAGACAGGCACATCTGCCAGGCTATCATAGCTCACTGGTTGAATATTCACACCTCCCAGTCCGACCAGCAAACAGGATGCGGTCCCCAGTGAGTGTGTGTGCGCGCTGTGTAGTCAAGGCAGACAGATTAAGGAGGAGGTGGGGGGGGGTGGGGGGGTGGTGATACTGTTAAACAACCCGCATTTATGACCTGCAAGCCGGGACGCGTCTGACAAACAAGAGCAAATACACAGCGCCGTGATGGAGAGTGAAGTACCCTTATGTGTGTGTGCGTCCATCCACAGCTGCACCATTGTGCCAATATGGTTGTAAATCTTAATTTGTCTTTCCACGCCAGCAGTGTTTCACATCCACAAACCTGCGATGTGGAGCGATATTGTATTTTTTTAAACGCCAACAAAATAAAAGACAGAGAACATTGTGTTTGCTTTTGTTTGAGTCGGAGTCGAGTCATCAAGCGCCATCCTCGGTTAATCGATTGTTCTGGGCTGTAATGTTTCCTGGCGTTGTTTCGCGATGACTTCAGAGTTCATTCTCTTCTCTGATCCTTCTCTTCTCAAACATAGACAGCGAGATGTGGATCAATTCAAGATTTTTAATAAAGAACATTCATCTGTAATGAATACGAGAGAATAACCCCACACAGTGATGTGATGTGATGGCCCCACAGCTCAGTGCAGTTCAGGGACCTGGACCCAAAATATTCTCATTGTAAACATTACGTTTAATACTGTGTCAATATAGAACATGTCCCATAATCTATAAATGATAAGGTGTGCATGAATAGTGTGCTGCAGGCTATTCCAATCGTTTTGGAACTAAACAAAGTCCGAAGTTCATTCGGGAATCTGGGAATTATATGTTGTTTGCACCAGAAAAAGTAAAACTGCATGACGCTATCAAATCAGTAAAGAATACTTTATAATTCGGCCTACACCTCAAATAATATCATATTATCACGCTGGAAGGATCTTGTCTCATACACTGTCTTGAAGTAATGAAATAAGAGTTTGGAGACGTTCGGGTCCGCCTCCAATACACAAAAAACAACCCTGCCGTCATTATCCCAGCGATACCTGAACTGGGTTTTGTTAGCTCCAATCGACAGTTTACCATCCAGTCTGCCTAATGAATCACCGTGTGCAGCGCAGAAGAAGAAAAGTGTCGCTTATCACCCGATGATGAAGTGCAAATAGGCCATCATCGACTCCCGTTGCTGCTGTGGGAGGGAGAGGGGTCGGCGTGAATCTCCACACCCGGATGGAAGTGGCTCCCACAGGACACATTATGTGACACATGCGTAAAACTAACACCCTGCGCTCGCACCTTGGCCTGCACTTTTGGCACAGAACGGATTACATTTAGCACGTTTTTTAGTGTGGAGACACAGAGTTTAACGTCCTCTTGTGTGATTAGCAGCATCTCTGTTGACAGAGGAACTTAAATCAAATAAAAAGAAAATTGTACACAACTGTTTTTAGTTCCTCAGTGGTTCTCAAAGTGGGGTTTGGAGACGTTAATGGCCACAACCTCACTGTAAAGGCACTAACATGTTCTCTGCACACCATTGGACAACCAACTGATTATCAAACATTCCCCCAAAATCATTCAGTCCTTTTATTCCAAACATCTCAGCCATGTATAAGCCTGACCTTTGCTGAACTCTGTGAGATAAATCAGCCATGAGCACCACTACTACAGTAATGTAAACTCGAGCCACGGAGCGTTTTATTCGGGCCCCCAAGAGACCAACTGAGGAGCTGGACTGTTGCTCAACGGCTCTGTTTTTGTTTGATGGGAACATTTCCCAGATCTAAATAGGCCCCTAATAAATTTCCCTTGTTGTTGATGTTGTTTGGAAAAGATTTGAGGCCTTTGGCACCTGTATCCGCGTGTGAGGGTCACAATAAATGTGATTTTAAGTCGACTCGTCCGGGCTTTTGAGCGAGCCAAAAGAAACAGTTTGAAACGGGACAGAGGTGTGCAGATGGCCAGGACGAATTGAAACGGGTTGCCTCGAGGTATTCCAACTATTTTCATTTGTTTCTGTTAAGTCACTTAGGTCTCCGCTCCAAACACACTTGAGAAAATAAGACGGTGCAGCCAGACACATGGGGCAGACACTCACATTCCTGACTGTACATGATCTGGAGATTCACACATTTCTCTCCACGGGACTGCTGATGTGCTCCCACATATATATATATATATATATATATATATATATATATATATATATGTATATTTATAGCAGATTCTTACAGTATATATGGAGGCCATATGAATCAAACAAATATATAAATAAATAAATAAGGGAGCATTTGGTGAATGAATGAATTAATGAAAAAAATAAAAAATAAAATATTAAAATTAAAATAAATACAATTTAAAATGCATTCATCTGTTATTTGAAGAAAACCTAGAAGACAAACTAAATGTCTTTACCAAGAAGATCTATAGATATTTAATGGTTTTCTTATAGTGGTACATGTGGGATGGGACACATGTTTGATATCACACAGAAATAAAATGAAATACAAAAAGCACATTTATCATATTATATCCCAACATGTAGTTTGCATCTTACAGCACTTACATTATGAAATTAATTCAATAAGAAAACCAAACAAAGTTCCACAGACCAGAGAACCAAAACAACAACAAAGAGTCCCTTGAGAATAAGTTCCCTCTTAAATGCATTATGCCACTCAGCATGTTTAAACAATAAAAAAGGAAACTCTAGTGGGAGGTCATATTTACTTAATAACATAAATATAGCCCCGCTGTGACCGCACAGATTTTAGGGGGTAAAACCTATTATTGAAGTTTTGTATGGCCAATAAAACGATCCAGACTCATTTCCATGTCTTTAGCGTTAGTGAATTGATAGGGGCGTCAATTTCCCTTTTCCATCACCCACCCCCACCCCCACCCATCATCTCCTCCTCCTCCTCTTCCTCCCGGTGGCCGCTTCAAGCTGTCAGGGAAGCGGGCTATAAAACAGAGAGGGACGGGACTCTGAGGAGGCTGCTGGTACTGAGGAAAGACACACGGATCAGTTGTCTTCGGAAAAACTCGACTGATTTAAAAGAAGAGACTTTAAAACTCAAACGGACACTTGGACGTTAGGAGGAAGCTTGCGTCTGTTTGTCTGTGTCAGGGTGTATCATTAGTCGCTCATAAGGCTTCAGAAAGTACTCGATATCTTTGAGGGATTGTTTTTTTGTGTGTGTGTCGAAATCGTGCAGAGAGGGAGGTTTGGGATGCTGGCTCCCCGCGCGCTCCGCTCCTTGCTGTGCGTACTGAGCTGCGCGTGGCTGCAGCACACCGGAGCGGCCTCGCGACTCAAGTCTTCCTCTCTACCCATCCAGTCGGAGAGAGAACCGCTGCCCTCCAAAGGCGTGTCAGGTAAGAGAAACACAGTCATTACAACGGTGGTTTCCTATTGTTCCGTGTTACGTTAAGCTCTATGAAGTGCCAATACGCAGAACTCCGTTCAAAATGTGTCATTTTAACCAGTCCATGGCATACTACGGCCTATATGAAAGTGAAAGGAACAGGTCATGTATTGTAAATTAATTAAGAGGAGCCGGTCTTTAATTCGGCTAATTTCTAATACAAAAAAAGCAGAAGTTTACCATCAATTTCAAGCTTCAACCCTCCTTTTCCCCCGACACCAGCCGAAGAGGGCAGCAGCGAGCACTAACTTTAAACTAACAACTCCAGATTTTCTCAAAATTAATGTCGTTATTTCATATCAAAATCATGCCGAATTACAGTGAGCTTACTATTATCATCACCGCTTGAAGTGTAAGTAGTGAGTGCATTTATGTTCCTGAAAACAAAGACACTTTAAATTGCCTGATTAATGGAGCTTGGGTTGTTGGTGGTGCGTCTGCGCACAGGGGCCACCGAGGTTACGACCCGAGTTCAGCCCGCCCGTAAACTGCACGCGAAGGGTGAAGTGGCCCCGATATCTGGCGTAACGAGTGGAGCTAAAGTACTTTAACTGTGTTCGTCATATGCGACCCAATCACCGTGAAGTCCCACGTTTCCTTTGAATTGTTCCTCATGTGTAAACTAGAGGCAAACATCTGAGTCATGAACGCGCAGTGAAATCCCCCTACGTACAAAATCCCATTGCGGTTTTTAACAAGTTAACTTACTCTGGAGTTCAAAACGGTGGGAAGTCCACGTTAACCACCTTTTAACGTGCACAGTCACCGCTGGAAAGCTCTGTGATCAATCGACTTTCCATTGCAAGCATCGGCTCCTCTGGAGATGATTTATTCCGCCACAGACAAGAAGTGGTGAGGGGGGGGGGGGGGGGGGGGGGGCGAAGAGGTCTCACAGTTTGGCTCCGTCTAACCGGACTGGACTGTTTTTAAAGTGTGCAGTCACTTTAATGAAAGAATAATGTGAACCAGGTTGGTAGCAGTGTGTGTGTGTGTGTGTGTGTGTGTGTTTACACTCAAGCAGGCAGTTATCCTAACCACTATAATATCCCTGCAGTAACACAGCGTGACTAACACTCAATTATGATTTTTAGTACAGTGATAATAACACTAAACGCTATTTTTATCTCCCGTAACACCACTATGACATTTGCATTCCCTATAAATTAGAGCAGTGATGAGTTTATGTTTAGACTCCAGTGAAACAACGACTAAAATGTGCTTTCTTTCCTCCACGTTTGGGGAGGAATTGTAGCTTTTCAGCTTCTTCATGGTCTATTTGATGTGGATGTAAACGCAGAGTCAGCACTGTTAGCCTCATGATCATTGTTTCATTTCAATTCTGATAAACGTGTCCCGCTATGCATGACATCCTCTGCAATCATTATTTTAAATATGTCTGTTTATTGTAAACTGGATGCACTTTACGGCACTTCTCTTCTTTAACATTTGCCATCAAAATGTATTAAACGACTTCATAAAATCTTTGGCCTATTAATGCGTATTTCTGGGAATCTCTAATAATAGTGGGAAAAAAGATCAAGCGTCTCCCTCTTCGTCTGCTCGTGCATCATTTGGACGAGACAGGACGCGAGGTCGAGTCCCAATAACCTTCAGCTTGCCTCCCAACACGTCTGGGCGATGAGCTATGTGAGATTTATTTGTTGTTGAATATTAAAAAATGCCATACGGCGGCTCAGCCTGCAGAGCTTGTCATGCCGCATGTCTGACACTCAATAAAAAGACCTGTAGTTGCATTTAAATATTAAAAACATGTGAGTCGGCTCAGGAAACTAAATTCCCCTGCGCTCCCCCATAACTCACTCCAGCGAAATCAAAAACTCTCTTATGAGCTTTGTTTGTTATCAAGAAAAGAATCATAACGTCCGCATGTAATCATCTGTGTTTGTGTTGCAGGATGCTCGTTCGGAGGTCGATTCTACTCTCTGGAGGACACGTGGCACCCGGATCTTGGGGAGCCCTTCGGGGTCATGCACTGCGTCCAGTGCTACTGCGAATCCGTAAGTTAATCCGTAAGCTCTCTCTATATATATATATTTATATACTGTATATATATACGTTTCCGTGTGTTTTCAGGTAGTGATTTGGTTTTGTCTGTTTCTCTCTCGCAGCAGAAGAGCCGTCGTGGTAAAGTGTTCGGGAAGGTGAACTGTAAGAACATCAAACAGGACTGCCCGAACCCGGACTGTGAGGATCCCGTCCTGCTGCCGGGACACTGCTGTAGAACCTGCCCTATAGGTAGGACCTCCCTGTTCCTCCCCCCCCCCCCCCCCCTCTCCTCAGAACAGCTGTTTGATGCAACCAGCAGGTCCATTGATTTTCCATCCAGCCACATCAAATGGACATTTCCTCTAACAAGTACCGCCCATCTATTTAGCCTCATTCGCACATTGCCACTTACCCTGTCCACACACACACTGCTGCACACACGATTACACCTTATTACAGAATTAGAGCGCCACACACACACACACACACACACACACACACAGGGTGGGTCTTCAGCAGATTGGGTGTTTTTTTTTACGCTGTGCGCCTGGTAATGGAAAGTGAAGGTAAAGCGCTGTGTTGACAGGCCCAGGACTGTGTGTGTGTGTGTGTGTGTGTGTGTGTTTGTGTGTGTGTGTGTTTGTGTGTGTGTGTGTGTGTGTTGTGGTCAAGTTTTTAAGGAAAAGGTTGAGTGTGTTTGTCTTTGCTTTGGCACCAAAACATTTTTATGCAAGTGATGGAAAAAAGAATACTGTGTGTGTGTGTGTGTGTGTGTGTGTGTGTGTGTGTGTGTGTGTGTGTGTGTGTGTGTGTTATGACTGGTGCACCTGAGGATACTGAGCGTTGTGAAGTGGGGGAGAAGTGAGGGTGACACTACCCAGAAGCCCCCCCCCCCCCCCCCCCCGGAGTGTGAACCAGTGGAGCAGAGGGGTGAGGGAGTGAGACTTGTGGGGGAATCAGACACCCAAGAAAGAAAGCAGACCGTCCAGTCGAGCTCCTCAGAAAACTGAAGACTGTGGGGTGACGAAGAGCCGCTGTGTGGTTTTCTTCTTCAGGTCGCTGCATGTGTCACTGTGTGTGTGTGAGTGTGTGTGTGTGTGTGTGTGTGTGCAAAGCTGCCAGCTCTACTCATTACATCAAGCGGTTTGTGTGGGTCATTGTCGGGATCGCTCCCAATTCTCCTTGAGCTCCTCAGCTGAGAGACTCCGCTGTGGTTGGTTACCTCTGGCTGAGCGAGGCAGAGAGGAAGACTGCGATGAAGAACTTCAGCGTTGGATTGACGTTGTTCGTTCTTCATGTCTCTGCTGACTTTCCTTCTGTAATTTCTACCGGTGTTGCTCAACCTCGACATGTCTCAATTTCACGCTCAGCCGATGCGTTGAGTCTCATCTGCGCTCCAGACTCTGAGAACGATGAAGCAGAACGTGTTTTGAAATGTTTGGGTTCATTTTGGTTTGTCTTGCCAGACGTTAAAACAGCTTCAAAGTCTTTATTACAATACCTCTGCTGCTAACAGGGTTCTTGGAAAATGCTCAGATTCGAATTATGCTCCTTGAAAAATGCTGGATTTTTAACGTTATTTATTATTTATTATTATTATTTATTATTAATTATGTATTATTATTTATTATTTATATTTATTATTTATTATGTATTGTTAATTATTATTTATTATTTATTATTTATTATTTATTATTTATTATTTATTATTTATTGTTTATTATTTATTATTTATTATTTATTATTTATTATTTATTATTCATTATTTATTATTTATTATTTGTTATTTATTATTTATTATTTATTATTTATTATTTATTATTTATTATTTATTATAGGAATATATTCCTCTTGGTATAAATTCATCTTGACTCACCAGCACGTCTCTCGTATTTATTACCTCTTTTCTTTTCTCCCTCCTCTACAGGCGACGTTGACAAGAAGCAGACGGACTCTCTGCTCGACGCCCTCGAGTATTTCCACGAGAAGAGCAAAGACAAAGAGGACGACCTCCACAAATCATACAACGACCGATCCTACCTGAGCTCCGAGGAGTCGGGCCCCGGGGAGAGCCGCACCGGTGAGTACGAGACCACCGAGGAGAAACGAAACCGTACAAATATAAACTACACACACGCTTCAGGGAGAACACGCTGAAACACACATGACATCACTGTTTCCCATGCCGTGTGTTTTTAAGTTACCCGCTCTCACTCTGCAGACTTCGTTGCGGTGCTGACAGGAGTGACGGAATCGTGGCTGCCGAGCTCCAACGGTGTTGCCAGAGCTCGCTTCTCTCTGAGCAGAACCAGCCTGGCCTTCTCCATCACGTACCAGAGGTAAGAACAGCGGAGACCTCTTGGATTCTTTCATTCTTCACTGATACATAGAGTCCAAACAAAGCTTCAGTGCTTCGGCCTCGGTCGCATCCTTTCCTCCGCAAATACAACAACACGTCACAATCTGTAGTCTCGTTGTAGCTCTCAGCTTTAACGTATAGTGAGTCATGTCTAAAGCATTAAACGTGTGTCCTGTTTCCTCTCAGAATGAGCCGCCCCAGTAAAATAGTCTTCCTGGAGGCCGACGGCACCACTGCTTTTGAGTACAGAGTCCCAAAGGGCCCGTCGGACATGGTAAGAGATCCCCTCGTGCTTCCATCGGAGTTGTTTTCAGCTCCGGTCTGATGGATGCTCTCGCTCCGTGACTCCGTGCTCAAACTCTTTGACTTCTTTTCTTTCCTCTCATAACTCACTCAGCAATAATAAACGATAAACACACACACACACACACACACACACACAAACACAGTGACACTTCCTCTCTGCTCCATTGGCTCTCTCTAAACTGAGTCTGATTGCTGTAAACATCAACACACACTCGCTCGCTCGGGGGGGAGAAACCTCCATCGGGTCAGAGGGTGGACGAGCCCCAATATCCCCCTGATGAATCAGCGCCCTGTAGCAGTAGTGCCCATGTGTCCACACACTCCGTAAGACTCTTAAGATCATTTCCTGCCAAAATACACACATGTCCTCATTCCACTTTCAGATGCAGGAGCCCCCCCCCCCCCCCCCCCTAGAGAACGGGTCCCAGAAATTATTATTTTTAGATAAATATCAATGTCAAGCACCAGAGGACCTTAGAGAAAACACTCTGACACAAAGACAGGGGGGGGGGGGGGGGGGTGAGGGAGCGAATACTTTAGTAGAAGAGACATTTTTCACATGTGACATCACCGCTTAGCAGGGCGACAGAGAGAGCATCGCTAATTACAAATGGAGATTACCTCCTGAACCCTGAAAGTTATGAGGCGCCGGCGCTCTGCCACATCCCCCCCCCCCCCCCCCCCCCCTCCTCCGGGAGATGTAGTGGCTTCATGTTGACGGTTTGCAGACTGCGTTTCCACGAGAACAATCACATGGTTTGATGCATTTAGCAGATGTGTTGGCTGTTTTGTCTGCATGCCTTTTTTTTTTTTTTCTTCTTTTTCTCATGAGCGAGAGACCACGACTCCGTCTTCACTGTGATGCACAATAAAGCAGCTGACCCTGTGAGTGTGTGTGTGTGTGTGTGTGTGTGTAGATCTGTGGAGTGTGGAAGAACCTGGCGAAGCCTCTGATGCGACGGCTGCAGTCCGAGCTGATGCGCCTCCGCATGACCACGGCGACGAGCGGCGGCGACGAGGTGGAGGGGAAGATCATCAAGCACAGGGCGCTGTTTGCTGGTGCGTTGTAGCATCGTGATGCTCTTTGAGACATTTGAATGTCAGCGACAGAGTGCGGATGCTCAGTGCGGTAAATGTGTCTGTTCTCGTGTGCAGAGACGTTCAGTTCGACGCTGACGTCGCAGGAGCAGAACTCGGGCACGGGAGGCCTCGCCATGCTGACGCTGAGCGACACGGAGAACAACCTCCACTTCATCCTCATCCTTCAAGGCCTCGTCAAGCACAAGGACAAAGGTGAGAGAAAGCGAGACGGCGGCGGGGAGGGTCGAGAAAACTGAGATTTTCTCAGCCCTGCAGGAGCGTTTCCTCCGAGGAAAGAATCCTCTTCTGTGATCTCAGTGTCTTCCGGTCCCGTCTCATTTTAAATCGCTCTCTCTCTCCTTCAGAGCCTCTCCTGGTGCCCATCCGAGTCCAGCTGGTGTACCGGCAACACGTCCTGAGAGAGATGCGAGCCAACGTCACCTCTCACGTGAGTCACATCGCACGCTAACAGTCTACAGAGGGGGAAGTATATCACGTCAAATCATCGGTGTTTCCCCCAAATGATTTGGAAAACTTATCAGCAGGAAACAAGTGGGAGGTTTTTAGGGGGAAAACGTCTGGAGGAGAAGTGTTGTTGTTGGTTAGGAACACACAGCAACACACTCCTGCTGCCCCCCCACCCCCCCCACCCCTCTCTCTGACGGATGTGGTCCCGCTCACCACATCCTAACGCTCTGATCACAGCTAACTACCTCGAGACACGACGAGTTAAGAAGGACGAGGACGAGCGAAAGTGTGCGAGAGGAACACTTCTTTGAGACAGATGTGAGGAAGGGATGAGAGAGGGGGGGGGGGGGGGCAGAGAGGATG
Organism: Leptoclinus maculatus; assembly: GCA_032191485.1. Lineage (NCBI taxonomy): Eukaryota > Metazoa > Chordata > Actinopteri > Perciformes > Stichaeidae > Leptoclinus > Leptoclinus maculatus. Next base: position 21,273,478 of record JAVDOI010000014.1, on the reverse strand, counting down.
GACTGCGTACACACTCCTCACACATGTCAGTGGTTAGTGGTCTGTGGGCTGTAGATGGATCGAGGGGGGTGTGGGGGTGGAGGGGGGGGGAGTGATGAAAGGCTGGTCTGGTTTTAATTCTGCCAGGAATTGCGTTGAAGCGCCTCTTTCGAGCCTAGCGGTGAGAGAGACAGACTGTCCGCTATATATATATTGAAGATATGTGAAGAGTCTTCGAGCTGAGTCACGTCACGCCTCGCTGAGGAACAGAACAACAGAACAACAGAACAACAGAACAACAGAGCGTACGTCTTCTCCTTGAGAGGACACACTGTCACAGAGACGAGCCAACACATGCGATGAAGCCGTTTCTCGTTGGACCAGTAATCCCGACCGTGCTGTTGCTCTGCCTGATTTACGCTACGCCACGATATATCCGTTTGCACCTTACTCCCCTCTCATTACTCCATCCATTCACCCCCCCCCCCCCAATATAAGTCACCCCCCCTCCTCCTGCTTCTCTGTTTTGGCTCCTCGCTGTGTGGATTTACAGCACATGTATATTTATATTGAACCGAGGCCCTGAAGTCATAAAAGCAACATTTCTTCAACACGCTCGTACAGCTGTCCTATTACTCCAACATTTTTCAACATCCTCCCCCCCCCCCCTCCTCCCCCCCCCCCTCCCCCACGACCTCTGGAGTCCAGGCTGCCTGCTTGAGATGAACTGTCACTCCATATGAAATACGTTAAGGCAATGCGAGCCATATTTAAAATATATAAATATGTTTGACAGGGTTTAAATATGCGCATGTGATTTAAAAAGCATGTGTTTTTTTAATGTAACATAACCGACTGCGTCCCTGAAGGTTCATGACTTTTAAAACGTCTTTGTGATCGCTGCTTGTCTGTTGCTGTTCTGGGATCAGGTTTTTTGGGGGATTAACTGAAGCTCATGTTAGTTGGAAACTTGTCCGTCTGTCTTTCGTCTGAATAAGTCGTGTTCTCTGGTAACATGTCAGTGTTGTACTAACATCAACAGTTTAACGTTATATCTTCTGGGATATCAAAGTATTTACTATTTTAAATGGTTGTTGGATCGATTCCCTCGCTGACCTGCGTGATAACGTGTTTTCAATCTGTGCAGGATCCGGACTTCGCCGAGGTGCTGACGGAGCTGAACAGCCGCGAGCTCTTCTGGTTGTCTCGCGGTCAGCTGGAGCTCGCCGTGGCCACCGAGGGTCAGGACCCCCGACAAATCTCCGGCTTCATCACCGGCAGGAAATCGTGCGACAGTGAGTGTTTCCCCCTGTTTTAAACCCTAAACCCCCCAAAAAAACATCTTGTTCTTGGCGTCATTCCGGTGAGGTGGCACCGAACGACTCGTGGAGAAGAACCAAAGACACACGGAGGTCGCTCGCGTCACTCGTCCATCTGTGGCTGTTCCTCCATAAATATACGAGCTCTCCATTCTCTCTGTCTCTGTCCTTTCAAGTCTCATCGCTGGGGGGGAACCATGTTTATAGACCCTCTGTTGGGCTCAGTCGGCCCACCAGGACTCATGCACGTCTGTGTGTGTGTGTGTGTGTGTGTGTGTGTGTGTGTGTGTGTTTGAGTCATGGAATGGTTAAAACATGCACACATGGTCTTTTCATGGGACGCTAGCTTGAACATGGAGCGTCGAGGTGTCCGGCACTTTGTGTTCTTGCTGTTGCGTGACGATTGACAGCCAACAGACAGAAAGATGGTTTTGTGTGTTTTGTGTGTGTTTTGTGTGTTTTTTTTCAGTCAAACTTTTACACAGCGGCGCTGCCGAGGTCACAGTCTGCGATTAACAGCTTGACGTTATGTGTGAAGAATTCAAACCCAACACACTCCTCTCTCTCTCTCTCTCTCTCTCTCTCTCTCTCTCTCTCTCTTTCTCTCTTTCCACCTCCTTTTACTTTGTCGTCTGCCGTCCCCTTTGTGAGTATCCTTGACGTCATTCCTCCTCCTCCTCCTCCTCCTCCTCCTCCTCCTCCTCTCTGGCTTTTTTCTTCCAATTTTCTGCACTTTTCTCGTCCGTCTCTGTTACTCATTCCCTCCTGTCCTCGCTCGGCTCAATCTTTTTAAGCCTGCTGCATTCAGCGAGGGTTACCTCACTCTTGAGGCTTAACCTTGGCTGTTTGTGTGTGTGTGTGTGTGTGTGTGTGTGTGTGTGCAACGACATGTCTGTTTCTGGCCAGAGGTCACAGATACAATTACGCGCCTCCTGATTAGTGGTTCAATTAAATCTGTCGCCTCAATGACTGTGTCTTGGTTGAAGAGATGACATGTTGAGTGTGTGGTGGTTGCAGAGGGTGAGGGAATGTGTGTGTGTGTGTGTCTCTCCCCCCCCCCCCCCCAAATTCTAACGTGACAGAAATCATTGCCTCATCTCGCATGCTTTCAAGGCTCTACTATAGTTTAGCGAGGGGGAAAAGACTCAGAGGGGAAAAGTGATGGTTCGTGTGATCGTAACTTGAACCGGATTGTTGATATGAATCTGTCTTTTCTCAGCTATTCAGAGCGTGATGTCCAGCGGCGATGCGTTGACCTCGGGGAAGACGGGAGGTGTTGGATCGGCCATCTTCAACCTCCACGATAACGGCACGCTGGACTACCAGGTAAGACGTTTTAAAACAGCTTCGTAGTGTCAAACTCTGCACAAACAGTTGCATCGTTCTGCACAGTGGAAGTAGACGGTGGACTTTAACCCTCTCTCCCTCATCCCCTGACCTCCAGGTTCAGGTCGCAGGTCTCACCAGCGAGTTCGTCGGCCTCACGATCGAGTTGAAGCCGCGGCGGCGAAACAAGCGCTCGGTGCTGTACGACCTGACGCCGGAGTACAACAAGGCCACGGGGCAGGCGCAGGGCAGCTGGAGCCGCCTGGAGGCTCGACACATCCACATGCTGCTGCAGAACGAGCTGTTCATCAACGTGGCCACGGCACACAGCCAGGAGGGCGAGCTGAGGGGTCAGATCAGGGCCCTGCTCTACAGCGGCCTGGAGGCCCCCAGACACGGTAGGGGACCAGGCAGGAAACATCCAGTTCTGAAAAGTGAAGCCAACGCTGAAGCGCCTCAAACCAGATGTGTTGTGCTTGTGCATGACGTCTTCTTTTTTTATTGAATTAGATTTCAAAGCAGCTTGAATCAATATTTTTAATATCATCAATCGTCCAAATGGCGAGTGTGTTAAAGCAGTCGCCAGTAGTGAAGAACACAGAGAATCATCAGGAAGGGTTCAAGAGTTGTTTTAAGTTCTGGATGCCTCATCAAACCATTTTCCCTCCTTTCAGAGCTGCCCACTCCTCTGGCCGGACACTTCGTGTCCCCCCCGGTGAGGACCGGTGCCTCCGGTCACGCCTGGGTGTCCGTGGACCAACAGTGTCACCTGCACTACGAGATCGTGGTCGCGGGCCTCAGCAAGACGGACGACCTCACGGTGAACGCCCACCTCCACGGGCTGGCCGAGATCGGAGAAATAGACGACAGCAGCGCCGCTCACAAGAGGCTGCTGACCGGCTTCTACGGCTCTCAGGTACGTCAGCGCACACACACACACACACACACACACACACACACACACACACACACACACACACACAAATGAATGCTAATAGACACATAAATACACACTCTAACACACTCTCCCCTCCTCCTCCTCCTCCAGGCTCAGGGAGTGTTGAAGGACATCAGCACTGAATTACTGCAACACCTGGACCAAGGAACGGCCTTCATCCAGGTCAGCACCAAGACGAACCCCCGAGGAGAAATACGAGGACGGGTACGGAGAGAAGAACTTTCATTTCATTCATTTGTAGTTCAGACTTCTTTTAAATTTGTTGTACAAGTATTTAAAGACAATGAATTCTATCGCAAAATTATGAATATTTTGCAGCTCAAATACAGAAAGTTGTGAATTCACCCCGTCTTTGTGTGGCCGTTTTTACAGCCACTTCCCTTCGACTTGTAAAACTAAAGTTTTACTATCACAAGACAACCATTTTACAACCGTAACACAATAAAATGCTAACGGCAACAAGCTAGTCCACCACTACAGCAGGGATTAGATTATTGATTCATTATGATATAGAAACACAATGTTACACAAACATACGAAGTATCAAGTAAACATTATTGTTTGTACTAGAAGTTAGTATAATTGAGCTTTTTCTACATTCATTTTAAATATACACTTATACACAGACTTATTGTAAGGTACTCTTAATTTGTTTGTTTATTCTATTGTATATTTTCATAAATTCCTTGGATGCACAAATGTACTCAGCAAAAAATAAACACAGATTCTGATTCTGAAGCAAAACAAAGTCATGAGCGTTGAAAAACACAATACGCAGAATAAGTGATTGTATTACAGACAGAAGAAGAGGAGTAGCGTCCTCGGGGCCTCCTTTAACCGCCCGAGTGTTAACGTGTCTGTCGGTGTGATTGCTCACTTAGTGCAGCTGCTGTCGGCCCCCCGGAGAGGCTTTGTTGAAAAGTAGAACAAGTTGCCCCCACGAAGCTATAATGCAGGTGTTAGTGGTTGATGAGCTCTTTTAGGTTCTACTGACAGAAAGTGATGACACAGCGGTAGGGTCCAGCTGCTTTAATAGCAAACAGGTCCAACGCATCAACAGCCGTCTGCTTTGGAAGCTCGGGAACAATTAACAAGTCAGCTTGAGACCAGCCTCCAGTCAGGTGTGCCCAACAAACCTCTAACGTCCTAACCACTCTCTCTCTCTCTCTCTCTCTCTCTCTCTTCTTCTTCTCTCTTTCTACACATCTCTCCAGGTCCACGTGCCAAACCACTGCGAGTCCGGGACCAGGGTGGAGGCGGAGGCGGAGGAGGCCGAGTTCGACGACCTGTTTGTGAAGGACCCCGAGGAGCTGAAGAAAGACCCCCACACCTGCTTCTTTGAGACCCAGCACCACGCCCACGGCTCCCGCTGGACGCCCAACTACGACAAGTGCTTCTCCTGCAGCTGCCGGGTAAAGGATGAAAGAATGCGTGGCGTTGGAAAAGGGGGGAGCGGGGGAAGCGGGTTTGTTGGCGGCGGATATATATCGTCACCTTATGTCACTAAACTCGCCGTCTTTCTGCAGAAGCGGACCGTGATCTGTGACCCCGTCATCTGTCCGGTGTTGACCTGCTCCCGAACCATTCAGCCCGAGGACAAGTGCTGTCCCATCTGCGACGGTGAGACTTTAATGAGATGTGTGATTACGTAACATCAAGTTCTTTGTTTTTATAGTGCCGCTTTGAGTCCTCGCGGTCGGGAGCAGATTTCTTTATTGTCTTGGGCTCCCGACAGAAATCATGAAGTTAACTAATTCTGTTTTTATGTCTCCGTTCCCTCGTTTCTTCCTGCTCAGAGAGTACAGAGCCCACAGACATGAAGGCTCCAGAGCGGGTGGATGAGCATCCCGAGGGTAGGCGCTACTGACGTAGCTTTCCCCTTTTTTGTGTCTTTTCTTCCCACACGTCTTTCTTTCATTGCACTTCAGCCTACAGTTAAAAGACAACTCATTTCCTTGCTAACCGTCCTCGGTAACCTTGATTTCCTCCTCCTTCCTTCCTCTCAGGTTGTTACTTTGAAGGAGACCAGAAGATGCACGCTCCGGGTACCACGTGGCATCCCTTTGTCCCTCCCTTCGGCTACATTAAATGTGCTGTCTGCACATGCAAGGTACGATATACATCCATAAACCCACCCCCCACATCTGGCTGCGTTTGTTTTCCAAAATCCCTTAATGGAACATTTATCTTGCATTCGACAGCAAAGAAGCTAAAGGCAGGAATAGATATCTCATAAGTTCAAACCTTGGGGAACGTTCAGACTATTTATGTGGAAAAATAGCAATAAGTCAAAGAAAGAAAGAAAAAAAAGAGAATTGCTGCGAACCTGTAGCTAATGCTCCATGTTGATCCGTAGGGATCTTCAGGAGAGGTGCACTGCGAGAAGGTGACGTGTCCGGCGTTGACCTGCAGTCACCCGGTGAGACGGAATCCCTCCGACTGCTGCAAGGAGTGTCCCGAGGAGGAGAGGACCACCGCGGGCCTGGAGCACGGCGACATGATGCAGGCGGACGGCCCGAGGAACTGCAAGTTCGGCAAGAACTATTACCAGAACAGCGACAACTGGCATCCCTGGGTGCCGATGGTGGGCGAGATGAAATGCATCAACTGCTGGTGTGATGTGAGTGTTGTAGCCGCAGAGATGTACCACCTGAAATATAAGTCACGCTGTCTGTTAGCTTGTTAAAAGTTCTTTTATTTAAGTTGTGTTGAAGTAGAATATTGACTTAATGATGAGTTGCTGCTCTCAGATCCTCTGTTCCTACTGTTTGGAGCATTTTGGCTAAAAGCATCACTAAGCGTCACTAAAATGATGTTATAATAGGCGTAACATTTGCTCTCCTCTTGGTCTTTGTTCATACATTGTAGCGTTGCAATAGTCCAGCTTGCTAGTTATAGAGTACAGTTGCTCAGAGAGAGAAACGATGATGATGATGATGCTTTGGATTCCTTTTCCTGCCTCTTTTCACCGACCAGCGTTCTTTCCTCCCTTCCTGTCCGCAGCACGGTGCGACTAAGTGTCAGAGGAAGCAGTGTCCGGTCCTCACCTGCACCGGCATCACCCGCAGAGAGGCGGCGTGCTGTCCTGAATGCCTCGGTGAGCAATGAAAAAACACCTGCAAGGGGCAGGACTGATAAAACACTTTACAAGGCGGCATGCTTTACCTCCGATATGATGGAAAAACATGCAACATTGCCTTTATTCAAGCCCTGTAAAGAAAGAAGTCAAGTATTAAATATAGGTTGAATATCCTGTAAATATGCTTCAAATCAGCCGGCAACCTCCGGTTCTAAAGACTGAAGCTGATGCTTCATGTCTTAAAGCTGCATTCTCTCTAATGTCCACCAGGGGGCGACTCCTCTGTTTGTATAGAAGTCTATGAGAAAATGACTCTACTTCTCTCTTGATTTATTACCTCAGTAAACATTGTAAACATGAGTTTATGGTCTCAATCTCTAGTTTCAAGTCTTCTTCAATACAGCATGATGTTCATTTAGTAAGTTATGGTCCATTTAGAGTCAAACAGACCATAAAGCAGGGGATGCTTCCTTCAAGTCAAGATGGCGACGTCCAAAATCGTCGAACTCAAGGCTTCAAAACTGTAGTCCGCGAACCAATTGATGACGTCACGATGACTACGACCACTTCTTATATACATTCTACTGCTTCAAGGGTCCTAAATTGATTTTTCCGTCCTCCGCAGATTCCAAAGAGGAAGACGCCCTGACGATGAAAGCTCCGGACAAAAGACGACGCTGGGGACACTGATCTGATCGGGACCCGCGACGCCAAACCCTCCTTTTTGCCCGTTCAACCCGCTCTCCTCCCCCGATGGACCCAAACCCAGAGCTGCACACTGGGTCTCATTTACCCATCCTCCCTCCCTCCCTCCCTCCCTCCACCTCACACCCACCCTGTTATCAGCTTCAGGATTGTAATGAACAGAGACGGAGACATAACAAGAGGAGAAACCTCCAAAGACTCGTTAAATGAAGGGATGAAGAGGACCAACCAGACTTTTACAATGCATTCTGCTTCCTGCCGCTCCGTTGTTGCTGGAATTTTTCTTTTTGCTGTTTGTTTTTTTTGTTTGTTTTTTAAACAGCTCAACAGGATAACAAGGTATGAATATATATAAATATGTAAAAATATAACACAGCTGTTCGGTGGGAAAAATGGGGTAAGATTGTGTCAGTTAATCGACAGGGCTTCTGTTTGAAGTGCAGCCAAAGCTACTGCAGCTCTCACTGGATAGAGAGGAACGTACAACTTACATATGTGTGAATGTGTGTGTGTGTGTGTGTGTGTGTGTGTGTGTGTGTGTGTGTGTGTGTGTGTGTGTGTGTGTGTGTGAGAGAGAATGTGTGTGTGGGGGATTTTTTTACCAGTAATGAATACAAATAATCAGCAATACAGAAACACAATTAACGTCCAGGGCGGCAAAGCATCGTTTTAAGAACCTGTGAAACACAGTGAACTCCTGTAAAGTCTGCAGCTCTGATTGGTTGTGTGATTTGCAGCTCTGATTGGTTGTGTGATTTGCAGCTCTGATTGGTTGTGTGATTTGCAGCTCTGATTGGTTGTGTGATTTGCAGCTCTGATTGGTTGTGTGATTTGCAGCTCTGATTGGTTGTGTGATTATATTTCTACTTCATATCACGAGGCCATCAGGATCGGTGATATTTCATCATTACTTCACTGTCGTACTAACACCAGCTTTGCCTTCACCTCCTGTGGATCTTCTGCTTCGGTTGTTCCTCTTTTTTGTTTTCGAAATAATTAATATTTGTCATGAATTTTTCTATCGTTGTTGTTTATGAATATGAAGCTGGTTTGTATTTTTGTATTTATTGACTGACGTGGAGACAAAATAAAAAGATGTTTGCTGGTAAAATGAGTTTTGTTCCCTATGTGGAGTCCTGAGGATTTTAGTTTTCTTTCTCAGTCTTTGTGTTTCTCTTTCACAAAAGGTGCTTTGATCTGTTTCTCCGTCTCCATTGTTCTATCTTCACTCTCTTCATCAGTTACCTTCATCGTCTTATGCACTTTCTTTCTCTCATCACTTTCTCTTTTCACACTCTATATCCTTTCCTTCCCCACCTTTTTCTTTCTTTCCTGATGTTTATTTTCATTTCCTTTACTGTCTTTTCTTCTCCTCTCCTGTTCTGTTCTGTTCTGTTCTATACTGTCCAGTCCTTCTTTCCCTTCCCTTCCTTTCCTTTCCTTTCCTTTCCTTCCTCCTCAGACAGTCACCACATGTCCTCAGCAAGGTTTTGTCCCTTACAAACCTTCCCACACACACACACACACACACACACAGTGCAGACAGACTGAAACATAAACACATATTCACAGATGTACACATGCGCAAACTCCTGAATCAGGAACACACACATTGGGTAAGCAGAATTCTTTCCAATACACACACACACACACACACACACACACATCTGCTACACTGCACTCTGCTGGCCAAAACACACTATTACACTAAAGGTGCCTCCTAAAAAAAAACAGCTGGTCGACGGCGCTTCTGATGGCACCTGTTGACCTCAATGTGTGTGTAAGTGTGTGTGGCATGTTGGAAAGTCATCATCAGGCCAGCGGGGGAGAGGTGTATGGGGGGGGGGGGGGCGGGGGGGGTCAGAGGTCAACCATGCTGAGTTACAGCTTTGGAGGAAGCATGACACGTGTAACAGCCTGAGCTCTCCATCAGCACATGCTTTCTATCTCCACATTTTTCAATCCGTCCAAATACAAGACATAATGTATCTATAGCCGTGTTTTTACCGTTTAAATAGAAAACAGCGTTATTATTGGAGATGGATGAAGTTTTATTTCACTTTCAGGGTGACTTGATGATCTGATCTTACTTCACACTTAAAGTCTTCCGCTCAGAAACAAAGCGTGAACTAGATTAAAAAAGTAGGAATAATTCAGATGGTGTGATGTGATCAGAGGTGAGAGGGGGAGGGGTTAAGAGAGAAGGATGGTTTAGAAGAGGAGGGGGAGGAGAGGAGGCTGGTCTGTTGTGTTGGTGTGATTTATCTTTATTTATGTTTTACACTGTGGAGAGAAACGGGAATAAAGTGTGTGTGTGTGTGTGTGTGTGTGTGGACCTGTTTTAGATCTATTCCCACAGTCACATTGAGGGGACTCACCCTCCTTATGGGGACAAAAAGTAGGTCCCCATAATATAAGAATGACATGTTAGGGTAAGGTTCGGTTAATGTTAAGGATATGGTAGCTGTTATGTTTAGGGTAGGGAAATTAATGTAAGTCAACGGTATGTCCTCGAACGTGAGTGTGTGTGTGTGCATGCTTCTACAGCTATCTTTGTGAGGACTAATTACAGTTGTAGGACATTTTGGGGAAATGAGGACATTTTGGCTGGGCCTCACTTTGGGACAGACCTTCAAAGGCCTGTTTAAGGTTCAGGTTAGTTAGGTTTAAGTAAGGGTCAGGCATTTAGTTTTGATGGTTAAGGTTAAGGGTAAGGGGTTAAGGAATGCATGATGTCAATGAGTGTCCTCGCAAAGATAGAACAAGGTTCTGAACACGTCAGCAAAAACAAAAGTCAGCACAGTTTAAAATATACTGAAGGGAACGCAACATCACACACACACACACACACACACACACACACACACACACACACACACACACACACAGAGCCACATTTGTTATGTATTGACAGTAGAGGTATAGTGTGAAAACAGGTGTTACAGTCATCAGAGGGCCTCATCTGTCTCACACACACACAAACACACAAACACACACACACACACACACACACACACACACACACACACACACACACAACTCTGAAAACTAATCTGTAATCTTTTTTCACAATTATTCCAGTTTTATTCAATATTATTTAATGCTCAGGAATATAGATCAACTCCACTGTCTTGGTGAGAAGAATATTGTTAACCCCTTCACGTCCAGTTTCCTCTCATTTCCTTTAAACACAATAAACAACTGAATGTTTAGACAAAATCCACGAACCATCCACCGTCCCTTACAATACTTCACATCATACAACAGTCCCTGACATATGGCCTCAAGAAACAAGGCACATGATAAACATATTGGATATAATAAAAGTAATAATAATTTAGCAAGTAGTGAATATATATATAATTGTATATATACACATACATGCATATATACATAAATACACAAATACACACGTACACAATAAGTATATTTATAATATTAATAATAAAAAGAAAGAATATATGTTACATATATATGCAATAAAATAAAAGATAAAGTCAAATAGAATTAAATGAATGGAAATAAAATTATAAATAAATACAAATAATGAAAGAAAAATATTTTTGGAAATACAAAAGGCTGGCGTTTGTATTTCAGTGTATTTGTTTCCGTGAGTTCACAGACTAGAGACGGAGAGAGGCTCATCCAGATGTTACCACTGCTGCCCTCTGCTGTGAACAGCTGAACTGACATCTTAAATCACAGCATTAAAATGAGGATTTTACAGTGTTTAACCGACCACATATACACATGGGTCCCATATATATATATAGCATCATAAAACGTCTCTTTCGGCTCCTGCCGTCGCTGTAGCAGCAGCTTTTATGGCGTCACAATGAAGCCACTGAATTTTCACTCACTTTTTGTGCTCCGCTTGCACATTTTGCAGGGGTAGATGCCTTGCTCAAGGGCATTTCAGCCGCAATTGCTCAGGGAAAAAAAAAAAAAAATGTCTCTGAGCATATTATTTTCCAGCCTTGCCATTTGTCTAACCTTCAAGCTGCTCATGTATTTACAATGAGGCTCCTGGTGCTTCGGGGAGACTATGGAGAAAAACGTTGCACAAAGTTTTTTGTTTTTTATATCATATCAAAAGGATTCTGACAGTAATTTTCTTGGAAATTCACCTCTTTGTTCAGACTGTGCCTGGAGCAACAAACCCCCCTCTGGGGTTTCGGATGAAAGTAAAGCAAATATTATGAAATAAAACTGAGGTGACACACTTTGTATTACAGAGGACACAAGTTTTCTTTTTGACTCTCTCTTTGTTAAACTACTTGAGTGCTTCGTGAGTTTTATACCAACCAAGTTCAAACCTCTGGGTCACTTCCACACGTCTATCATCTTCTCTATACAGTGTTGGCCGATCTTCTGAAATATTATTTCCAGGCAGCTCCAAGTTTTTAAACTATTCTCTCTTGTGAAGCAGTGTTGAATCCAAAGAGAACAGCAGAAGGTTGTAGTATCGAACTTCAGGACACAGACCTCAGACTTTCCGCTCACACAGACTTGGTTGTGAGATCCTCCTCTCAGATTGAGACCGGCTGAGATTAATGCGCCTCACGTCCTGTGATGTTCCTGTGGTTACATCAGCCGGCCTGTCAGGAGGTGCAACGTCCAGGTTCATCTGCATCTTGGCAATCTCAGATGAAAGTACTTCACATGATGTTTCAAGAATCTTTATTTTGTTTAAGTCTTTCCGACTGACATTACAGGTCAGCACTTATTAGTAGCAATGTCCTGAGAAAGTCTTGTTATACTTTTGTATGTTTATGTCATGTTGTGTTGTGCTACATTAACTAATTTTGTATGCATACAAGTCATAATATGTTATCACATTGTGTTCCCATGTGTGGACCCAAACACAGACAAAGACGAGGAAGCAACAGAAGCAATGCAACGATTGAATTACAACAACAACAAAAGACGCTTTCAAGAACAAAGGAACAGGGCGGGTATACACAGGGATTGAGTAACGGGGAGGTGGGAACAGGTGAGCAGGAGCACAGGTGATCACAGGGCTGATGAGAGACAGGTGAAACTAATTTAATCAAATTTAATTGATTTGTTGATGTTACGTCATGTTATGCTGGTTGTGTTGTGTGGTCGATGTCATTGACATGTTACTTCTCACTTGCTCTCTTTTGCATGTTGAAACACATAACATTAGGGGCTGAAAAATCCTTCTCTTGGTTAATCTCCACTAATCCAAGTCCAGAGCTGGAAACAATGCTTTTCTGACAACTGCACGGAGATATAAGCAGCCAGAGGACAGGATTCATAGATCGGCAGATTAACTCACCTTGCGAGAAAGATACATCCTCTACATCTGAACTAACGAACCTAACATGCTGTAATTTGACAACAGAATATTTATATTTCACTTGTGCTGTCACATTTCCCTTTATTGAAGAAGAAGGATGTTTACGAGGATGTTTTACCTCCCAACGTGTTTCCTCTGCCAGCTGAACATCGTTCATCATTTCCTCTGCCGCGGGCCGATCGGTGACAGATAGGTAATGTCAGAGCATCATTACTCCGAGTACCTCTATTACTGACGGGGGCCATTATCACGGAGGCTGAGAGGGCCCAGAGGCCGGACAGCTGGGGCCGTCTTTTTCCATTCATCTCGTCCACACACACACACACACACTTGTTGACGCCTGCTGAGACAGAAGAACGTTAAACTTCGTGGCAGGAAATGTTGAACACGAGGAGACTAGAGATGCATTTAGTTTTTCACTGTTCTAAATGTTTCCTTATCGGTCATCTGTGTCTCCCAAATGAGTGATGTGCTCACAAAATGTACAACTTACAAAATACAGAATAATGGAAAATCCTCCTGAAAGCCATTGTTTCGTCCGTGGGGATTGGCTCGTTTTTTGGAGACACCCTCAAGTGGTCATTTGAGGAACTCCAGTGTTTGTCTCTTCTGCTTTGGCTTCATGTTTCAGCACTAGAGGTTGTCTAGTGTTTACATACCTGGCGGTTCTCAATGATGAGAAAAAAACAGAACAATAATAAGAGTAAGAATACTTGAATTATTGAATAAGACAAAATAATAATTATATTAATAATCGATTGATTTTGTGAATAAATTCTAGGACCAAAGGCTACTCCACTACCCAGCATGCTCCTGGCTGTCTGATGTTAGGTCCCGAAAAAAGATGGATGAAAGCAGCGGGAGGTCGGTGACTGATGAGCCCACATCTTCACAGAGACCTGGATCCATAGTGGTCCAGGATCAAGCTGCACTCGACGGTTGGACATCAGGACAGAGAGCAGGACTCTGGTGGACCAGAGCAGGAGGACATTGTCCATGAGAACATTGTCCATCAACTCTGTGTGACAGAGTTGATGGACAATGTTTTCCTCATGTTGAGCTTTTAATGTGAAGATGTCGGCCATATTATCTGAACCAGAGAACTGTCTTTGTTGCTGCTGTTTACATTCATTATGCACCACATTTGCATAAACTGTTTTTCTTTAGTTTGTCATGTGTTTGTTGTGCGTCTCCTGTGCTGCACAATGACAATAAATGATCCTTGAATCCTACAGTAAGCAACTCCATCAAGACCTGCAGCTCATTAAGTCTGATTCAGCGGCTCCCTCACAAACAAACAGACCTCCCGTAGCACATAACATGCTCTCAGTTAAACACACAGTGAGCCTGATGGAATCACACCGTGTGTTGTTGTTGCATTATTCTCACTATCCTGCAACACGTTACCCTGAGCCAAGAGGGGCCAAGAGATCTGCTGACCCTTCGCTCGGCACACGTCGTGTAATACCTCATAGCGGACCGCTTACAATTCAAGCTGTTCAAATCCCCCCCCAAAAGAAGTGTCGCACTCCATTATTGTGGAGGGGGCTCTGTCACTTCCAAACCGTGCAGACGAAGAGAATTCGGTCGTATCTCGCTCCGGCAGCTAAAAATCTCTTTCCATACATATCATTAATGCAGGGTTGCATGGAGACAGTTACAGTCTAACAGTAGGTGGTTGGAGAGCTGATTTTGGAGCCAGAATGTGCCTATACAGGATGTAAATTGTTTGTGGTTTAATATGCATCGGTTATATATTTCTCCATAGCAAAGGGTACAATATTCAGCGTCCAGTGCTGCTGCGTATGCTAATATTGCTCATCAAAGCTCCAAATGAAAATGTAAATAGGCCGAGAGGATATAATGCTCCGGCAGCCACCTGAATGTGGAGACAACAGGCTGCAGGAAAAGTCAAAGACAAAGAGATTCTCAAACACACCCGGGTGCTTTAAATGAGAGCCGAGCAGCCGAGAGAAGCACAATGGGGAAGCTTCCCGTTCATTTTTCTAAAGCTGTCAACCTTTCGACGCCCCGTCCCGAGATATTCAGGCTCTAATTAAGTGCTCATGGATTCCAGATTTCCAACGTGCCCCCGTGTGCCCTGATTCATTTTTTACCAACACAGCGTTTCTTTGATTGTTTTCACAGGTGAATCCGTGTGCTAATGGAGCGAGATTGCGAAGGGGTGTCGCCAATACAGAGGTGTCGCCAATTTCTTTATTGATTTCGTGGCGCTCTCTGTTTCGTTGTCTGAGGGATGATTGCATCTGGTATCGCAGTGTGAGGAGACGATTAGGGGCCTCAGCTTCACGTTGTTTGTCAGAGGTTCACACTGACAAGTCCCGCCCCATTGTTTACAATGACAATAGAGGGCTGCAGGGATATATATGTGCAGTTAGCATCACACTGGTTCCCAACACAAAAAGACAATGGGATTTTTCAATAGGATTTTGGATTATTGCAGGAAATAATCTCTGTGCCAAACAAACGTTTATGACGCGAACACATTTTGTTCAGCAAGATAATCATCACAAATGAACACCACAGGATGAATGCAATTAGCAGAAGTAAAAAGGGAACATTTGGGCTATAAAGGAACTTTATGAGCACCAAACAGAGGATGTCTGCTTCATACTTTGTATCTATAATGTTTCCAGGGGACTCGTTTAAAAAGGAGAATCCTGGGAAATGGTCTCAAGCAAGCACCTGATGACTACATACCAGAAGGCATCCTCCGGTTCTGCTGAGTGAAGCGAATGCTTCATGTGTTAAACCTGCATTATCTCTAGTGTCCACCAGGGGGCGACTCCTCTGGTTGTATAGAAGTCTATGAGAAAATGACTCTACTTCTCTCTTGATTTATTACCTCAGTAAACATTGTAAACATGAGTTTATGGTCTCAATCTCTAGTTTCAAGTCTTCTTCAATACAGCATGATGTTCATTTAGTACATTATGGTCCATTTAGAGTCAAACAGACCATAAAGCAGGGTATGCTTTAGGGGCGGGGCTACACAGTGATTGACAGGTCTCTACCAGAGACATATACGGCGTCTCTACGTCGCTCCTCCTCAGTCCAGATATGGTCACTTCTGTTCATCGGTTGTAACATGGCGATGGCCGTAATCCAAGATGGCGACGGCGAAATTGCTGTAGATTGCTTCTGACTATTTTTACCCCCAAAAAAATTGAAACCATGAGAGAGATGGATTCGCCTTTTAGAGGCAATATTTAGCAAATGGCGCTAGTTATTTTGAATCAGAATGACCCACATGGAGACTATGTTGTGTTGTAACACATTATTGGAGGGCCGGCCTCCCACCACACATGCCTCTACTTCTACTCTCTGTATTTACACTGAGGGATGATGCAAAATATGTATGCAGCAAAGAAAAAAGACAGAGGAATCCTGGAGGGGAAACCCTTGATGCAGTCTGTACGAAAATCTGATATCTGGTGGAGAAGATTTGTTTTCCAAGACAATGAAAGCCAAAGAAACAGACAACAAAGTCAATGCCCTGGAGAATGATCCCTCCATGCAAAGAATAGAAAACATGTGTCCTGATGTGCCGAGCTGATATAGACCCATTCACAGAGAGTCATGGTTGTATTTGCTGCCTGAAGGGAAAGGATGAGGGGGGGGGGGGGGGGCACCATATAGGCACCATATCTCAAATCTAATCAAATCTGATACATAAAACACTAGTGAATGTATGATAAAATATGAATAAAGCTGTTGGTTAGAACGTATAACGGGTGGATTAATACTTCCTGCAGCCTAAACTAAACCAGTTCCTGTAATTGTTTGTTCTTAAATGTGAGGTTTTCCTCTTGCTGGATTTTAAATGGATTTTAAAAAGTCTTCCATCCGGCTCCATGGGTAAGGTAACACACCTCTTCATCCAGCTATAATGAAACCTCAGCACTACTTAAATCATTCTGTGGACGCGCTGGTTTGGTGCCTAATGACTACATTAGATTTAAATTCGGTTCTTTCTTGGATTTACTCCGCGTACACGAGACGAGAGATGTACGAGAGATGTTCCTCACACCTGCGCGCGTTGTGAGCGCGTGTGTCGGCATCCAAACTGGATCCACTAAAAACCTCCCACAGGTAGCAGCCTCCTCTCTCTCTCACACACACTCACATTCAGCTCCCTGCGTCGCTTTCCTCTCCCTCCCTCCCCCCCTTCCACCTCTCCAGCAGTGCGCACTCCACCTCACAATCCCCCCCCCCCCCCCCCCCCCCCTCCCCCGCATCCCACTGTGTCCAGTCCGCACCAGCCGGTGGACGCACATCTGGACCAGCGACGAGGCGGGAATCGAGCGTTGTTGGTTGTTGTTTTTTGAATACTCCGCGGCAGCACCCGCATTGCAACACCGGAGCTGAGGATGCTGAGCACCGGCTGTTGAATGTCAGAGAGGAGCATCTCTCGCCTTTTTCCGTTGTTCCACTTGTTCATCACAACCAGCAGTGAACAGACAGATGCACACACTGGTCACGCGCAGTCACGGCGTGCCGTTTCTTTTTGATAGGATTATAGAGTGTGTGTCTGTGTGTGTGTTTTTTTTAGGATAATAAATGCGTCTTGAAAGTTGAAGCTGTTGAATCGGATCTGTAGCCCGCCTGACACCGGAGCCAGCCTGAAAGAACAGAATCCGGACCGGATCACACATCTTTGCAGCAGCAGCACTCGAGTTCTTGTGCAGGATAAACTGTTGCCTCGAATCAAACTTTGTCTTTCAACTTGCGGGATTCTGACCTACCGGACGCCTCCCTTCCCTCCCCCCTCCCTCCCTTCCCTCCCCCCTTGCTGCGCCCTCAGCGCTCTGAGGGTGAGAGATGGAGAGCTGCAGGTGACTCACCGCTCACCGCCGCGTCAGGACGCCTGCTGAACCGAATGGGAAACCCAGGGGCCCCTGGCAGGATGGTGGGTAGGCTGCGCACTGCGCGTCCGCATGCCCGACTATAGTGTGTTGTGTGTGCGTGTGTGTTTGTGCGCGCCACCATATGTCCCAGTGTTTGTAGTTGGCGCGCGGCGCGGTCACGACGCTTCTGCTGGTCACAAGATAGATATAAAGATCTGCACATCAGCTGCACACACACACACACACACACACACACACACACATGCACACGCACACTATCTGCGTTTAAATTGGCCGAGTGATCATGTGCCTAACTCTTTCAGGAAATGGCACTCCACTCTAATTCGTGAAGCTTGCATCTTCAGTCATGCCTCCACACACACACACACACACACACACACACACACACACACGCTCACACTCTTTACAATGCTGAACTGGGCCCGAGGCAGCGAGTTGCCTTGATTTCATTAAGTAGAATCAAAGGCAAAGCACTGGCCCTGCAGCGGAGAGCATGAACACTCCACAGGTCCTGGTGCTTAGTAACACTTTGCACGTTGAGCGTCCACATTAAGGGACCATGCCTGTGCCCGGATCGTCCCACTAGGGGGCTCAGAGCAACCAGCAGCCTCCCAGATTTAACCCTGAGTTATGAACACTGAAGCTACACAGCCAGAAATCATCCATCCGGGATTCCACTGGAACTTTTTCAATTACATGTTTGCAAGTTGAGTTTGCCTCATCTGTAGACCTACTTGGATTCTCGGTTATCTTTACTGAATTTCCCTTTCAATCACTTGTTGGATCCAGTTGAGTGTTATCTGGGCGTTGTGACGGTATTGTGGCTGAACTGCATGTGAAGTTACACATCGTCAGGCTCCTCTGTTAGTTTTGCGGCAAAGCTTTTGCTCTTTAATGTCAGGGGATTTGCAACAAACTTTGAAGTCAATGACACATTTTCTATTGATGACTACCCCCCCCCCCTGTATGTTGTGGATTGACATACTGTATATACATGCCATTTTTAAGTTGTCTCTTGATGAAATCAGAGGCAGTGGATTTAAGAAAATAGCACAAAAGGAGGCTTCATCCATGACTGCAAAAAGAAAAGAAAAAATGCTGGCATGTTAAGTTTTAACCAGGATGTAAATGTTGTCTTCTTTAATGAGAGTAGTTGTTGTCCTAAACTTCACGACATAGAGCATATTTGACATTTTCTTTTGAACGGCAAAAACGATTGATGAACAGAAAAGTAGGCGATTGGTTTTCTGTCAATCGACGATGAACTAAAAGTGTCAGCTGTAGATTTAAGTGCTGCCTCTGTCGCCTTGGAGTCTGGATCACATTATCTCCAGGCCCTTTGAGAGGTGACCGATGGTAATAATCTTTAATCGTTAATCCATTTCTGTCTAGAGGAGGCTGATACGGCTGAGAAGTGTCGATCTAACATGATATTTCAATTTTTTCCTGTGTATTCTTTTAAAGCTGCTGGGAAACTGTTCGATTTGTTGTATCACCGCCTCCTGCTGCTGCCTCCTGCTCTCATCCACCTTCCAGCCGAGGACCAGTTCATCTGGAACAAACCTAGCAGGCCGCCGGCGATAATGGTCGTCCAGTTTCATTGTCGACATCCGTCGTTGCTCACTTTGAGCTCTTGCATTGGTTCGACACTTGTTGGCCCCCGTAGGATGTGGACTCTATAACGGCTGGTTGTATATAACAGCCAGTTTCATGGCAGGTTGTGAAATAGTCACAAATGCAATCTATTGTTTTTCGTGTTCAGGGACACAAATTCTCTTTTTATTTTGTATGTGGCTCAGCACAAACACAATACCAATGGCGGACACAAAAATGAAACACATCCGTGTGACTACGCAACGGTCAAAACTAGTGACGCAGCATTAAATATCAAGAAAGACCACTCGTGGTGTGGGGGAGGGGAGGTGGATGAGTCCAACAAACAGGACTTCCAACCATGATTCTGGTGTCAATTGTGGTTTTGTTGCCTATAATGTTTTTGACGCTTTTCATAAACCTAACTAAGAATCTTTGTTGCCTAAACGTGCCTTTAATTCCTACCGTAACATCTTCTCCCTGTACACAAAACCAATTGACTGTATTTTTTGAATGTGAACGTAGAGCTGCTAATAGGCAGCCTGTGATGTGGGACGATGTCTTCGTCCTGCCTTGTGAGTCCAGGTTCATATCGGGGATACGTTACTGTGGTGTTGAATGCTCAGAGGAAGCTTTCTCAACTCTACTGTAAAACTATACTACATTAACTTATCTCCACTCGCGGGGCTCTTTGGACACGTTCCATTAAAGTAGTCGACGTCTAAGTGTGAAGCAATTAGCCGAGGCAGAAACCGAGTTGGCAAAAGAGCTGCGGGTCTGCCGGGCTTTCTCTTTTTTTTCTCTCAAGCATAAATCAGTCGGACGTTTCCACGAGACTAATAGAGTTGTCCACCGCCAAATAAACACCAAGAGTATTAGCGGCCACGCTGCCCAGGGCATGTGATGGATTTCTCTTTTAAAGTTCACCACTCGAGGGACGGCATCAGACTGAGACAGGAGGAGAGGAGGGCGTGAGGTGAAGGGGTGGAGGGACGATGGAGGTTGGATTCCTCCCAGTATTTCATATTGATCTCTGATTCCTGAGAGAATGTCGAAGCGTTGGACGAGGAGGATAACAAAAAGCCTGATTTGTTTTTCCCAAAATTGTGTTCAAACGAAAGTACTTTTGCAGAATTTGAATGAAGTCAATCCACTTCATTCGGTGGGTGGAGCTTCAGAAATCAGGGCTTAATTGAGATTGTCTTCATCCCATGTTGCTCTCTCAAGAGCTCAGTCGGCCGAAAAAAACATTTATGTCTATCTGTGTGGTTCAATTTGTGTTTCTGGATAATCATTTCCCTTGATTGTACACTCACTGGAGCAAAACTCCGATTGGGTCCCAATGTTCAGCAAATTGCAGGTTTTCTGTTGCTGGGACACTGATGGTAAAACAGCAACGGTAAGGCCCTTTAGCAGACCGGGGCGGCTTTTTATCCCAATTGTTTTCAATGAGAGTGACGCGTTTTGCGCCAACAACTTCGCAGGAGCACCCTGAACGCCTACAAGCAATCAAAGAAAAAGAAGCTCTGCTTTGTTTTGAATTGATACCCGAAAGATCTTTGCGTTGCGAGAATGCGACAGGCTAGCACTACAAGATATCAGTCTCAGATATCTTTTATACAGTCTATGGTCCTGGACTATTCACAGTACTCAATCTGACTACTTCAAAGAGTTCAGCAACCAGGAACAGCGTATTTAGGCCACTAATAGCCACCGGGATTCACATAAATCCTGAAATTGACACACAACTTCTGTAAAAAAATAAATCATGAAAAATCCAAAGTACTTATTGGTCCAACAGGGTCCCCTTGAACCCAGAAACCAGGACCAAATCAAGACATTAGACTCCTAATCAACATTACATTGCCAAAGCAAATAAGCAGAGTGTCTCTTCAGTGTAAGAGATCCTTACGGATCCAGACAGAGTGTCCACAGTCTGGCCTGAGAGGAATAACACTACAAGAAGTCCTTGCTACTAAACAGAGGAAGGATGACGTCATCACAACAACAAATATGACATCATGGCACTAAAAATTTAAAAATGTGATAAATATCAAAATCCCTTCACTGGTTTTATTCCTCCTTCAGTCAAGGTCTTCGTCACGGACTGAAGGACGGGAGCGATAGGAATAACAATCTTGACATTGCTATATATATATATATGTTTCTTTCTCCTGGGTGAAAGTCCTGTGTTTGCTTTCCCGCCCACAGCCACCCATCCGAGGCTGCCTCAGCCCCCGATCACACCGAGACGCATCACTAGAAACCCGTCACCTACAAAACCAATGTTTTCCTTTTGGTACAGCGCTCCTGTTTTTGAGGAGAGTGATGGCCTTGGAGGGGGAAAACTGTTCAGCTGTCTTGTGGTCCTGGTGCTGATTGGAGTGTTTCTGAAGAGGCAATAACCGGAGTGAGACGGGTCAGCCACCGTCCTACCGACCCGCTTGCCGGACGCCTGCTCCTGTGTTTGGTGTGGGCAGAGTAAGCAGCCTCCACCACTCTCAGGCTTTAATGCCTTTGTGATCATCCGTGGTGTGAAAATATGAGATTTCCACACAGTTGGAGAAATCTTTTTTTAAAAAGTGTTCTCTTATATGCCGAAGGCGGCATGTTGTGCCAGCAGCTGGTGTGATTTAAAAGTAGTTCGGCCCACTGCGCTGCAGTCAGCTGCAGCCCCAGAGAAGTTAACAGAATGGAGTCGCACTCTGCGTCACTTATTTCCATCACAGTTTCTGTGGTTAGGTAATTTAGACCAGTTTGTAAAAGTTTACCTCCTGGGCTTTTTTCTGATGATTCAAATGTTCAGAGGGCAGCCCGAGTGAATAGGTAACAACTTTATAATGTGCTAATATGTTATGTTTATAGCTTGTTGCTGCGTTGCCCCCGAGCGGCAATAAAAACCCACACGTATTGGCATTGATTTGGTCTGAAAATTACTTTATTTCCAACATATATTTCCAGACTTTGTGGTAACATAATACATAACAAAACAGAAACGTATACAGGCACATTAGAAAGATACATAAATGTTCCTTCAGCCTGTACAAATATTTAATATTTAAAGTACCTTAAAGCATCCGTAGCGTCTGTTAATTGATGGATGTCATGATATTATTGGTACTAGCTTACGAAAGCACATGTTTTACCAGAACAAAAGATGATGAAAATGTTTATATAAAATGTGAGGAATTCAGTTTTTTTGGCATAAAAACTCAAATTAAATAGGTTCACATTGTGACCGGGGATGCGATCGAAAATGGTTAGAAAATGCATTTTTTTAGGCTTTTGCTGCCTCAAGTGCCCCGATGCTCGCAGTACATCCTGATTAAGACCATTGATCCTCGCCAAAGTTAGCTCCATATCAAATATATCTATATGCACCACACCACTGATCTACTGCAAGATATTGGCTTTCGCTGGATTCTGTAAAAGTCCAGTGTGTCGGATTTAGTGCCATCTAGTGGTGAGGTTGCAGATCGCGGCCAACTGAAACTTCTCCCGTGTGGGCGACGCCAAAACACAAATGGCCAATGTTTGGTTTGTCCGTTCTGGGCTACTGTAGAAACACGGCAGACTCCGTGAAGAGGACCTGTTCCCTGTGTTTTACAAATAAAAGAAAACATACATGTTAATATTATATTCCATCTCTGCTAAAAGATCGCCCTAAATCCTGAACACGGGAGTTTTAAGAAGACAGAGACAATAGACAAGCTGAACATCCGACAGACTAGAACAGAGTTACGGGGACATTTGCATATACCAGGATCTGTTCCACATCACCTGAGGCATCTTCAGACCTTTAGACTTCCATCACTGGCACCCTGAGAGCCATTTGTTTAAAAAGAAAGAAAAGAAGAAGATGAGCCCGTGCCCTCAGCTCCTTTCTTTCTCTTTCCTCATTCTCTCTTTGCCTCAAGACAAACATCGAGAAGAGGTGCCTCCTCCGACTGAGACGGTGGGTGGAAGAAAGAGAGGGAGAGGAAAAAAGGGAAGCGAGACCTGACAAAATAAAAAATCATAAATGATTTGAGCTGCCAAATTTTATGGAGCGTGTTTCGTTTTTTAAAACGACCTGACTCCTGACTCGCCTAGATTACAGTAGAATCTGCTCACTGTCATCGGTTTAAACTACGGTAGTGTATGTCCATGTAGTGTGATGCACGATGAGCGGCGGTTTCCAGCAGGTCGTTTTTTTGTGTGTGCACTTCATCGATTCCAGGATTTATGGGTAAAACAAACGCCTCCCCTCCCAGCGTGTGAATGACTTTCATGTGAACATGAGCGCAGATAGATGAAGCTTTTGTGTCTGGAACGAGACGTGCACACAATTCAGATGTTAGACAAGGCGGTCATACCTGAACAAACACACACACACACACACTCAGATCAGAGAATCTTTATTTCTCGTAATTGAATCATCTCCAGGTTTTTAATCCCAGCGGAGACCAGTCAGCACGTACACTCAAGGTCAATGACACGGATGCATTCACTACAATGATCACACACAGTCTACTGGAGGCACGTTCAACATGCTCAGTTTGCCAGCGCTGCACACAAACAGGTGGTGAGAATGACAAGACACATTCTTCTTCTGCACTAAGTAGCAGACTGAAGTCTTGGTTCCAGTCGTGTGTGTGTTTAATTGATTAAGTAGATGTAACAAACAGAAACGCTGCAGAGAGGACGTCCTGCTGTAAACGGTGAAAGCAAAATACTTGTTTTGGAAGCCAGTAACTTCAGACATGGGGAAAAATGAAATAGACCATAAAGCAGTGTATGCTTTAGGGCGGGGCTTACCGTGATTGACAGGTCTCTACCAGAGACGTATACGGCGTCTCTACGTCACTCCTCCTCAGTCCAGATATGGTCACTTCCTGTTTACTGGTTGCGAAAGAAACAACATGAAGATGGCCGTAATCCAAGATGGAGACGGCAAAATCGCCATACTCGCCACGATGACTACGTCCGCTTTTTGTATACAGTCTAGGCTTCATATGTAAAAACGTGTCTCCAAGGGGAGCTGTGTGTGAAGTGATGTCACTTGGGGCTAACGACTATAAGTTTGATAGAAGTTGAGGGTGTGGCTATAAAGAAGTGAGTTTACTAGACCTCTGTAACCAGCTGCTCATCTCTGCCTAAAGCTAGAGACTCGAGGTCACCAGAGACTGATGATGAAGATTCTTAACTCTAAATCATGTCCCTAGCTGTCTGACACTGCAACACAATACGATGTGTAGGAGCTGCTCAGAAGACATGGTGGCATGGGGCCTTGCTTGTAATCTCAAACTGACCCCGTGTTAGAGTACAGGATTATACGCGGCGCATTTAAAATAGGCTTCCTCTCCTCCGGATGTGTCATCGTACATTTCCTGGAAAGCTGGTGACAGGAAGGTAGAGAGCGCTTTGTGAAGCATGACAGTGTAGCCGCCTGGCCCGGGGGATTTGCAGGATGATTTATTCAGCACCCGGCCAGCTGATGGAAACACAACTCATTTACATTTGGTTTAAAAAAACGTTGGCTCAACAGCTGGGAACAGAGAATTGCTGCATATTACTAATGGAATAATAAAGCACTGTGATGGATAGAAGAACATGGGGGAATGTCTAAGACACCGTCTGCCAGTGTGGGCAGAAAATGTGGCCTCGACGATAGATAGGTGCTGCACGGTTTGTGGCGCAGAATGAAAGCTGAAGTCTCAGAGGGAATTATATGGAGTTTGTAGTGGTGTCTGACCTCAGTCCCACCAAAGAGAAATACATCAAACAGCAAATATCCACCTCAAGCTGTTAACTTAGTGCTGCTTTTCCTGGTGTGTGTGTGTGGGTACAACTATATTTGTGAGGACCAATTTGTGTTCAAGACAGTCAGAGTGAGGATATTTTTGAAAAGTGGGGACATTTTGGCTGGTCCTCACTTTGGGACAGACCTTCAAAGCCCTGTCTGAGGGTTTCAGACTTGGTATTAAGGTTTAGGCATAGACTGTACATAAGAAGTGGGCGTAGTCATCGTGACGTCATGCATTGGTATGTGGACGGATGTTTTGAGGCCTTTAATTTGGCAATTTCCCCTTTGCCATCTTAGAATACGGACGTCGCCGTGTTTTTTTCCGCAACCAATGAACAGAAGTGACCATATTTGGACTGAGGAGGAGTGACGTAGAGACGGCGTATACGTCAATCACAGGAAGCCCGCACTAAAGCATACCCTGCTTTATGGTCTGTTTGACTCTAAATGGACATCATGCTGTATTGAAGAAGACTTGAAACTAGAGATTGAGACCATAAACTCATGTTTACAATGTTTACTGAGGTAATAAATCAAGAGAGAAGTAGAGTCATTTTCTCATAGACTTCTATACAACCAGAGGAGTCGCCCCCTGGTGGTGAGTAGAGAGAATGCAAGTTGTAAAACACTTCCGCATTGTTTCACTCGGCAGAACTGGAGGCTGCCACCTGGGTTCAGGTTATAATTATGTTTAGGTAAGGGTTAGGACTTTAGTTGTGATGGTTAAGGTTAGCGTAAGTGGCTAGGGAATGCATTAAGTCAGTGGATGTCCTCTCAAAAAGTAAAAGTTTGTGTGTGTGTGTGTGTGTGTGTGTGTGTGTGTGCTTGTACTTGCAACAAAGTGAGGACCGTAACATTTTGGTCCTCACTTCTCCATTTTTGGAAAAGGCTTAGGGTAAGGCTTGAGTTCAGATATGTATTTGTGATGGTGAAGGTTGAGGGTAAGGGGCTAGGGAATGCATAATGTCAAAACACATTGTCCTGTGAGTGTTTTTATTGCCTCAGGTTGTTGTGCATGGCTGGCAGAATAAGACGGAGGCCAATTGGCAATGCATGTCATATGTTACTGCAGATGGACAGCTATCTGCATCGTGTTATACTATTTGGGTGTGTGTACTTGTATTTATCATGTTGTGGGTGCAAAAGCTACATTACAACGACTCACCAGGTTCAATTTTTGGGCTCTTATTTAGTTTTTTTTTAAAGCTAGTGCCGATTTTCAAAATCGTTTCGAATTTTTGAAATGCTTACACTGTTAGACATTTTTTTTCTCCCCCAGATTGTTCAGCCCAGTAGCCTAAAAATGATATCAATGTTGGACGAATCCACGCCTCACCAATACAGGAAGTAATGTGTCCTTTGTGTAGTGAGGCAGAGATCAGAAAGGCCTGCAAAAAAGCAAAAATCTTTGCGTGTCCTGTTAAGATCTGGTCTTTTTAATGCTGAGGAAGTGAGAAAAGAAGCTATACTAGGATACACTTCTGGTTTTAGGATTTTTTTTCTTTATGTGAAAGTTTTCAGAACTGCTCTCTCTCTCTCTCTCTCTGTCTCTGTCTCTCTCTCTCTCTCTCTCTGTCTCTCTCTGTCTCTCTCTCTCTCTCTCTCTCTCTCTCTCTCTCTCTCTCTCTCTCTCTCTCTCTCTCTCTCTCTCTCTCTCTCTCTCTCTCTCTCTCTCTCTCTCTCTCTCTCTCTCTCTCTCTCTCTCTCTCTCTCTCTCTCTCTCTCTCTCTCTCTCTCTCTCTCTCTCTCTCTCTCTCTCTCTCTCTCTCTCTCTCTCTCTCTCTCTCTCTCCGTTTTTGCATATGAACTAAAACATATATGTGAGAAAAGCTAAAGTTGTGTAGTGTTAGGGTTCGGTAAGATATTCGGATAGCCTTTGGTTTAGTTGTGCAGTTAACAGCAACGGAGGAAAATAATTTAATGAGTAGATCTGGAGGCAGACATGATGATAAAAGCAGGAAACAGAGACAGCATTTTCATTGTTTTATCTCGGAGCAGTCTGCAATTGATTTTCAAGGTTCTTGGAAAGACAGTGGCACTCATTCATAAAAACCATCAGACTCTGCTTGTTACATTGCCAAACTCCATATTTATCAAGTCAATCTCTGCCGGAGCCGTAAACAAAGATGTGACTCATATAAGCTGAGGACGTCTCTCTCTCTGCTCATTTTAAACACTATTTGCACAGCACCTGAAAGGCTATTGAAATTACATAATGATAAAAAATGACTTCCATGCTTTGTGACCAAATACACATCTCTCTGGACACGTCTGCTCACTGTGCCAAGGCTTTCTTAGAGCTCAAGACTCACATAATTAGTGTGAAATCTTCTTTTAATGATGAGCTCTTGAACCACAGAGATGTCTTTGTGCTATTTGTGCTATTTTAGTTCTGTTGGACAGTTTCTTTAATCCGATGTGGAAAGATCGGATTAATAGATTATTTGGAACATAAAGTATAATGTCAACCTCATTTAGAAGGTTTGAGGCTTTTGTTGTTCGGCTGAAGACTGAAATTGTTTAAAGGTGTCTGTTGCTCATTTCTTTCTTTCTTTTGTAAATCTGTCTCCAACTGAGCACTTGTGTTGATCATCTCCTGCAGGTTTGCTGTGAGCACAAGGCTGAAGTCCCAAAAAAAAGCCAGAATTTTCTGGTGGTGGTCACATCATTTATGAAAGGAAATAAATCGGCATCTCATACATGAAGTAGTTGATCTGATTCTTTGGACGGAGCTGAGGCGGAGTGACTCCTAGTTGCTGAAACACGGCCCCCCCTAGCTTGAAAATACAAGCTAGCTAAGGCTAACAAGCTAAGCTAAGAAATAGCCTATATGCTATTCTGTGTTGCTAGCCGGCTAACGTAAACCCAGTGGTGTTGTTGCTCCCAGTTGTTACTTGTGCTACTATATGAATAGCATTGTTTGCACCTTGCAGTAGCTGTTCATTTGAAGACAAACTTGAAAGATTGTTAACCAATCCTTAAAGACACTCACTCACAGTGGACCCTGATGAATTCAGTGTAAATTATATTTCACATGCATGACAGGCCTTTGAAAATGTGTTGACAGTTTTTCAAAACCACTTTCAAAGCACTGTCTTGCTCTCCTGTCAACTTCCTCGTGTTATTTTTGTTTTAATTGCTCCCAGAATTTATAAACTGACTCAAAACAGAATGAAGCTAGCTCGATGTTTTATTGATATTTCTTCCCGTTCTGTTCTGTAAAATCGTCTTAGTTCTACAAAATGTAAATTGTTATAACAATGACCCTGAATCCGGTCCGAGATTCTAACAATGTGTATTGCTGAATGAGCCGAGACGAGGTGGAGCTGGTGGTCGCTCTGCTGCAGCTACAAGCTTCCAGATGGTCAGTCTGCTGCTGCCTCTGCTGCCTGATCAGGGTCTGAATTATTTATCTTCTCCAGCATGGATGGAGTCATGTGGTTCCCACAGGTTCTGTAACACACACAAAATTGTGCAATGTGCAAAGTTCTCATTTCCCTCCATCTTTGGAAGTATTTTATTCCATGACTCAACATTGTGTTATGCACCGGAGCCAAACATGTACCAGT
The DNA here is from genome assembly GCA_032191485.1 of Leptoclinus maculatus. Taxonomy (NCBI): domain Eukaryota; kingdom Metazoa; phylum Chordata; class Actinopteri; order Perciformes; family Stichaeidae; genus Leptoclinus; species Leptoclinus maculatus. Next base: position 21,244,953 of record JAVDOI010000014.1, on the reverse strand, counting down.
GACACATGAATGTTTTTTGATGTCAGTGTTATCATCTCCTAGCAGTACAGTACATGAGCCCCTGTACAACGGTTCGATTTAGTTGCAGCAGTTGAAAGTCTAAACAAAGACAGAAGACAGTTAAGAATAGATAGCAAAAGTATATGTGTGTATCATGGTCTGTCTACACGGTCCATTGGAGCACAAGATTCACCTGAACCCTCCCGGGAAAAAAACCTTTATTCTTCTATCTTACCTTCCATCACTGTGTGGATAGCAATAGAATGCATGCACATACACACTGATATGCACTTACGTATGTGTGTATATAACATAATTAAAGACACTTAAGCAAAGATGCATGCTAATAACACAAATCTATTTATATAGCACATTTTGTACTCAAAGACAACCCAAACTGCTTCACGGATTACACAACAAACACATGATAAAGACAATAAAAGCAAGTAAACAAAAGCACAATAACATCATCTTCCTCCTCTACAAAACTTTCTCGCGGTGGACCTCAGGGGTCAATTCTGGGCCCTATTCCTTTCTCAGCGTACATGCTTCCTACTGGTCGCATTATTAGAAGACACAATATACACAATATGCAGACGATACACAATTATATCTTCCTGTCAATCCTACTGTTTGGTTGTCCCAAGAGGTTTGATGATGTTAAGTGTTGGATGTTTTGTAACTTTCTCCAACTTAACAAGGATGACCCTGCAATAAATATATTTGCCTCCATCTATATACATATACATACATATATATATATAACACAGCCATCCTTCTTCTGAAATTATTTTACTTGCCTAAAAAACAGTTTAGTGCCTCTTTAAAGAGCTGTATGACAAAAGGTTTACTGAAAAACTGTACGTATATATTAAACGTGCACACAGAAATGCCTTTGGAAAATATACACACACCGACACATATATAGACACACACTATGTACCAAAGATGGACACACAGAGGAAGATATGTGAGCTTTTGGATGTTGTAATCCATAATTGATGATAAGGCTGTAAATGTGTAACAGCCTCAGTGTATAATATAATGGATTCGATCTAAACTGAATCACACTGTGTGAGTTTACCCTCAGTGCACATTCCTCATCCCTGAGCACTCTTGATTCTCTCCTTTCATGTCTTTCCGGCCATAATGTTATAATTTATATTCTCAATATAATATTTCTTTTCAGAAGCCTTTTTGCACAGATTTTGTCGCAGTAGGAAAAGCACAGGGGTAAATTATTTAAATGAATGATGCTGAATTCAATTAAGCTGCTTCAGTTTCAGGCTCCTGGTATATTGTGCATGCTGGCTCGACAAGATTAAGTTCCCATACAACTAAACTGCTTTCTCAATTACGTTTAGAGAGAAACGTAGTTTCTGTTGGATTGTTGTCACAGTATTAAACATGTAGGCAGCAAAACCACTTGGTTAGGTTTTATTGAAAACATTTGGTTTGCCTTATAATAAATACGTTTGTTCCTTTATTTAAATTACAGACATACATGGAAAAATGTCAATGTTGACTTTTGGTTTCACACGGACACAAACAGCAGTCCACTGTGTTTGAAAGTTTATCATATGTGACATATTGCAAACAGTCAAATAAAATGACCTAAAACGACCTCTTATTGAAGGTCAAACACCGAACTTTCACCCGAGACACTGTGTGACCGCGTCAACGTTGACTTAAGTTCAGTTCCTTAACAAACATACTTATCTTTTCTTACCTAAACCTTACCAAGTAGCTTTGTTACCTAAACCTAAATATTATTTTATAAGCCAGCATGCTCTCCTTTTGGACTTGCTTTCCTTCACTGACTGCTTTGCAATTGCTGACGGGGTTTCGAGAAAATTGCCTTTTAACCAAATCCAGGCCAATAGTTTTGATCATTTGAGGTCTTATATTTTTCAGCTGCAGATTTATAATTATGGATTTGGCTCCAGATGCTTATGCATCCTGCTTTTCAATCCACACTCAACAGATTTAAAGTATTAGGAGAAAGCCCAACAAGACAATAGCAATAATGTTACCATCGATTAATGTTGCAATCCAATGTTGGGCCTTCTTTAAGAAATCAGAGAACTGTGAAACAATCATCAGTCTTATGCATCCGAGATACTGAGAGAGGACCGACCACTGTGGAACATCTAGTTCATCTCCTAACTCCCAACATCAGAGACTCATAGAGATTAACATTGTCTGGCTTTGCTACAATAGTTACATTTTTGTACCTATTGTATCTGAAGAATCTGTATAGATCCAACAAAAGGGGTCAGTGTTGCACAAGTGGGGTTGAATGTTACAGTCAGAGAACACAACTGTCCATTGCAAACGTCAAAAACCACAAATAGTTACTAATGATAGATATTTGTGAGTTCTCCGCACAGCAGGAGGAAGTGCAGGCCTCAGAGAAAATGTGATTTTATTGTGGACATGCATTCAGAAAACATGAAAGCTGAAACAAACTACATTGCATGCTTTAGTTTAGCTTCGCATGAACAAGCACACGATTCCACATGCGCTCACACAATATGCGTGTGCACAAACACACTCACACAAACCAAGAACAAGCAAATTAACGGGCGGGAGGACGGATGAAAAAAGTCAGAAAAGGTCAAAAGTAGACTGAGGAAAGTGGTGAAGAGGAATAATAATCTTACCATCTGTGTGCGTAGGTGTAGTGAGAGATAACGCATGAGCAGAACAAATATGAAAACAAGACCAACTGTCTACAAAGGAGTGTAATGATATAAATAAAAGCAGCTGTGAGACATGTGGTTAGAGTTAAAAGAAAGGCCTTTTAATTGGTTTACCACACATGAGCCACTTGAGAGTGAGACAGGAACAAAGCCTGAAGGGATAATAGCACCCAGAAAAGATGTTTGACCTTTTCAGAGCTTGATGAATTGACACAGTGACGCTAGTTTTATAGTCTCGCATATCTAAGAAGTCAAATATTGCTTTTTATATTTTAAATACAAACGTCTTTGTCGCCCTTTGTCTGTTCAAAATTAAAACCTCGGTTATACTCCCAAACAGACGCGTCATAGTTCTGTTCACTACCAGCACTGTTGCCTCACTGCAAGAGGGGCCGGGGTTCGATTCCCGGGCTGGACGGCCCTTCTTTGTGGCGTTTGCATGTTCTCCCCGTGTCAGCCTGGGCTCTCTCCGGGTTCTCTCGTGTTATATCTTAATAATCACTGCCGGTGCTGCAGCTTTGAAATGTAGTAACATGGCGTGACTGTCACAAATAGTTCACTGATAAAAACACTATTTACACATCTAGAGATTATACAAGGAAAGACAATTGTTTTAGAAACAGGAGGTCTTAAAAATCTACGTTTGAGTAGATATTTTGCAGCCAAATCAAATAGTTTATTTTATATATATATATATATATATATAGGATATTCAACCTTCTTTCTTTATAATGCATTTAATACTTGACTTCTTTCTTTAAAGGGATTGTACAACGGCAATAAAGTAGTCCATTAATATGAGATATGCGTTTACAGATAATGCGGCATTGCGGAGGTTGGTTTATGGCTTTTTGCCGGTGACACCTACAGTCTACGGGCGTATCTCTGAGTCACACGTTCTCATGTCCTGATGAATTGTAATGAAATATCACCTTACACTTCTATTTCGGTTTTGAAAAGGTTCAAAGAAGATGCCACCATCCAGCATCTTTAGATGCTGAGCATCCCCTCTTACGTCTTCTAGTGGAGGAATCCAAAGCTCAGCCAGCAGCCGACTCAATCAGATTTTTGCTCTTCCCTTCGCTCCTATACCCATAATGGCCATTGTGGGAGAAATGTCCATCTTCACCTGGGGCAACGATAATCTATTCTCATGATTGGGTGCCAACTTGTGCGACAGTAAAACGAAAAAAGAAAATAAATCTTGGTGATTCTTGGAAAGTGCAGTGTTATGATGAGCCGAGCGTGATCACGAAAACCATTTCTTGGCTCTTGGGTTCTTACCACCGCCGTTACAGTCGGTATACACATTGTCAGGCTGTGCCGTCATCTTCTCTCATTCAAGACGGGGTATTGTTTTTCTACCACGAAAGGACAATTGCTTTGCCCTTTACTGAGCTAAAGAACGCGGTGTGCCTTGTAAAACCTCTTTCTTTGGTTAATATACACAGGCTGGATGAGAAGAAGGTGAAGTGGGTTCAAAAGGTCCATTTGTGATAGAAAACTTAAATCATGTGTCTCGTCTCTGTGATGCACCTCTGATGAAGTAAACTCATTCAATCTATACACAATCCCTCCTTGTCTGGTTGATATTTATATCTGGTTCACTGTAAAAGTTTATTCTTGACAAAAAAAAAACATTTTCCGCTTGACAAGCTTTTTCCGGAGCTTTCAAACTGCATTTCACGGTCTGCCTCGGCAGAAGGAGTTTCCTTCAGTTCAAGTCAGTCCAAACACAAAGAGAGGTTACTGAGAACGGGACTTCCAATCTTCTCCTCATTTATAACCTCCTTCCATGTCACATGGTGATAACTGAGCACAATCCTCTCCCTGAGGAAGGCTGTGAGATGGGTGCAAAGCTCCAGAAAAAAGCTAGTCAGTTCAGTTATTTTTGTCATTACATTCTCTGCAAAGTGCGAGGTATGCAACATCCAGCACACGGAGTACACGGTCCTGCACCACAAGGGAAAGTAATTGTGATCGTGCAGCTTCAGAGTACGAGAGTGTTTCTATGAATAGGTGCTGCTTTTGGTGCTCTTATGTTTGAGGTTTTGCTCGGGTTTAGGCGACTAAAACTACATGGTTACGGTTAGGGAAAGGCCGATAATTGGGCTCTTCTCGAGATGAGCTGCGTCCTCGTCTGGAAAGTGGACGAGATCGGGTGGCAGCAGCAGAGGGCATGGAAAGAAAACCCCAAAAAAAACAAAAAACCCCAAAGAGGATTAGAAATAGTGAACTGTGGTGGGCTTTTCATCCGGCCAGACTGATCCGTTTTGTCAACACAGACCATGTGAAAAGGTCTGTGTAGGAGCAGGACGGTCACAGCTGATCGGCTACAGTGTCACAAAAAGGTGCTGGCCTACCTGAGTCTCTCACACACACACACACACACTCGGGGGTAAAGCTGAGCGGCGTTTAGCGGTCGGCGTTGCTCCGGCCTCGACCCGTCATTGACCTCCATTCTCCAATTACCGTTCGGGGGAATGTGACGGCGTTGAGCAACACACTCCTTCACTTACTCATTCTTTGAGTTAGATAATAGTTGATTGACTCTGGAAGGCTGAGCGTCCCATAGAATATCATGGAATGTTTCTTTTGTGAATAAGAATTTATATGTATTTAATAAACACGATGACACATATTAGACATGCAAAGGCATGATCTGTTTTTTTTAACTTTTGTGTGAAGACAAACACTCAGATAATCAGCTTATTAAAGAGACATTATCATCAATCCGTCCCATTGCTTTGTTGTCAGCTGTCTAATTTGCCTTTCAGGTGTGTTGACTGCTGGTGGCCCTATCTGTCACACTCGAAGGCTTCCAGCAAACAAGCTGTCACGCAGTCAAACGAAAGCCATTAGCGTTTGTATGGCGCTGCTGATGGATAGCTTTAGCTTTAATATGGACGTGACAAACACAGTTTTTATGAATTCAACGGAATAACACAAGAGTGGAAGCGCAGGACTGTGAGCTTTATGTTTGTATGTCTCAGGGCTGTTGAGTCTGGTGTTAACGAGGACTCGTCCTGGTCTCAGTCACTGATGGATGTAGGGATTTTCCTCCCTATAAAAGTCACAAATTTATGTTATTGGTAACGGCTTTATACATAATGGTGTTCTACACTGTAAAAAAGAATTTGAGGTTTTAGTGTATTCAGCTCATTTCCCTAAGTCAGTTCAACTAAAGTGTTGGGTGTACTTGAAATATAAAGTTCAACTGTGCCCAACTAATCACTACAGTCTAGGCAACACAGATTTCCCAGCTGACTCAACTGTGTGTGTGGCCCCTGCAAAAGCATGTCGGTAACCCCACACAGTAAACAACGGCTGCCCATCTACACATCGACATGCACCTAAAGAAAACTCCATTTTGGATGAGGAGTTGCCAAGGTAAGAACACCTGCTTGTATTCATCAAAATGCTTGTTAAATTAAGTGTTGAATAGGAAAACAATGGCTTAAAAAGCCATTGTTTATGGCCAAGTTTAGCTAGCAGTAGTAACACTAGTTAGCTATAGATTTTGCGTTTTACTCCCTATTGCTGACTGTGTGATTTTCAGCTCATAAATAATTTTTCAAGTAACGTTGAATAAAAACTATTTAGACTTTTCACAGTTATTTATCAGCTTTTTGGCTTTGTTCTGTAGTATAGATAATTTGCCTTCTTTGTATAATCCCAAGACATGTTAATAGTACTTTTATTAGTGGACAATGGCAGTCACGTCTAAAAAAGTGTTTTTCTACCCGCCTACACGTGCTTTTCTGGCGCTATCGCCGGTTTCACTACGGTGACCATAAACCACTCATGCAACGCTTTTGCTGAGCTTTCGGTCCGATACGATAACCTTACATAAGTAACGTTAGTTAAGATAGCTTAATGTGTATTTATGTAGCTGTTATACCACTCTAAAAAGCGGAACAGAATTTCATAAGTGTGAGTTAGTTAACACTCAGTTTACCACGATCTGTGTCTAAATGTATGCCGAAATGGTTCAACTGGAGTCTGGTTTGTATGTGGATAACGTTACACTTCAAACTTTAATTTACTTCGGTATTATCCGAACGTGTCAGTTAGCGAGCGGTTCAAAACCAAAATATAGCCGGTCTCCTCTCAGCTTTCAAGCCGCCTCCCACTGCAGAATGCCGGTGTTTATCGCTGCAGATATGCACCCGTCCATTCTCCTCGTGGCAATACCGACGTGCTTGAGCCCCGCTAAAGTGTGCTTTTCACTCAGTTGTGCCTGTCCTGTAAAATCGAGCTAAAGCTACAGCCCGGTTATGTGAAATAAGTTTGAAGTTATTACCGTTTCCAAATACTTGGTGCATAGATAAATCGAAACACAGCTTTATAGGTACATTTATTGCTGTGGCTGTTCATAGTTTTGGTCAATGAATGACTGATACAGACACACAGAAAGCACTTTTGTAGTCGTGTATAGCTTTAAGTATGGAGATCTCATTCTGACTTGACTTTCTTTTTCTTCAGATCTGGAGGCTGCAGAGAGGTTTTTGGAACAACCTGTCCTGTGAGTCACATGAATTGGCCCTGATCTAAAGGAGCTGAAACATGCAGTCTGGAGAAGGCCCCCTTCAAACCTGAGACCGCTGGAGCAGTTTGCTCACGAGGAGTGGGCCAAAATACCTGTCGACAGGTGCAGAAGTCTCATTGAGTTACAGAAATCGCTTGATTGCAGTGATTGCCTCAAAAGGTTGTGCAACAAAATATGAAGGTACTATCATTTTTGTCCAGGCCATTTTCATTAGTTAGTTTTTTTAAATGATTCTGTTGAACCACAATTCAAAAGCAATGTCTGATTTTCATTAGTTAATTTTCAGTACATTTTTATTTATTATTACTTTTGTCAGTTTCAAGTTATTTCAGTGACCATTGTGGGTTTTTCTTTCTTTAACGGAAGGGTACCAACAATTTTGTCCACATGTGTATGTACCAGAATTTCTGCTTTTATGTTAAAAACACAATACTAAATCTATTTTGCCTTCAGTTTGTATTAATGTTAATAGCAAGAAAAACTTGTTTGCAGGCACAGACAGGTTTTTTTCACCATCTATGCCTTGCATTATAGTCTTTATCTTTCAGTTAGTAACTCAGGACTGCTTTAACTTGTGTATGTTCAATGCTGATACATCTTGCGTCTATTTTTATGGTGTAATATTCAGACAGTTGGACAACACTGCTAAATGCTCACTAGTAATTTGGAATATAAAATTGAATCAAAAAAAGCATCGCAAATTTTTAAGTATTGTCATCCTCATACTCCCACAATCAAACAGCTCTTTCTAGGAAAATGTTTGGCTTTGCTAATGCATATACCATATATTTTGGCAAGGGTGTAGGTTGCTTTTTTCTAATTGTGGAAGTTCAACCTCAGTTAATATAATGACTCTATAATAAACTGTGTCAACAAAATACAGACAAAAGGACGAAAACATCCCCATTGAAACCCATTAAATTATTGATCCCACGGCCATTTCAGCATATAGTCATGCGTTCTATGATATATGGCTATCAAAAAATACATGCACTGAGCATGCAGAATATATATATATATATATATATATATATATATATATATATATATATATATATAAACTTGTTTAATATGATGTTTTTCATAATATTCAGACATGCTTCATGTTATTGTTTTTATATTCATAGCAAAAAAGACACTGTCGGTTTTGGAATGAAATAAAATAGCAATCTGAATGCTCTTTAATGTCTGTGAATTATTTTTATGTGTACTGTTAGAAAAAAGAGGGTTACGTTGTCTGGGCAAATTAAGCAGTTTAATTTTGTTGAATGAACTTAACATTCAAATTAAGATGAACTATACCTTTAAAAAGTAACCTGGCTGCCTTAAAAGGATAAGTTCATCTAACAAGATGCTGAGTGAGGTCAACTTTTATTACTATATTTGCACTACTAAAATTTATAAATTGATCCAACAAGAAGATTAGTTCAAACAACTATTATTTTCATGTTTGTACAGCTCAGGATAACGGTAATAGTTTGTTGGTTGTACTAGTCATTCTTTGTTGTCTCAACTAGGATTTAGGCTTGTACAACCTAAAATGTCTTGTTGGTACTACTTAAAAACTTGTTGGTTAAACTTCAAGTTTAAAGTTGATGGGACTATTTTTTAGCTTCCCCTTGTCAGCCCAACTATTTATTCTTAGTTTAATGAACTCGGATTGAAGTGCAAACAATTGAAGTTTCTTAGCTTGCCTAACTCAACATTTTAAGGCAGCCAGGTTACTAATTATTTTAAGTTGAACAAGCTTGTTTATTTTTACAGTATAGGTAACAGTGTTTTAAGAGACGTTTTACGAGATGTTGTTTTACAAGCTGTTGTTTTACAAGCTGTTGTTTTACGAGCGGTTGTTTTACGAGCAGTTGTTTTACGAGACATTATATCACGAGACGTTATATTATGAGATGTTGTTTTAGGAAACAGCGTGTTACAGAAAGTCGTTTTACACAAAGTCGTTTCTGGAAACAGGAAACGTTGATTTACGAAACGTTTTACGAAACGTTTTACGAAACGTTTTACGAAACGTTTTACGAAACGTTTTACGAAACGTTTTACGAAACGTTTTACGAAACGTTTTACGAAACGTTTTACGAAACGTTTTACGAAACGTTTTACGAAACGTTTTACGAAACGCTGATTTACGAAACGCTGTTTTACGAAACGCTGATTTACGAAACGCTGTTTTACGAAACGCTGTTTTACGAAACGCTGTTTTACGAAACGCTGTTTTACGAAACGCTGTTTTACGAAACGCTGTTTTACGAAACGCTGTTTTACGAAACGCTGTTTTACGAAACGCTGTTTTACGAAACGCTGTTTTACGAAACGCTGTTTTACGAAACGCTGTTTTACGAAACGCTGTTTTACGAAACGTTGACTTTCAAAATGCTGTTTTAGGTTTTAAAAAAATTCACAATTTGTTCTTAAAACAATAGGAAGGTTCCCACATAAACAGTGTTTGCTTAATCACACTGCTTAAGCCTCATATTAAGTTTGATTGAATCGTCTCCCATTTCTTACAATTTGGGGCGAACATATATCACAATTAATACAAAACAACACCGACATATTAAAGGGCGGAGCTACTGTGATTGACAGGTCTCTACCAAAGACGTATACAGCGTCACTACGTCACTCCTCCGCATTCCAAATATGGTAACTTCCGTTTATCGGATGCAAAAAAAAGCCAAGATAGCGACGGCCGTAATCCAAGATGGCGGCGGCAAAATCGCCAAACTTGAGGCTTCGTAACATTCACAAACCAATGGGTGACGTCACGATGACTACGTCCACTTCTTATATACAGTCTATGCTGAGGACTACACGTGTTTTACGGCCGATGTGTTTGGGATTGAGGGTCAGCACCTCCAAGTCTGAGGCCACTGTACGTTGGCTGTTAAGATGGTTTTATGCTCCTTCCAGTTTGGTAGCAAGTGCCTGCCTTACATTCAAGGGTTACAGTAAATATGCAGTATGCCATAGTTGTTTCATGTCTTCGCTTCCATAGAGGCTCCATAGATACCACATAAAGACATCAAACTGTTTGGTCAGAGTTGGCTGCTTGTAGTTTCTTTGATGTGGGTGAAAATTGTTGATAGTGGAGACACAATGTGATCACAAGGTTGTGGGCAGTGACTGAAAGTTTAGTTTTTTTCCGATTGCAGATTCAAGGGGCTACAGACATATTTCCCCCTGAGGATGAATAAAGTGTCTATCTATCTATCTATCTATCTTATTTTCCTGTTCATCCAATGATGTAACAGCTGCTCTGGTGCATTAAAAGTAACCAGTTGAGGGTGGTTGATTGTGAAAGCTCCTCTTTGCGGAAGTTTTCTTGGGCACCGAGACAGACCCAGATCAGGCTGGAGGCGTTACAGATCTCATCTCGTCAGGGAACCCCCTAAGGACGCCCTAAGAAAAGCTGGAGGATGTGGCCGGAATGAACGTTTTATAGTCAGCCCGCCGCCGTCGCGTCCCGAATCTGGATTAACCGGTGTAAAAATGGATGTGTTGATCATCAGGTTTTTTTTTGCTTATCCTGCACCCCCAGTCATTTTCCATTGTGAGGACGAAGCGCTATCATGAGTTTCAAGAATGCGAGGCCCTTGATTAACCTTGAAGACAGCCGTTCACACAAGACATAAGGGTTACACTACAAAGGCTGGCACTTTGAAATGGGATTCACACAAAGCGAGGCTGTTCGAATGATTAACCTTCTGTTAAAGTTAAAAAAACAACCACCTTTGTGGGCTCAAGTGTGTGTTCTTGTAGAGTTCCCCGTGCTTGACAGCTATGTATAGGTTCCCTGTATTTGTTTCACATCACTGCAAAAGAACATCAAACACTTCAGATTCTCGGTACAAAGTTTCTGAAGACTGATCAAATCAAGCGTGCTTAACCTCAGGAAGAGAAAGCCTTAAATAAATAACCGTTACCGCCCGATCGTATTAAAGATTGTCTAAAGGGAGTCTGGTGCTCGGACACTTTTGTCCACAGAGGCCGCCAAAATCAAATCTAAATGAAATCTCTTTAAGCTTTAAGACATTTCACTGGATAAGTGAAGACTTTGATCTTCTGTTTGGCGCTAAATCAAAATTAGAGGTTTTATTCTTTGGGCACCGTTGATATCTGTAGGTCGTCTCCGTGCACGTCTGTACAAATGTCATGTTTCAGTTTGGACTAAACTTTGCAACACTCAGCATTTCCCAGAGTGGGGTGTGGGCTTACAAATGGCACACTTTATCTCTCACCTACAGCACAGTTACAACTTCCACTGCGTTCAGAGGCGAATGGAGCCTTGAGGAAATAAGAGGATCATCATTTTTACAACATTGTAGAGTTAATGTCTCTTCGGACACATATTGTGCAGACATATTATAAAATATGGGTAAAAGTAATACCAATAAAAGGACATCGGTGAAATTAAGTTTAGTCTGAATTAATATAATTCGTTTTTAGGGCCCTGAGGAGGCTTTGGCCAGTTTATGTGTTTAATTTATTATTATTCATATGATTCGGCCAATAATGATTTCAGTGATGTCATGAGAATAGTTTTCAAAGACAGGACCAACAAAAAAACAAGGAATTAATCATTAAATAATTTGCTCTAATCACCAAAAGGCTAGAAGTAGTTAATCATCAACTTCCAGAGAGGTGTGGTGCAGGATCAATCCAATAGGCTCAGGTAACTCACCACACATTCCATTATGAATAGTTGCCTTATTTATCTGTGAAAAAACAAAACCAACATGTGAGGAAACATTTACATAAAAAAAAAAAAAAAGCGCATCAAAGAGCATAGTTTCCTTGTAGTTAGATTTGACACTTTGTTTCCAGGTGGGAGGGGTCGAGTCCACTTCAAAACCACCTAAGTCCCGCCTCGCGGTGTGTATCCGTGCTCGGGGAGACTTGAGAGGCTATAAAGTGAAGGAACTTACTGTAACCGGGACGCATTCTGCAGCTGGAGTTTCCTCCGTGAACTCCGCGTGCAGAAACTGAAGTCAGCCCAAATGCCTTAATCACTGCTGCGCGCGCGAGAGAGAGAGAGAGAGATATCGCTGTCGGCTTCCTCTCACTTCTCCACGCCGAGAACGTCCCATCAAGTCGCCGGGTAGAGACAGCGCAGCCATGGCGGGGGACGGGTCCGAGCAGCGGGCGCTGCAGTATGAACAAACTCTGGTAAGTTTGACTGGTTGCCAGTGTGAACTTTGCCCACTGCGCACACAGCACGCAACAGTTCCCTTCTCGCGTGGAGGAGAAACAAAGCCAGACTCCACTGACAAATCCTTCAATTTAACGCTGCCGGCTAAGCGTACGCATCTGATATGACTGGCTAACATAACTCTGGTCAAAAGTTATAATTTAATTGAAATAAAGTGCGTGTTGGTGTTGTGTGAGCATGCCGAATGAAGCAGTGTAGCTCTCTGAGTGCGTGTTTTTAGCACACAAACATGGGTCAACCATAAATTGTCAGATTTTAAACTTTTCAACTCTCACGTGAAAGTGACCGAGGTTTGTGGTGTCGGAAGCCGCTGTGTGTCTCTTTAAGTCCCTAATTGCCCCACGTTGGTGTAGCTGTGTGGTGACATAAGTAAGGACATGTGCCTTCATGTATCTTTACAACAGTAACGTTCCAGGTAGAAGAGGGCTTATTGTCATAACATCTGGATTTCTTTCTCCTGTATGGCGAGTTGTTGGCCAAACTCCATTCTCAAAATGCCATGCGCCTTAAGAAAGCCCGGTATATTGTATCATAAACGCATATTAGAGAATTACTTTACGCCTGTTTTATTTAAAGAAAATGTGCTGATGAATTCGGCGTGACAATATTTCATTAAACTGTTATGTATGTGAGGAAAAATGACAACTTTCTCAGTCATTTCGCCTTTTTCCACACACCGCCTCGGTCCGACTGAAGACACCCGGTGAGCCGCAGCGAGCAGTGGGAAAGTTTTAAAAGTAGATATTTTGGGAAATAAAGTAATGCTTGGTGCTCGATACATATGCCGAATTCATAATAACCTCTTCGTGATTTTAATAAAAACACGGAGTCATGTTATAAGATGTGCATATTTGCAAAAAAGCGAGTTCGCTCTCCCTTGACAGATTTGTTAATGGACTTTTGCTGGTATAGTTATGTGCATTCAGAACCCTAATTTGGCTAATGTTCTAACCAGCCATCATAACTGAAACACCTACTATACATACGAGGATGATCATAATGTCATGTTCTAAACAAGCAGTACAATAGTCCTCGGGCTGCTGTATGTGGAGGCTGCATTGATATGCATGAAACAATGAATCAATTCATTGTTCAGCTGAGAACAACAGCTGAGAAAACGCTGCTGTGTACAGTACATGCATAATGTGTTGTGAGATGACATGCATGTTATAGTTGTACGGGCGTCCGGTGCTTTGCCGGTCCCCCGAGTGTGATTTGAGTTTGTGCTTCAAACTTTATCGCCACTTTAAGCATTATAATCCATAGATGGTCTGCACAAAGTTCAGAAGATGTACCAGCTGAGTGACACGCTTTGATAGCAGACCTGTTTTTATACAGCAGGGGGCTCTCAAACATTATCATGTCACTGGCCCCTCAAACAGGTCGGAGCCCAGGGACCAGACACACACACACGTGACCATTTAGTTCCAGGGACTTCCTTAAGAACTGGTTTAAATGAATACTTAGAGTTGTATAATGACGGAGAAGCAAAAGATAACATTCTTATGCATTATCGAACAGGTAAAGTGAATTATAATGTATAGAAATCACACTATTCGTCATTCCGCTCCTCCCAAAGGACCCCTCGAGGGCTCCTAGATCCCAGTGTTTTGTGTAATTAAGTGTCTAGTTGAACTCTTCCTGTCGCGCCAAAAGAATCCTCTGTTTGAAGGGACAAGTTTTATAGGCCAACTGGACCCATTCAGTGGCAGCGAGGCTTTAAATTAAGAAGAGCCACACAACTGTAACACTTCTTTGGGCCTCTGTTTCTCTGTTTCCTTCTCTTTGGAAAGAGAACCCGTGCCTCTCTCTCTGTGTGTGTGTGTGTGTGTGTGTGTGTGTGTGTGTGTGTTGTTAATCTGTGTGTGTGTGTGTGTGTGTGTGAGAGAGATTGCGCAACGTGCGACCCGCTGATTCAGCGCTGGACGCTCCGTCACCCTGCGGCTCTCTGAGAGGAACGTGCATCCAGCAGCAACAACAAATCAAAGAATTCCTTTGCTGTTCATCTGTGCTCACCTTGCTGTGTGCTCTGATGATTTGTTGCATGAACACGATCGTGGATAAATGCACTCTAATAAAAATAGCTGCAGCGTGAGAATAACTCCTTTCAACATGAAGGAGTTGTCTCTCTCTGCCCCCCCCCCCCCCCCCCCCCATCCCCTCGCCCCGTGGGTTGTAGTAACATGGTGTCTTTGTGTGAATGTTGGCAGTCGTGGCGGTTGTGTGGGTTTTGTTGTGGGCAGTGGATTCTCAAAGAGGCCAGTGTAGCCTGGCTGAGAGAGAGAGGCTGAAGGGATGTTAGTGGGGCCAGGAGGAGCGCTTTGGAAATGAACCCAGCCTCAACATGTTGTCTAACATCAGACCGATGCATCTGTTTGTGTTTGCATGAAGCTGATTCAAGGTGATTTCTGCCACAACCTGAGTCCGATATGTGCTTTGATACGATGGACCGACACGGTCTGACGACGGTTTGTGAAATAGTCACTGAATGCAATCTAGTGGTTTCCTCGTCCCTCGAAACCACTTTTGTTTTTCTGGACGACATTAAGTTAAAAACGACAGTTAGGTTTAGGAAAAAAAATCATGGTTGGTGTTAAAATAACTTTGAACAGCTAAGGCAACGAAACCACCTGTTGGGTTTAAGCAAGGAAACCACCTGTTGGGTTTAAGCAAGGAAACTACCAGTTGGGTTTAAGCAAGGAAACCACCAGTTGGGTTTAAGCAAGGAAACCACCAGTTGGGTTTAAGCAAGGAAACCACCTGTTAGGTTTAAGCAAGGAAACCACCTGTTGGGTTTAAGCAACGAAACCACCTGTTAGGTTTAAGCAAGGAAACCACCAGTTGGGTTTAAGCAAGGAAACCACCAGTTGGGTTTAAGCAAGGAAACCACCAGTTGGGTTTAAGCAAGGAAACCACCAGTTGGGTTTAAGCAAGGAAACCACCAGTTGGGTTTAAGCAAGGAAACCACCAGTTGGGTTTAAGCAAGGAAACCAACAGTTGGGTTTAAGCAAGGAAACCACCAGTTGGGTTTAAGCAACGAAACCACCAGTTGGGTTTAAGCAACGAAACCGCCTGTTGGGTTTAAGCAAGGAAACCGCCTGTTGGGTTTAAGCAAGGAAACCGCCAGTTGGGTTTAAGCAAGGAAACCGCCAGTTGGGTTTAAGCAAGGAAACCGCCAGTTGGGTTTAAGCAAGGAAACCGCCAGTTGGGTTTAAGCAAGGAAACCGCCAGTTGGGTTTAAGCAAGGAAACCGCCAGTTGGGTTTAGGCAAGGAAATCAACAGTTGGGTTTAAGCAAGGAAACCACCAGTTGGGTTTAAGCAAGGAAACCGCCAGTTAGGTTTAGGCAAGGACACCACCGACAGTTATTGCTTAGTGACGTGGATGCATTAAATATGCGAGTCCACCACGAGTTAAGGATCCTAATTGACTTTCCATTATTATTACTTTCGTGCTGAGCGACATGAACAAAACCAGACAATGTGTGTCCCTGAACACGAAACCAATAGATTGCATCTCGTGATTATTTCACAAACTGCCATGATAATGGGCTTGATGGGCACATTGCTGTTCTAGAATGTATGCAAAATTACATAATGTACACCGCACAATTGTTTTTTTAGTTTCAGTTCCCCACGATTATCTAAAAACTGTTTCTCTTGAGAGGCTTTAGACACGAGTTTTGGTGTTTTTTTGGCGTTGAAACGAGTCACTTATGGAAGCCCAGATATGAGCACGCAATCAAACATGTTGTTGTCGTCCTTCAGCAGCGGCTGTAAGTGGCAGCTAAAGAGGCTTGGCACCAGTTAAAAGGTACCATTCAGGCCCTGGAACACTCGGGGTGAGAAGGTCACTGCAGCTCACAGGCGGCTGCAGATCATTCATCTATGAATCATAAGTTATACACACCGCTGTACCGACGGTTGTAAAAACATAACGCAATGCAAGTTTTCATAGTGAATTATCTTTATCTCATTGAACAGTAAATGGACGGTCTTGTGATCAAAGGGTTTTATTACGTGGACAATAGACTCAATCGTGACCAATCGGAGGCGAATATTATAATGTGGTGTGACTGCATATGAAACTTTTTATTTTTATTGTAACAGATCTGTTAATTAACGTTAGTCATTAACGTTGGAGCTATAAAGTCTTTGTTGTTGCTTTGAATCTGCAACAGGAAGTTGCTCAAATGTTCTAGGGAGAAACACTTGTAGTTATGTAGTTCGACTTGTTAGTCAGGTGTCTCAGGCCTGGGCAATATATCAATATTACATTAGATTTTTGATGTATATTAATATGGAACAGGTGTTTCTTTCCTCTTCATTACAGTAAAGTGATGTAATTTTCTGATATTATTTTCCTCTACCCACGTAGTCATTATATCCACATTACTGATGATTATATATGAAAAATCTCATTTCGATATTGAGGTATTTGGTCAAACATATCGTGATATTTGATTTTGCCTTAGTGTCTCCACTGCATGTTTGATCTGTCAACGGTCAATACGACCTGTAATAATAAACAGGATAATCATAATGATACGAGAGGCTCTTAAAGGGACAGTACACCGATCAAGATAAGCCGGAGGTTTGAAAACAACCCTGATGACATCATCAAGACAGAGTTACAAACTGGTGGTAGAAGTTTGGAAGACCGAGGTCATTTGCAGGCAGGTTGGGGCCAACGGGTGATGCAATCACGTTGCATTGTGGGAATTGTAGGACGCCCCGTAGTAGTGCTGCTATTTAGAATGATTTTCATTAGGAAGTAATCTGCGGATTGTTTCCTCGATTAATCTTTTGGTCAAATACATATTGTAAAATATTCGCGAGTTCCTAAAGCTCAATGTGACTCATTTCTGTCTGAAACCTCAAGAACTACAATTTATTATATAACTTTATAGACTAAGAAAAACAACTGTTGACTGTTCACTGAACCAGTGAATTTGTGGCATTCTTATAAAAACATGAATCAAAATTGTTGCTGATGATTTGTCGGTTGATGGACTCAACGATTAATCGACGAATTGTTTCAGCTTTCTTTTAGAGGATTAAAAGTCGACCATCCTCTCAATACGACGGACGTCACTGGAGCTTCGGCCTCTTTTGTGTCCTTTAGACGTGATGCTAGTTTGAGCCGGGCTAACCTGATTAGCATGCTTTAGCTAAGTAGCAACAATAACACACACCCACAGCTTTCTGGGTGGATCGCATTCCTGTGTAAATAAGGTGTGTGTGTGCCAAAATGTAGACTATAAGGGAGGTACTGGTGGATGACACACACACACACGCATCACTAACGTATGACATCACCACCGTTACCTGACGGCTGCTCCACAAACAGACTGATGTTCTGCTTGTTGCTCACATGTTGTGATGAACTTACTTGTGAGGGTTTTATTGTGTTATTGAGTTCTCCAATGTTTCCTTCTCTCTGATCATGACATGAGTCTCACGCTGTAGAGACAAAGACAAAGAGAGAAAGAGACAAAGACACCAAGACAGAGAGAGGATGTTTGAGACGAGGACGTCTCACTCCAGAACTTTTTAAAGTACTGATAGCAGAACCGATGACTCCAGACCTCATCAATACTCTGTATCATTTAGACCAGAGTTTTGGGGGGTCCTCCCTAGTGTATGAGGTGACATGGTCCGTCTGGAGGCGTATGACCAACATCTGCATGCGTGTGTGTGTGTGTAGAGTTCTGATCAGACGCTCTGATTAGCATCATGAAGCGAGCGATGAGGTGACCAGTAACTACCTCACCACTGATTTCAACGTGTTCATATAGGTGGATCCTCTTTGCTGCACTACAACAGTGCAAATGACATAAAAGTTGAGCGTGACTTGCAGCAGTTGGTGAAGTGAAACAAAGTCGTATTCAGGAGTGTTTTTAAAATCTCAGCAGGACTTCTGCTTTATGATCAGGAATGTGCTGATATTCTAATAATGAGGGTGGACTTTTTTTGATGAGAGCAGCGGGGAAGTGAAAGTGTCTGGTGGAGAAGTATGGTAACGTATTAATTTACGAGTGTGTGTGTGTGTGTGTGTGTGTGGCCATCTGTCTTTGCTGTGTACAGTGTAGTTTGTGACGGTGTGTTATTGGCCTGGCTGTGGCGATTAGGCTTTATGTAGCACGTCTGTTTGATGTCTGCTCTCCTAGTGGAAGTTTCCTCTTCACTCACCCTCTCAAGTCTTTTTATTTTTTGCAAGGCAGGTCAACAGCTCCTTGACCTCCTTTTATTGTGAGGAGAAAGGAGTGCTCGCATAACATTTGTTCAGAGCGAAGTTGTGAATAGGTTGGTTTTTTCTGCAGATAAGCGTCAAAAAGACTCTCTCTCTCTCTCTCTGTCTCTCTTTCTGTCTCTCTCTTTCTCTCTCTCTCTCTCTCCATTACAAAAGATCAACCTTTGCTTTTTTTTTTTCTTCTTTCTTTGCCAAAATGACAAATCCACCTCTTGTTTGAACGGCCATGATGGATTTCCTCCAGTCAGGATCTTGAGGGTCTGAACACAAAACACTTTTGTAAAAATGCTCCACAAGATGTGACGACATGCTGACTTGTTGTCTGCAGGTAAAACCCAGAAGGTGGAATGTGTTTTTGGCTTTTTGTTCTGAGAGGCATCAATCCCACGTCGATGATTAACCGCTGAGACGGGAGAGAATGAACTCCATAGATTAACAGATGAGCTGGTTTCGAGGTGCGTCTCTTGATTGGTGCTGTGCATTTATCCCCCCCCCCCCCCCCTCTTGTGTCCAACGAATATGGATTACAGAATAGATGGAAAAGTTGGTGCAGTGATAACCATCTATAGAGCTGATTAATAGAGGTTCACTCCCGTCCCAGTAGAAGTAATCCCGTTCATTCACATTAGTCGTATTCTGTGTTTATTTCCATGTATGAGAAGAAAGTGCAACATATTGAGTTCAAAGGTTCATTGTTGACACTGGAAACGGTTATTTCTGTTGAACATTTTTAAAACTATATTAAAGACTGGTAAAAGGGGTATTTTTATACTTCCTCTATCATGGTATGCATGATAACAACCTCATCATTCACAGCATTTTCTTAATTATCTATCTCTGCAGGAAGTAGCATTTATACATCCTATCTTTCTTCTTTTAGACTCTCCACTTCTTTTCCTCTCTGCTGTCACGCTGCCGTCTCTCTCTCTGCCTTCAAGCAGTCCGGTTCTAATGAACGACTGACACTTTCCTCTTCATCACTGTCGGCGTGACTCCTCCCTCTTCATGAGGTCGGCGTGACTCCTCCCTCTTCATGAGGTCGGCGTGACTCCTCCCTCTTCATGAGGTCGGCGGGTTCAAACAAGGCCGAGGTCACCTTGAAGCGATAAGACCGCAAAGTCAGAGTTGACACATCAGCGGATGTTCAGTTCACTATCAGCTGTGTGTGTGTGTGTGTGTGTGTGTGTGTGTGTGTCTGCTCTGAGGCGTTCCATGTTGAGAGCGGTGCTTTTTGATAAAGGTGATCTTGTTGATGCATCAACTGCGTGCCACGGAAAAAGATCCAGAGGATGAATACAGTCACATTCACCTCGGCTGTTACTGTGAACGCCCTTAATTTCCCCACTGCGGAACTAATAAAGGATTATTTTATCTTAATTTAGAGTCTGAACTCAAGGTGTGTGTGTGTGTGTGCGTTATATGTGCAACATATAACGCACACACGTTTTGTGTCACAGAAAAAAACGTATATTTATAGTGATATGATGGAAACTGTATTTATGAATATGGGTAATCCAGAGTTAAATTGCAGAATATCTAAATACTTCATCACATTGATGCTGAAATCACATGATGTTGTTTATTTGCAGTTTCAGTCCGGCTTAACTTCCCTTACTGCCTCGTTTAGCTGCTGGAAATAAACGGAGCTGATTATTGCTCATGCTCCAGAAAGACGGTGTGATGATGATGATGATGATGACTCCTCATATCACCGTCGTCATGTTGTGGCCGGTCCTTATCTGCTGTCACTGCTGATCTTCCGCATCGCGGCTGACCTCCTCACTGTTTATACAACCATCAGCACTTTTTTTCTCTCCCTCTGCTGAACATCCTCGATGATAAAAGTTCCAGCTCTGTCCAAACAGAGGGTGTCAGGAGGTCAACGGTGTGACGCCGTCAGCCTCGACACGTTTAGTTTGTGTTCCCAGTTAGAGCCGTGTTCTCCCACAGCGTCGCTTTTTAAAAAGATACCACGCTATGCTGATGACACGCCTGTTTGCACACAGTACTCGTAAAAGGAATCCTATGACGCGCATTGATTCATATGTGGGTTTTTTGCTTTGAGGTGGTTATTATTGTATCACTAGTCTTTAGTAAAGACGGATCTATCAGGTCTAATGAGCTTTTAATAGCCCTGCGCCACACTGGACTTCAAAATATTTTACTTAACTGTAAAGACCTTTTAAACACCGGTGGGCGTGAGAACCGAGACAGAAGACTTTATTACTCGTTTCAACCTCGACAAAGGCTGTTCTTCTGTTCTTACCTTTCACAATAAAAGCCCGAGACATAAGTTAGAACAAATATTTGCAGGTGAGTGTTGCGTGTTTTTCTTTTCTTTTATCCACCACGCCCCCCCCCAGCGTGTAAAGGCCCTAAACCAGGGTTCCAACATGGCGTTCCTTGGCCCCCCCGAGTCTTGTGAAATCTCTTTACTGTACGAGATTGATCTCCAGCTTCGTCTTCAGTTCATCAGTCGCCCTGCCTCCTGTCTAATTGCTGTGAGTCGATACACTGTAATTAATCAGACGCGTCGGCGTTTAGCCGCTGATGGAGTCGATCAACACAAACAGTCCCCTCCGCCGACGGATCGGAAGGCCAGATGGAAGATGCTTTGATGCATAAAACACACTAAATTATCTGCAGAGATTTGCAGCGCCGTCACCACACACACACACACACACACACACACACACACACACACACATTCTTACACTAATAGGCACTTGGTCCTTTTATGTATGCAGGTTTTAGATATACGCTCATATTTATCACCCAGAGAGCAGATCCCACCTGCATGTGGCTGTAATGATCAGTTCGCCTTCACTGCTCCTGGATTATTGGGCTGAGTGTGACGTGGCTGACGTGGGGTTTCTTTTTTTAAAGTGTGCGTTCCTCTAGTCATGACCGAGCACCGTGTGACTGTTTTTAAAGCTTTACTATACGTGATGATATGTTGAATGGATAGATGGCGTAATGTGATGTGACAGCAGGGAGGGAAAGGAGCGATTAGGTTCAAGAGTTGGCCCGCTCACTATAACGGCTCAGCTAGTGAAAGACCCTCCTCTCTCTCTCACACACACACACACACACACACACACACACACACACACACACACACACACACACACGCCTCTTTAGTCACCAAACAAGCACGGTCTATTTTAACAACATACAGCGTTATCTGTGTTAGTCACTGATGCTAATAGATGGTGGTGACTGCGTTTGGTCGTCTTTACAGCACAAATCACACTTGTGAAATGTATTTTTAGGAATACTTTCCACTTATTATAATCGGGCATAACTCTGGCTGCTACTTATGCTATTTCTATATGTGGGCCCCGATTTACTTGCATAACTTTTTCTAATGTAATTTTCCCCTCTTTATTTTCCCGCCTCTCTCCTGTGTTGCGTTTATGCGTTTGTTTCCTCTCTGATGTTGTTTTTTTGTTTCTGCTGCAAAACAGATTCCGCAACATTCTTCCCCCCCCCTGGCAGAAATGACTGCATGCCTTTGAACGCCGCCCTCACCGCAACATACGATTAGTTTACACACACACAACATGGGAGGGCATTGCAACCCAAAGGCACGCCAACACACACACACACACACACACACACACGCAGAAACGTACGGCATCAAAGACGTTAAACACACTTTGTCTGAAGGTCTGCCAAAATCTTCACATTTTCCAAAAAATCCCAAACACATTTAATTGACAATGGCCATTTTGTTTCCATTTGATAGTCTAACATTGTATTCATGTCACACATGACCTCGTCAGCACCAAACAGCAGACAGACACAGTTAGAGACTATAGCTAGTGAACATAGTAGAGCATTTAGCTGCTAAAGAGCCAGATATTACCCTCAGGAGATGGTGGACACCAAAACCGGAGCTAAAAGAGAGTAAATACAGGACGTACATTCATCAGGTCCCCAAAACACAACTCCAAAGTTAATGCTAATGTCGCTCTGTGACTGGATGTGTAAATAAGCACCAAGTTAGCTCATGAGGTGAAATAATATCCATGTTCTATTCACCATGGTTATGCAGAGTTTGGCCTGCTGTTGTTGCAGCTCAGGCTCTCAGAGCTTCTTCTAATATTGAAGGTCAATATTGATTAACAGAATAAACCAGTCGCTGATATTGTTTTGAGTCGACCTTTATATCCAAACAAATCTCTGAGTCAGGGTGTAGTTCATTGTTCTGTATTCAAAAGCCGGCGTGTGGAGGTCTTATAGGGGGAAGAAATGTTCGCTAACTCAGCAAATATGCAGGTGTGTTGATTTATCACAAGGCCGAATCCTCCTTTTCATTAAGGCTCGATTTTCAGAGCACAGTTTAGCATTTCTTATGGTAATGTATCATGTTGTACAGAAACGCATTGCCTCTCCTCATAGATCTGTTCTTGGCACTTCAAGCGTTTGATCTGCTATATATTTTATATATAAATATATATAAAAAGCCTCATTAAATCAGACCGGACCGGTTCAGGGAGAACTTCAGGAGTCCGATGTTTCTCAGTAATGACGTCTGACTTGTATAAAAGGCCCAGCAGCTCTCCTGATGCCCGGCGCTATAGTTTTATAACGGTGTCGTGTATCCGTCTCTGACCCGTCTGGCTCAAACACACAAAGGTGTGTGTGTGTGTGTGTGTGTGTGTGTGTTGTGCGATGTTAAGCCCTCCAGATAGATTCAGCTTCGAGGATCAGAATAAAAGAGTTCAGGAGGGTGAGAACACATTCGGCATTCAAATTCTGTGTTGAAACCCAAAGTGTGTGTGTGTGTGTTATATCACGTCCAACACAGTCTCGCTCAGCTTTGTTGAATTAGTTAAACCCAGAGAGCCGAGGTCTCCAACCTATTTACTTCATCTGATGAGGAGCGCTTGACACGGCTCGGCCCCCGTGGAGGGAATACCCAACGAGTGTGAGACCTCTCGCAGAATATCAACTCGTGCATCCTCTCTCCGCCGACCAAAATTTCCCACCGGCTTAAGTCATGTTTTTAGACACCAGTATATAACCAAATAATCTGATTCTGTGCAGATTGCTCGGCTGGTGTTTTGCTCATTTCGTCGTCTATTTTTTGCCCTTTAAGCAGATTCTTGATTAAATGACATCGACAATGTAGCTAAAAACCTTCAATAAAACGGTTTGAGTTGGGCAGTTTGATATAATTGGTTCGGTTGTTTCCAACTTGGAATTTGATAACGAACTCTGAAGTCGAAGAATTTAAATGAATTAACTGAAGTTTAAAGTCGTTAATCTCTTCATTACTTGGAATAGTCAGTTTGTACGTGGGCTGAGTGAATTAAATGATTAGCTGACTAATGAATGAAGAAAATAATCAATGAATCATTTGTTGACCCTGAGCAGCAGCCCCACATGGGCTCTGTTTCCACCGGTTTGTTTTTAATCATTCATACATGTGTTATTATAAGATGAGTCACGTATCACTAGATATGATGATCGGGACCCATTCCAAACTTTAATGGGTTCTTCGTTGGCCCGAGCGGCACCTGTCCAACAAGTCTCATGAAAATCGGGCTAGTGTTTTTTTCGGTAACGTTGTCGGCGGAGGTAATAAAAGAAACATTTACCTGACAGTGAAGTCATTCATCCATTCATCCTCCTGCCCCCCCCCCCCCCCCCCATGTTCCCCAATGGGAAAGAGGACTGGCGTGGGACGCCCGCTGGTGTGGCGTTGACACCCGCCCGGCGAGCGTAATGTCCTCTCTCCTCGGTGTTCACGGGGCAGAATGAGGAGCATTGTGCCGGTTCAGACCCGCGGTGCCACCCGATGCCTCGGGTCGACCCGGCTGAGACCGTTCAACAAAGGGGGGGGGGGGGGGGATTGAAAAGGTGAGGGTGAGCGACACAGGTGTGTGTCGGGACAAAAGAAGAGCAGGATGACGATGTGTTGATCCTCACAACGGTTCGTATGATATCGTATGAAAAGTTCATTTTTCGTGTCCAGCAACGCGTGTCCGTTTAAGCTCGTTAACACGCAGTCGTTTCAAAATACACGACTTGGTTAGGTTTAGGAAACGATGGTCGTTTTGGTGAAAATAGCTACGGAAGTATACCGTTACAGAAGTACACTGAATTTGAATTAATTTAGTGAAATGTAAAGGCAGTAACTTCTACATTACCCACTTGGAATGCTCAGTTTCTACGTGGAGTCATTGATCAATTGATAACTTAACTAATGCATGAAAATAAATTCTAAAATGTGTCTTTATATTATAGTGAATTCAATTAAATTTCTTGGACCGAAAGGATTGTGACATTTTTCACCGTTAATAATTCAAGAGAATAATCCACTCTCTGCTGCCTTGTGTCTGACATCATGTTGAGTAATGTTGCCGTCTAAAGCTCTCATGAAGAGGACTCGTCATGTTCACCCGACTCTGCACTTCTTGTTCCTCTCTGTGTTCAAACTGTAGGACAAAATATCTTTTTATTTTTACCGCAGGTGGGTGTGTATGGCACCTACGGCTGTGGCTCGCACATAGCCAGTCCTGTCCGCTGTGTGTGTGTGTGTGTGTGTGTGTGTGTGTGTGTGTGTGTGTGTGTGTGTTCACAATCTCTGAGGAAGGACCGATAGAAGCGTGTAGGAGGCGTCTCAAATGGCTTTGTCTCTTTGTTCTCCGTCTGTTTTCTCCCTGTCCAGGTGAGACGGGTCTGAAAAGCTGATATGAAACTTTTCCGTGTGTGTGTGTGATGAAGCGGAGGAGGAATGTTTGTAGGACTACAGATTTTTTGTTGTTTCATTTGTGCATCTGCATATACTGTGTAATAACTCCCGTGTGTTCGACTGTTGTTACACAGCGGCAATTAGCAGTTGAGAGAGTGTGTTTGTATACTTTATGTGATGTGTCTGTATACAGTGTGTGTGTGTATACGCTGTGTGATGTGTGTGTGTGTGTATTACTTGTAAAATGCCGACCAGGCCTTTGAAACGCTTGATTGAGTTTGAGATGGGCGCTGCGTTTTCTTTCTCCTTTGTTCCACTACATTCATATTAAAGCTGGATCGATGGATCTTATTTTTAGCTCTCCTCCCTCTCTCCCCCCCTTCTCTTCTCTTCTCTTTCACCTCCTCTCTCTTCCCTCCCTCCATCCATTCGCCCCTGCTGTCCACCCTCAGAAGTGTGTGTGCTGGCATGTCCTCCTACATCCTGCTGCCGGTGTTGAGAGCTCACACACACACGCGCGCACACACACATCGATCTCTCTCTAATAAGTCGGCCCGAGCTTCAGCAACTCTGCACCCCTCCTTCCCTCCCCCATCCCTCTGATGGTGGAGAGAGAGGAGAACCTGTGGGGGTGCAGCCCCCATAAAGTGCTGCGGGGGACGACATGTTCTGGTGCACTGCACTGGGATCAGGCATGTGAGTGCTGTGACTGATACACACACTGACAGCTGCGTGGGATCCACACACACACACACACACACACACACACACACACTTACAACTGAGTTAGGTTTAGGCAACAAAGCTACTGAGGTATTTTGTTACGTATACGGGCTTCAGTAACAGCACATTAGTGGTTATTTTAACACAAACTACGTAGTTGTGTTGCCTCAACCTAACTAAGTTGTGTTGCCTCAACCTAACTAAGTAGTGTTGCCTCAACCTAACTAAGTTGTGTTGCCTCAACCTAACTAAGTTGTGTTGCCTCAACCTAACTAAGTAGTGTTGCCTCAACCTAACTAAGTAGTGTTGCCTCAACCTAACTAAGTAGTGTTGCCTCAACCTAACTAAGTAGTGTTGCCTCAACCTAACTAAGTAGTTTTGTTGCCTCAACCTAACTAAGTAGTTTTGTTGCGTAAACCTAACGGAGTTGTTTCCTGTGAAGGCGGAAGTTTATTTTGAAAAGACTGTGTTCATGTAACAAGCAGAAATTGACACATGTTGCTGGACCTTCGTAGGAAAATGCACAGAAAGTGATTAACTTTTTGTAGGATATCATACCGTTGTATGAGGATACGATGCAGCAACCCCTTGAGGGTTTGTTCCTGTTTTAATACTTTCTGGATGATAATTACGTGATTACTTATGAATTGATTTCGTGGGATATCTCTAAATCCCAGCACATTAACTTCTGTAGGTGAAGATATGAACGCTGTATGAGGACAGTCTGCATACCTCCCATAACCTTCAAGGCACCTTTGCTGATGATGCAGTTTTTGTGTTCAGTGTGACTCTCAAACACACTCGCACACTCTCTCTCACTCTCACTCACACATTGATATGAATGTGGACATTGGTCCGTATTGTGTTTGGCATCAACTGATAATATAAATTAATATCTCACCGTTTGTACCCGCACAGCATTATCAGTTCAACACAGACCGAGAGGTTTTGCAGCGTGGTTCTTCAGAAAGTCTTTTACTGACGAGGAACACAAAAATACATTCTGTGTGTAACGGCTGTAGTGTTTCATGTACTTCTCTGGTTTCACACATACTAATGGTATGATAATGGGAGGGAAGTAAAGCATCAAATTATTGTATTATACATTTCTTAGCCATTTTTTTTATGATTTACTTCAAACGAAATCACAGGTGTGTTTATTAATTATTATATGTTATAATGAAGACTATTAAATGTCCATAGAGCCCCATATACTGAGAAGTAAAATGATTTCACCCTGGAGTCTATTTTACGGTGGTATTGTAGTCGTTCTCAGGCGGTTTCTTTATCGTTGATGAGCAGAGGCCACAGACTGTAGCGGCTTCTCTGCACCACCGACAAATCTGTTTCCACTGAACCTGCACCCCCCACCTTCACAGTGTAATCACCCCAACTGACCACGCAGCGCTCAACCATCATGACACACACACACACACACACACACACACACACACACACACACACACACACACACACACACACACACACACACACACACACACACTCAGCAGACGGAGTCAATCTGTCTCTGCCAAACATACAGTTTTCCTACATCTGTGGTGGTTTCTGTGGCGCAGCAGTACTTCCTCCTTCATCAGTCAAACAGCTGTTGAAGATTCAGTTAAATATTATAAAAAATGCGGGTTATGCAGCAAGTGGCTGCTAGATTTGCTTCAGTCTCAGTAATCTATAGAGAGATGAATTACAAAATGATCGTTTGAGTTGACAAAAGAAATGTTAATCATTTTTGTGAGTTTTCCTACAAAAGTAAAGAAACGCGTTTCAATTTCTCTTCGTCCAAGCATAAAGTCTTTTAAAATTACATTTCCGCCTTCACAGGACACAACTTAGTTAGGTTGAGGCAACTCGACTACGTCGTTAGGTTGAGGCAACTCGACTACGTCGTTAGGTTGAGGCAACTCGACTACGTCGTTAGGTTGAGGAAAAGATCGTGGTTTGTGTTAAAATAACCACTAATGTGCCGTTACTGAAGTCCTCATGTTGCATGACAAAATAAATCAACGTTGACTTCTTGTTTCACACGGGAAACTAACGGCGGTCCAGTTTTTGTTTGACACATCCACCTCCGTTATAGAATAGCTTATTGCTTGAATATTGTAGATCTTGTTCTATTATTTTGCTCATGAGGTTTCACACAGCCGGTTAAAACAAGTGGCTGGGGGACAAGTTAATTTCCAACCCTGGAAACCCACTTCCTTTCCCAACATCCTGTGTGTTTGTGTGGCTCAATTTGACCCAACAAGCTTAAACATCATGCTCAGCGCCTCCGTGCTTGTTGCTTTAAGAGTCAGTGTTAACCACAGTATTGGTATTACTCCCAGCTGGCCAAAGGTGTGTGTGTGGCAGTTGTTTGTGAACATTGTTGATCGCCTCTTGTACCTGTTTGCACAAGATAACTCCACTAAGCATGTGTACAAGATCCCCACTGACCACACACACACACACACACACACACAGGTTAATTCATTACATATTCTGTTGCTGCCCACAATGAATCATTTTAAATTTTGCTTACTAAAATATTATGTATGCATGCGGCTGCACCGTCGAAACAGCCTGTAACCGCTTCTTTATTCGACTCCACGTGGCAAGAGACACACACACACACACACGTGTATCAGCAGCAATCAGTAACACAAGTAGTGAGGGCAGAATCAAAGACGATTGATTAAATCAGTCAGCCAGGTGTGTGTGTGTGTGTGTCTATTACCAGTGACACCCACTTGCTTTAAGATAGATGGGCACCATTAACCTTAAATTAATTATAACACCCACCCTGCATTCCCCCCCTCTCACTCCTTCTCTCTAGTTCTAGTTGAAATGTGTTCAACAGGAGTCTCACTCTCTGTGGTGAGAAAGCACTGCAGTGACGGCAGCAGGTCGACGTGTATGAAGTGAACTGACACGGTCGGTTGTTTTTAAAGCCTAAAGTTCAATCATCTCGGCTCAGAAGGCGGGAAAGAACAGGCCAACAGGCTGAGTAGATGAAGCGTCTTGGCGTCTCTTTTGAAGCTAATAAATGTCGACCAACGGTTACTTTTAGGGAAATTACTGCAACGCAGAAAAGAGTGAAGACGTTTTAAGGAGATGTTGTGTACGACCATTTTAACTGGTTTGGTCCACATTCAAATGCGATACAATGCTACCAAGCGGACCAATCACAGTTGTTGTAGTCCGTGTGGCCGCAATGTGTGGTGACGTTTCTGTGGAGGTGCCGAAGTGTCTTAAAGCTGCATTCTCTCTAGTGTCCACCAGGGGGCGACTCCTCTGGTTCTATAGACGTCTATGAGAAAATGACTCTACTTCTCTCTTGATTTATTACCTCAGTAAACATTGTAAACATGAGTTTATGGTCTCAATCTCTAGTTTCAAGTCTTCTTCAATACAGCATGATGTTCATTTAGTAACTTATGGTCCATTTAGAGTCAAACAGACTATAAAGCAGAGTATGATTTAGGGCGGGGCTTACTGTGATTGACAGGTCGCTGCCGCTACCAGAGCTGTATACAGCGTCACTACCTCACTCATCCGCGTATCAAATATGGTAACTTCTGTTCATTGGCTGTAAAAAAAACATGGCTACAGCAAAATTGCCAAACTCGAGGCTTCAAAACATCAGTCCACAAACCAACGGGATTACGTCCACTTACAGGCTATGGTACCTACCTACACCATGA
Source organism: Leptoclinus maculatus (assembly GCA_032191485.1). NCBI lineage: Eukaryota > Metazoa > Chordata > Actinopteri > Perciformes > Stichaeidae > Leptoclinus > Leptoclinus maculatus. The sequence goes on along the minus strand of JAVDOI010000014.1, from coordinate 21,215,106 downwards.
ACTCCCGCCAGTCCCTCAATGGTCGGCACCGGTTTAATAAACGCAGCTGGACGTCATGCTTCTTATTTCTGTTCTAGTTTTGCAGTATTTTCCTTCAGTAATAGTAGGAACAGGTTAGTTTTTCTTGCTTTGCTCGGCTTCTCTTCAGTAGAGCCCCAGGGGAAGCCTCGTCTCCCTGTTACCTGCTTATATGTCAAGGACATGTGTATATACCCATATCTTATGTAACCATGCAGATAGCACCATGGTATGTGCACTTATTGCTCAACAGCTCGGCAGCACAGACACGTGACAAGATATCTTGAGTTTACAGTAAACCCAGCAGTGTTTAAAAGATCGTTTCTATCTTGAGACTTTTATTAAGGACTGAGCTTAGGGGTTAGGTATTATTCACTGGACTAGCAGTGGGGATTTTGACTGGGATCTCACTGTGCTATTCTGCAAAAAGTGTGTGTATGTTCCAGTGAAAGCTACAGGAGTGAAGGTACCAGGGGTCCCACAGAGTAGTTCCTGGGCCCTAAAATAACATGAAATATTCTGTAGAAGAGATCCATGAATGAGCCTTCATCAGGTTTCTATATGTCAACATGGGAATTCAATCTATTTAGTCGGTCCAAGACTTTAGTCCAGTCTGAAATATCTTATCAACTACAGACATTATGGTCCCCCGAGGGTGATCCCCACACAGCACCACCAGCAGGCTAACATTTATGTTTTTAAAGGTGATGTCATAGCAACACATTCCATTTTCAGGAAATCTACAGACATCCATGATGCACAGAGGTGCAGTGCATTGCATATGAATTCAGACATTTCTAAGTCTTCCTGCAGCTTGATGTTTGCTGTGTCAGTCATTTGAATGGCAGCATAACATTACATAACGAAGGACAGAAGCACTGCACATCTTGGACTGCGGCACAATGGATCACATTGATTATTGTTCATGAGTGGGCTGAGAGTTCACCATAGTTGTGATATTAGAAGCCATCAACAGCTCAAAGACTTTACTGCCTGAATACGTGCACACGGTTTATCATCGGTGATGTGAACGCAGCGTCGGCCCCTCTCAGTTGCGTAACCCTTATGTGACTGAACCAGTCATGTTGTCGTCCTGCTGTACTCTATGACAAAAGACAGCTGCAGCCCTCTGACCTCTCGCTACCCTATTGGTGACCTCGGAGTCTGATCTGGGACCAGTTCAGTCACGTGTTCCAGCTCAGCTGAAGGGACAGACCGCTGTAGAGATGGTGTCAAAAAGATGAGTTTCACCAAAGATTGACAACCTTTATCTCCGGTATATCATTCATTGACCCCCGTGGCTTTTAACATTGAGCAGTAACGATGCCGAGGACTCCAAAGGTATCAAGTACTGAGAAGTAGAGCTGTCAAAATGACATCTGAATAGTTCTTCTTCTTGTTTGAGTACGAAAAATGAGGAGTAACGTTTTGGTAAGACGTCCTACGAACTGTTGCACGAGGATACGTTGTGAGAGAAGAGAGAAGAGCTTTCTGCTGTTTCCTCTCTCGGCTTTCGAGTGTCTTGTGGAAATGCGTCGCATAATATCGCTATAAAGAAGATGCTAGTCCATGCACTCCATATCAGCTCAGGGGATTTACCAGAGCGGAGCGTTTTCATTGTCACTCGTCCAACTCCTTCAGCTCAGTGCTTCTCTGGGAGATTGAGGGCTGGTTGGGGGGTCCACCTCCCCGAATCATTCCCACAAGGCCATGCAGCACAGATGCCAGATTAATAGATGTAGATTGGTTGGGTTATGAAATAGATTAGATTGGCCTTTTTTTTTTTTTTTCTGAGTTAAGTGGATGTTACGCCACAAACGCTGCTCTTATTGCCTGCTCTGGTTTAAGATCAGCTCCACACACACACACACACACACACACACACACACCTAATAGATCTGCTAGTTTAATTATTTCAGCACAGTCCCTCTCCTCCTCCCCCGTGCCCTCTCCCTCTTTTGCTTTTACTTCCACACTGTTTGGATAAATGCTTTCTTTGTCCCCTGTGTAAATTAGAGCTAATCTCCTCTCACGTGATGGAGCTGAGGGAGTTGATCCCTTGAAACGCGCTCAAAGTCATTTCTGCAAACATTGTGTTGGTGAACTCAGTGTGACTGCTGGTGTTGGTATATTCCTCTCATCCCTCTCCGTCTGTTTCTCCTTCTCCTCATCCCTCTTCTTCTTTTGCTTCTCCATCTCATTCATCTCCTCATCCTTCCCATCACTCCTCTTCTTCTTCTTCTTCTTCTTCTTCATCTCCTAATTACTTTTCTTCTTTTTGTTTACCTGTCCTTTCCTTTTCCTTATCACTTCCCTTTTTTCTTTCTTTTCCTCCTTCTCCTCTTCCTCTTCTTCCTTCTCCTCCTCATCTTCCTCTTCTCCCCCCTCTTTTTCACCTTCCTCTTTTACTTCTCCTTCCCCACCTCCTCTTCTTCCCGCTGTTTCCTCGTTTTTATCCTCATTACTTTTGATGATATTATACGCTTATTATTTAATCACAGAATAATTACCTGCATAAACACCAGCGCATTAAAATGCCATTAAAGTAATTAAAGCATCAACCTGTTTGATGCCTTTCAAATTGTAATGTAAATACACACACACACACACACACACACACACACACACACACACACACACACACACACACACACACACACAGCTGTAATAAGCAAAGTGAGAAGGCTCTTAATAAAATAATTGGAGCGATGTGTGTGTGTGTGTGTAATGCAGCTGTGTGCTGATGGAGGCAGGTTTGTCTCTCACACACACACACACACACACACACACACACACACACACACACTGGTTGATTGGATCCTGTCTCAGGCAACCTTTATTCCATTACAGATATTGACACAAAACTGGCCGCTTGGCAGTAAGCTGTGTCCCTCCTCCTCCTCCTCCTCCTCCTCCTCCTCCTCCTCCTCCTCCTCTTCATCCTAAAGTGGTTGTGTGTGTGTGTGTCGCTGTATTTGCTGAAAGTCTTAGAGTTGGGTGAGACTTTCTTATTCTGTTATTCTTCCTCTCACCTGGCTCTGTTTCTGACTTTCTCATGAGCTCTTTGTGTTTGTTTCTTTGTCTCTTTCACACACTGAGGAGGTCTGTTTGTGTTATGACTCTCATATTTCTCTCTCTCTCTCTCTCTCTCTGTCTCTGTCTCTCTCTCTCTCTCTCTCTCTCTCTCTCTCTCTCTCTCTCTCTCTCTCTCTCTCTCTCCACCTCCTCACACCACTTGTTCTATCACATCTTGTCTCTCTCTCTCTCTGTGTGTTTGTGTGTCTTACAGTCGATGACCCCCGTCACTTTCTCAGGCCAGTTATTGTCACAGCTGTGTTTCCTCAGTCAGACGTCAGTGATCACTTTTATGGACAGTGTGTCCTCGGCCTGTGAGTGTGTGTGTGTGTCCTCGGCCCGTGAGTGTGTGTGTCGTCGCGGTGCCATGGTGGTGCCTTCCCACGTCCCGACGGAGCACGTGTGAGAGACAAAAAGGAAAAGAGAGAGAGACACACTGGGAGTCATTGTGCACAATGTCTTTTCTCCCTCAGTCTCACCCTTTTCTCACTGGGACTCCATTGTCTGTCCCGTTACTGTCGACTCAGTTCATCTTAGATTCAGATCCAGCGTTTTTAAAAAATGAGAAAGAAGCGAAGACATGGCGTCCCGCGTCGGTGCGTCGCTGCTCTTCGCTGGTTGTTTTCAGCTCACCTTGGGTCGTCTCTTTATATTTGGTGTTAAAACCCAACATTTAAAGCACGTTTCCTGACGTCTTGGGCTCATGTTGATGATTTTGTTTACTATCTTTTCATGAATGGCCTCCGTTCAACAACCCCACTCATTAGGAAAAAAATGTACGTTTCTGCAAACCACGGAGACGCATTCAGTTGACGTAACGTGTCCGTGTGGTGGGAGGAAACGAACACGAACACGGGAAGAAATATAGACAACAAATATGTTGTTAATATCTGTGACGGCATCACATGGAGCACAGTGTGATCCCCACTGATTGATTATATTCATCCTGTTTATAAAAACAGAGGGCCTCCATTAGTGTGTGTGTATATTAGCGATAGCAGGAACTCATTACGCACATTTTGATAAACGAGCTGCTCGTCTTACCTCCAGTGCCACTTTTCCTGAATCCCACAAACTCTGTATGAAGGTCCATGCTCCTGTTTTCAGCTACTTTTACTCTGCAAGTCATGACGAGTCTTTTGAATGTGAGCTCTGTGGAGCTCAGCGTGGTTTAAGTCACAGTACACTGTCTCCTGAACAAGAACCCTAATGGGAATCTGTCCACCGGAACGGCTTCTCCACTGACATGGTGACACCCTCGCCGCTCGCTGCAGCATCCTCATTCTGACTCTCTGTGTGTGTGTGTGTGTGTGTGTGTGTGTGTGTGTGTGTGTGTGTGTGTGTGTGTGTGTGTGTGTGTGTGTGTGTGTGTGTGTGTGTGTGTGTGTGTGTGTGTGTGTGTGTGTGTGTGTGTGTGTGTGTGTGTGTGTGTGTGTGTGTGTGTGTGTGTGTGTGTGTGTGTGTGTGTGTGTGTGTGTGTGTGTGTGTGTGTGTGTGTGTGTGTGTGTGTGTGTGTGTGTGTGTGTGTGTGTGTGTGTGTGTGTGTGTGTGTGTGTGTGTGTGTGTGTGTGTGTGTGTGTGTGTGTGTGTGTGTGTGTGTGTGTGTGTGTGTGTGTGTGTGTGTGTGTGTGTGTGTGTGTGTGTGTGTGTGTGTGTGTGGAGGTAAAGACAGGGATGGAGGAAAGAAAACGCACCGTGAGGAACAGCTTTGTGACAATATTGGCTTTGAAATGTGTCTGAAGTAATCGAGCACAGTTACTGAATAATATGCTTTTTGTTGTTGTTTTTATATCAGATGTCGGACCAAAGATTGTAACGTTCTCACTCTGCTTTAAGAAGCTGCTAAACCACCTGAAACTGTTTCACAGTGAGACTTTTAATGAATTATTTTAGTCTAAACGCCTTTATTAAGGCCTTTCCCCTCTGAGGAGATCACTGGATTCTGTCCACCATGCTCCTTTTGGTTCGTTGTTTTCAAGCAAACAAATATTGCTGTTCATTCATCACTACCAAACTCTTCTTCTGGTTATTCTACGTCGCTAGTCAAATACCTGCTGTATTACCGTCTCCAGAGGTCTTCACAGGTCCAATAGGATCTGAGCTTTGAGGCCTTGAGTTCGGCAATTTCGCCGTCGCCATCTTGGATTACGGCCGTTGCCATGACTGGAAGTTACCATATTTGGACTGAGGAGTGACGTAGCACCGCCCTAAAGCATCCCCTGCTTTATGGTCTGTTTGACTCTAAATGGACCATAATGTACTAAATGAACATCATGCTGTATTGAAGAAGACTTGAAACTAGAGATTGAGACCATAAACTCATGTTTACAATGTTTACTGAGGTAATAAATCAAGAGAGAAGTAGAGTCATTTTCTCATAGACTTCTATAGAACCAGAGGAGTCGCCCCCTGGTGGACATTAGAGAGAATGCAGCTTTAAGACATGAAGCTTTGGCTTCCCTCGGCTGAACCGGAGGTTGCCCCCCTGGTTTAAATCCACATGTGGCTTTTAAACTCTGAAAGGAGAGTGAATAGTTTGGAAAGAGCAGGAGTGCGATTTTGCCAGCAGAGCTGAATGTGCCAGAGTAAATATGGGTTTTCTTAATGAGGCAACAGGAGAGTGCATCTGCTGCACACACACACACACACACACACACACACACACACACACACACACACACACACACACACACACACACACACACACACACACACACACACACAGGTGAATATCAGAGCTTCGCTGGGTCTGTGGCCTTTCTTGTGGCAGTGGTCAAGACGTGGCACTAATACCAATGTGCAGCTGCCAGCCTGCCATTGGTGCTGACTACTGGAGCGAGAGAACGAGGCCGAGAGAGAGAGAGAGAGAGAGAGACACAAAGAGAGAGAGAGAGAGAGAGAGAGAGAGAGAGAGAGAGAGATTCATGCTATCACTGTAGCACGGCATCAGTGCTCTGCTGTCTGCAGGAGACGGATGAGAGGAAGACGTTTTGAGTGCTTCGTTTGTCCCTCTGGGAGATCGCAGCTTATTCCACTCAATAATCATATTAAAAGTTATATTTTTTTTTTTGCACAGGCTAGAGAAGTATGAGATATTGTAGGATATATGTGTTTACACTTTGTTGTCTGCATTGGTGTGTGTGTGCCGTGCTTCTTTGCGCTCCCTATGGCTCTAGCTTTGGACAGGTGTGATCATTAATCACCAGCCGTTCACAGCTGCACTCTTTCTTCCTCCCGCCTCCCGATTCCACAGTTCAAATCTAAATTCAGCTCACATTGTGGGATGGATTCTGTATATAGTGCCAAAGTGTCCCCCCCCCCCCCCCCCTCCCACTCACCCATTCTCTTGGTTCCTTTCTTTGCGACCTGTCCGTCACGGCTCCGCTGCTTTTCTCCAACACCTCCTGCGGCTCTTCCTGCCTCTTATTTTGCCGTCCGTCCGTCCTACCTTCCTTTCTTCCGTGTGTTTGTCCAGCGCTGGGTCAGTGTGAGAGAGGCCCACAAGGTTGGCATGGCAGCCTGGCACAAGCACACAAGACTCCCTATTACCCCCCCCCCAGGCGTGCCCCGCGGGAAGGTTGGGAAACCCTTATTTACTGTACATGCTTCCACAGCTCACTCCCTCAGCGAAGCTCCTTTTCATGTCTCCTTTAATGCTCGTTCTTATATTTCACTTGTACACTCCTGCTGTTCTTGGAGTAAATCTGGGATCAGTGTTTATCCAACTTTTAAGAGTAACAAAGAATGCTCTAAAAGGGGGAAAAAACAACTTATAGCAGGCAGAGTGCAACTTTACACTTCAGACTCCACAGGGAACCGTGTGAAGTCTGATGAATTGCTTTCTGGGATGTTGCTCGAGTCGGTGTTGGTTTGGAGCTCAAGACTAGTTTGACAAGGAGACTACTCTGGAGGTGTGGAGTTAGAAAAGAGGGATGCACTCGGGTGGCAACGTCCGGTTCTGATGATAATTTGCATCGTCGCGTCAATATAACATAACTTTTATTTAAATTATTTTCATGAGAAAGTCATGACAATGTTTGCAAATTGCAGTAAAAGTTAACGACTCTTACTTTTATTGTCTAAAATGTAACTTTTGATAAATGCAGGCCCAGATGTTTTTGGGTCAATGTTTGAAGTAACGTTCTCTAAAATGTGCCTTATCTGAATTAGAAAATCCAGCCTTCACAGTAAGACAAAGGTACTGCAGTGTTCAATGACATTCTGTGAACTTAAAAACCTCAGTGGACTCAGTGTTTGGGTGAAAAGTCTTCACGCCGTAAAATTCCTCCCTCTGTCCCACACAAGTGTCGTTCCTCAGCCTTTCTTCCTTCATTCCCTCACACAGTCCCTCCTTTGGATTCATTGCACAATGATTCTCTCCAGTTCTCTCTTCTTCCTTCCTTCCCACAGTGTGCTGACACACACACACACACACACACACACACACACACACACACACACACACACACACTAAATAAACAGCAGGAAAAGGTGTGCATCGAACTCCTACCTGTTACTGTACGGATGAATGTTTTTAAAAGGAAGACGCAAAACGAACACCATCTTATCTGCTTTCACTGCACCACTCTGAAGCTTTGAGTGATCAAAATCAATGTACTTTACACACACACACACACACACACACACACACACACACACCTGTCAGGGAGCTCATTAGCTGAAGTGAGTGGTGGCATGCTGGGCTTGAACGGTGAGACTGCTGGTCATTTGGAGTTGACTGCATGGACTGTGTGTGTGTGTGTGTGTGTGTGTGTGTGTGTGTGTGTGTGTGTGTGTGTGTGTGTGTGTGTGTGTGTGTGTGTGTGTGTGTGTGTGTGTGTGTGTGTGTGTGTGTGTGTGTGTGTGTGTGTGTGTGTGTGTGTGTGTGTGTGTGTGTGTGTGTGTGTGTGTGTGTGTGTGTGTGTGTGTGTGTGTGTGTGTGTGTGTGTGTGTGTGTGTGTGTGTGTGTGTGTGTGTGTGTGTGTGTGTGTGTGTGTGTGTGTGTGTGTGTGTGTGTGTGTGTGTGTGTGTGTGTGTGTGTGTGTGTGTGTGTGTGTGTGTGTGTGTGTGTGTGTGTGTGTGTGTGTGTGTGTGTGTGTGTGTGTGTGTGTGTGTGTGTGTGTGTGTGTGTGTGTGTGTGTGTGTGTGTGTGTGTGTGTGTGTGTGTGTGTGTGTGTGTGTGTGTGTGTGTGTGTGTGTGTGTGTGTGTGTGTGTGCAATATGGGCTCTCTAGTCCCGTTCTTCTATGTTTTAGGCTCTTGTTCCCCCATTTGTGATCCTATGCTATGGTAATTTTCCTCACTTCTTGTGTAAGGAAATGTAAAAAAGAACACAGTGCAGTACAGTAGCTCTGCATATTTATCTATTAATCAAAAGAGAATACGAAAAAGTCGTTGATGTAAAAGGGATCGAGATCATGTCCATATATTGTATGATAAGGCGTTAATATAAAAATTAACAAGCTGATGTCCATATTTCGTACAATAAATTGTTAACTTAAAAGTTATTGCGACAAGTCGTTAACATAAACATTATTAATCTTGTAGATAATTCGCATAAGTAGATAGAAATATCCATATGTACATTTATCGTACGATAAGTCGTAACGTAAAATTGATCGAGATCATTTGTACGATAAATTGTTAACCTAAAAATGTTTGATCATGTCCATATATCTTATGATAAGTCGATAACGTAATTACAGCGATGGGCCCGTTTGTCCCGTTGGTACTTTATGGTATCAGGTATTTAATCTGGTACCAGATTTGGGGCGGACCCGTCGGGCTGTTTGTATTTCACTCGGTAAGTGGACGCTAGCAAGCTATGAGACTTAGCAACAGCTAATAACATTGGTCACCAGTTGGATACCTGTTGGCGGGGATCGTTGGCATAAAATGATATAACAAACTATTTTTAGTGCTCGCCCATAAGGATTCTGCTCCAATCAAATTACCAGCACCACCATTATCAGTCGGAACCAAAGATTCTCCCTCATGCTCATGGGAGAATCAAGCCAGGGAATGTACATCTGTGTGTGTGTGTGTGTGTGTGTGTGTGTGTCACTGTTACAATGATCTGCTGGTTCACTCATTAACCATTCTGAGTGGCTGAACCAGTGGGGGGGGTGTGGCTCAAGCTGAGCTCTGTGATTGGCTCCCGGGGGACAGTCAGGACCTTTGTATGTATAGTGTTTCTCTGTCCTCTATTCCTTTGCTTGTTTTCCCTCTCTGGACTGTTCCTATCAATAAAACATGACTTCCTTTTCTTATCCCCTGTTGTTGTTGTTGTTGTTGTTGTTGCTGTATTCTCATCCTTGTGCCGAGCTCGGAATCAGAAACAATGTTGTGTGACATTCATGACCATAGTTCTGTGTACGGTACTTCCCCCCCCGAGGGTAGAGAAAATTCTATGACTTGCGAGTTTGTGAAACTTTTGCAAAAGCATAGTAGTAAAGTTCGAAACACGGTTGTTTCTTTAAGTCCGAGAGCTTCATTTTAGTCACTCATTATCTCTTGGGTCATCTATCGGGTCTATATGTCCATCAATGTAAAAGAAATACTTTGATTCATTTACTCTGCCAACACTTTGAATATATTCAGTTGCTATCTCAAACTGGTGATAAGCTCCTCCCTCCTCCAACCTACCCTTTGAAGAACTTCTGCAAGACTCCCTTGCATAACCAGGTCAAGGACACAGGTGGTACTTATCTCCCACCTTTATCGCGCCTGTTATTTCAGTCATTAATAAACAAGGTCACTCGACATTTGAGGCTTATTTATGGTTCTCGTCTTGGCAAAAACTGTCACTTGTTAATTACAGATTTGTCAGTTAGTCATTGACCCGTGTTGCTCCTTCCCTGTTACATATTTAAAGTGGAATTCTTGTCTCATGGCCTTGCAACAAGGAACATTTTTTTTTATGCATCTTGCTTCATAGTCCCCCCTGGGTCTTCCAGCGACTGATGCCCTTCATATCATCGATGCTGAAAATTACTCGTCACCCGTTGCCCCCTCGCCTTTTGCCCCAGCAGCCGGGACAATGAGTGCGGGACAACCCGTTCATCTGGGATCAATTAACCCAGGCAGGCATGCTCAGCCGAACGCCCGTTTCTGACTGCGCTCAACATAATGATAGGCTTTCAAGCAGTAATGCCTTTGTTCTGGATGGGTCTGTTTTGTTTTCTTCCTTTTGCTCAGATGCGAGTTCGACGGGGTTGCATCTGAGAAGGTCTATTTCTGCCCTCTTGTTTTCGGGTCTTTTTCAGTTTCCTTCGCGTTTGAAGTCCTCCTTACTTAATTAAGACTTACGGTTGGCGATCATGAATGTGGCCCAGAATGCCATGCAGAATGGCATCTTGGCTAAAACGGCGGTTGGCATTTGATGTTAGAAACCCCAAATCGCTCCCCAAATGCTTCCCTTCTTGATTTTTCCTCCATTTCCCACGGTTTGTGTTCATTCCTCTCCTGCTCCCACATTGGACTTGGAATTGTCGAGGTATTTTGAGGCTCGTCCGCCAATTCATCCTTTTTACCGAGCAGGGTTTGGTATGGAGGAATGGTTTCCGATTGGAACCAGATTCATCAAGTGTTTAGATTCTCTTCTAAGCTTTTTGATCTCGCTCGTTTATTCTTTAAAGTAAAGTTTGGTCCAACTGTGTTTTGGTTCTACGGGGTCACAAAAGTTTTGTACACCTGCCTTGTGTTGAGCTAGTCTCAAAAGTACGGCTAAACTTGGCACAAAGGCACTGATGATTGAGCAGAATGCAATCGTTGCATGAAATAACTTCATGCAAGGGTGGAAGTCTGTCTAAGAAGAGGATTTCATGCGTAATTGAATGTCACAAATTGGAAATGGGATTCAGTGAGAACCAGAATTGATGAGCACAATCCATAATATCTAAACATTATCCAATACTAGGAATGGCCGCTGCTGACTCCAGGATTTTAAACTCAAGAGTTTTGTGCCAACTCATAACTCCCTGACAGACGCTGGTATACGTCTCCTTGCTTTGCTCTCTTGCCCCCTTCTGGAAAAGTCCATCATCTCTTCGAAAGGCAGATGGTCACTTACTTTGCTTTCTAATACAAAATCTTGTCAGCCCAACTATGTTGCAGAAATTATAATCATTCTCTAATGCGAACATGAGACGAACACATCCCTTGTGATCTGTAAAGGCCCTGGTAAGCTTCAAATAAACAAGGTCGTACCAAGTGTTGTCTGAAGGCAGAAGTTTGGCCAAAAGCCTGCTGTCACAGAGAGGGGAGGGGTCGGGGGATGGAGAATGACTTGTGGAAATGGCGCACAATTTCTCAGTCGCTCATTGGAGACGTTCCTGTTGATTCATTAAATTATACATACAGTAAGAGACAGAAGTAGTTGTTTAAAGAACGAAAATAGAGCTTCAGGGAGACATTCAAACTCTGCCTACATGGCCAATAAAAATGAATATTCCCGTTTACATGCAGCCGTGCGTATTCCGACTAACATTTAATGACCCCATGCCGCATCCTCACTACCGGGGCCAGTGAATCTCATGTTGACGCAATTCTCGACTGTTTGGCGGGTCGATGCCCTAACGTAAAAGTTGCACCGCGGGATCCGCTTGTGCCGTTTTGCTTCTTTGCATCAAGTTTTCCAGTGGTTGAGGACTTGTTGGACCGTGTGAACACAACCTTCCGCTTTCATTTCTATCAACCACCCTCTTGAAAAGGTCGTAAACGGGAAAGAGGCCGTGTGTCTTCAAAACCCCAATTGAGATGCATGTTCTTAATGAGCTGTATACATGTCCAAAGAATGCTCCTAAAACCCGAATAATACCGGCATATCCCACATGTTTTAATCGGAAATATTGTTATATTCTGAATAATAGTGGAATATGAGTGTGCATGTAAACGTAGTCAATGTTACCATTTAATAAAGTCACCATGTCAGAGCTGAAACCAGACTGCTGGGCTTTTATTGACCCTAATGTCACAATTGGCAAAGCTGAACGAACACCAAGCATGTGTGATACGGACCGTACTTGCACAACACAGGGTTGCGTTGCACATAAAACGTCAGCAGTCGACCTTTTCACAGCATGGTTGCGACGAGGCCTCGTCAAACATGTGTTCTGACAGTTTGACTTGAACCCATCCCTTCTGTGAATTAATACCCGACCTTTACTCAGGTAAATGTCCTAAATCCTCTGTTTTGACTGACAGTCCTGCAAATTAAAAACCCGTACCGCCGTCAGTCAACCTGCTGCGAACGTTGACCCCAATAAAATGGCAGTGAACTATGAGATTTATGGTTTCCACAAACTCTTTTACGTGTGTGTGTGTGTGTGTGTGTGTGTGTTGGGCTAAAAATAGCCAGCAGTCCTCTTGTTTGTGTGCATGGCATCACTCACGGTTTAATCAAAACACTTGTCCTTACTACACGTTCCAACTAAAGTATACGCCTGCTTCCAGTGTTTTTATCCTGACTCAGTGAATCTGGACATTTGATTATTGAAACGGAAACAGCGGTGTACCTTTTTGCTTTGCTGTGTAAACACAACCATGCCGGGCTTTAAGTAAAAAGAAGAACACCGTTGTTGTGACATGGACATCGTGCATTACAAGGTCATAGCCCAACCCCATTCATAGAGGGTGAAAGTCTCTGTTTATACCATGCAGCTTAGTAGTGATTTTCTCAGCTATTTTTAGATTTTGTCACAGTATTAGTATTATCACATTCAGGCAACTTCAGTTTGTCATCCTTTTGTCGTTGTCAAAAACCTTGAATACATAAAACCGAGCACAAAGCATTCTATGAATCGTTCCATTTCATTTTCAGAGTTAAAGATTCAATGTTTTATTTTCAAGTCCTTCTTGTCGTTAACGATATTATATGAGCAGCTTTTGTTTGATGAAGTCTGCTCATCTCGTCAACGTCTTGTGTTCGTCATAGAAGTAAAGCTGTTCACTAGTTTCTTCAACACAATTTGCTCACAATCGTCGTTATTCATTACAACACACGGTTTTCAAAACAGAATGATGGTAAATGTCATGCATTTCTGCAGTTTCTGTATTGAAATATGTAAAATGAACTAATAATCATTCCACAGCTGATTAAAACCTCGGCTGAAAGCCTACCCAGGGTTCCTGTTTTTAGTCTCGTTACCAAACGGACAAAAGGGGGGACGGCTTTACAATGATTTAGTTTGAAAACGTTAATCAAGGAGGACAGGTTGGTCGGGACAGACGAGTGGAAGGGAGAGAAAGAATGTGTGGAAGACAAAGGAGAGGAAGACCAAGAACGGTGGTCTCTGATGAGATAAGAGCCACAATTATTGAGCTTGTTGTAAACCACGGACTCCTTCTGAGAGAAGTGGAATTTCAGGAATTTTGTCTTTTGTTTCAAGTAAATCACTATATGAAAAGATATAGAAACAATAAAGGATACTGTTGCAAATCAATGTATTTCGGATTAATTATTGTTACGTATACTTTAGTACAGTCATTAAAGTAAAAAGGTGTTATTCCTCTTCTATAGTGAAATATTGATTTTATGTGAAACCCAGGTGGCAAACTCCAGTTCTGCCGAGTGAAGCCGATGTGGAAGTTTGTAAAACCTGCATTCTCTCTAATGTCCACCAGGGGGCGAGTCCTCTGATTGTATAGAAGTCTATGGGAAAATGACTTCTTCTTCAATACATGATGATGATGTTGTTAGTGTTTTTTAGGTCCGTGTGTTATGAGTGACAATGTTTCCTTTCTAAGTGAGATTTGGTGCCAGTGTTTTGGTCCAACAAGCTGATTTGGGGACTCGTATGAAGTGTTTTGGTGTTGAAATTAACTGTTTGGCCAAGATGCATGTTGGTAATGCAAGTGTTTTAAAAAAAGTGTCTTCAATATTGCTTGTTATCAATGGGGGGGGGAAAGATCATTTGGGTCCCATTAGTGTTGACACCAAGAACAACAGCAAGAGCAACAGCAGCACAAACTAAGCGGAAAAGATTTGGAAGCTTGTGCATCATAAGATTTAAAAATTTTAAAACATCGCTGAGACGTGCAAGTGCAGCTAAAAACAATACCGCCTATTCTTTTCCCTGTGTCCCCTTCAGCTGCACCACAGGGTCTGGACTTTGCAAAGTCACGGCTGTAATCTAGTTCAAATATAGTGTGCAATGTTTTGTCACGATCAGTTTTTGCAGGACTGATTGAATAGAAGGTGTTGCATGAATTCAGAATGGCGCTAATTAAATTCTTCATACCTGTTTGTTTTTCGAAATTCTAATCTAAAGAAAATAAATGTGTCTGCAGACAAAGGAGGTGCAGAACAGTCTGAGCTGAACAAGATCCTCAGGCTGCAGGAGTCTCTGGGGTCACTTGGTTGTTTTTAATACTAATAGCCAACTTTTGGGCATCAGCAAATTCAAAGTCAGCCTTGCTGACCTCGATTGACCCGGTGAGGCGGGTTTGCTGTGTCGTTAAAGGCAACCAAGAGGAAATCGGTATTGCCTCCCCCTTTCCTGTCCACCACCCAGGATCATCATGGGAAACGGGGAGCCGGTGTCTGGGCAGCGTACAGAACTTCCTGTCTCATGTACCGCTGACTTGACGTCTTTTTGTGTGTCTGTGTTTTAACAATATGTATGTTTGTGAGAATTGTGTGTGTGTGTGTGTGTGTGTGTGTGTGTGTGTGTGTGTGTGTGTGTGTGTGTGTGTGTGTGTGTGTGTGTGTGTGTGTGTGTGTGTGTGTGTGTGTGTGTGTGTGTGTGTGTGTGTGTGTGTGTGTGTGTGTGTGTGTGTGTGTGTGTGTGTGTGTGTGTGTGTGTGTGTGTGTGTGTGTGTGTGTGTGTGTGTGTGTGTGTGTGTGTGTGTGTGTGTGTGTGTGTGTGTGTGTGTGTGTGTGTGTGTGTGTGTGTGTGTGTGTGTGTGTGTGTGTGTGTGTGTGTGTGTGTGTGTGTGTGTGTGTGTGTGTGTGTGTGTGTGTGTGTGTGTGTGTGTGTGTGTGTGTGTGTGTGTGTGTGTGTGTGTGTGTGTGTGTGTGTGTGTGTGTGTGTGTGTGTGTGTGTGTGTGTGTGTGTGTGTGTGTGTGTGTGTGTGTGTGTGTGTGTGTGTCTCGTGCTAATGACGCTCACTGTTTCTGCTCTCCAGATGTATGGGCGCTACACCCAGGAGCTCGGGGTGTTCGCCAAAGAGGAGGCCGCTCGGCTGAGGGAGAGCGGGCAGCGGCGATCGGTCAGCGAGCGAAGCCGGGACCTGCTGGAGTACGACAAGGGACGCTGTGCCAAGTGTCGCAGTAAGTTTCACCACCAACACTCAGCGGACAAACGTCGGGGGAAACCCCCCTGATCACGCACGATGTCATCATGTTAACTTCCCTAATGTTCCTGTACTTTGACTGAATGAATCCGGGTCCGATTGCCTGAACTAAGGCGTTGTTACAGACCTGGATGTCATCAGAAGATGATCAGAAGGCTTATTAACCCTTCGTCTTATGAACAGAAACATGCAACATACTCACTGACAGAAGCAACCGGAGCAGGTTGACCAAGTTGAAGTGCAAATAGTAACTAATCCTCAGTCAGTAGACATTGTTTCATCAACATTATAATCCAGCTCCTATTCATATTCATAATTGTCTTTTTTATATATATATAATTGTCCTGCATTAATAACAGGAATTTATCAAGCTTTTTGTGGCTTTTTCATGACATATTCTCGTCGTATCATGAAAATATAAATGAATAAGAGCATTTCTCAGAATATGTGCTCTAGCTTTATGTGGAATGAATATTGATCTGAAGAAATAACCAAATATTGCTCATCCCTGGTGCGGCTGAGCTTATTTTAGTGATTCCAAGAACTGTTTTATTAAATCTCTGTTATTATTCATGATTATGCTCAAATAAAGCTACGTGAACCATAAATTGAATACCTCGAATCTGCAAGATTAAACTTTTTCCAGACAGCTTTAATAAAGGAAGAAATTTGGGTCATATTTTCACCTTCTGATCAGAAACGTTCGTATTATGCGTATGCATGAGACACATTGCTGTGTAACAGCCCCTCACACACTCTCTGAAGTCAGTACGTCAGCAC
Source organism: Leptoclinus maculatus (assembly GCA_032191485.1). Classification (NCBI taxonomy): domain Eukaryota; kingdom Metazoa; phylum Chordata; class Actinopteri; order Perciformes; family Stichaeidae; genus Leptoclinus; species Leptoclinus maculatus. The sequence continues at coordinate 21,198,940 of JAVDOI010000014.1, read as the reverse complement.
TAGACTCTCACCATACCTCTCTATATGTGGCCATAACACCTGTGGAGCAGCTGGAACTGGCCTCCGTTTCAAAGGAAACGTTGCATGAACACGCTTTCAAATTCAAGGAATATCAGTTTAGAACACAGTTTCACTGAAGCTTTTGTACGCAGGTTCTAACGTCACTGAACGTCACGTTTACTGCACCGGTCCACTGATTGGACTCAATGACTCACAGCTACAGTGGCAGCTTTAAGGATTAGATGGTACATTATATGAAATAAACAGTAACGGTACACCCTCCATGTAGCAGCCTGAACCATCTGAAGCATCGCTGCCCAGAAATAGGGAAACATGAATTGAAATGTTGGAAATGTAATTCCGACGGCTGGTCTCAAATAGCGCTCCGTCTTCAGGAGCATTGATCGGAGAAGAAGAAGAAGAAATGCTGCATCGCTGAACAATCGGCCCAACAACAAACACTCTACTGTGAATGAATGCCAGCGTTTAAGCGTTTAGATGCACGGGTGGATCCATGTGAACACCCCCCCCCTCCCCTCCCCTCCTCCACCACCTCTCTCTCTGCACTGTTGGTGGTGATGATAATAATTGTGTGTGTGTGTGTGTGTGTGTGTGTGTGTGTGTGTGTGTGTGTGTGAGGCAGATGATAATGAGATTAGATTGTGTAGAGGACACACAGTGGGATAAAAACAAGTAGATCGTGTGTGTGTGTGTGTGTGTGTGTGTGTGTGTGTGTGTGTGTGTGTGTGTGTGTGTGTGTGTGTGTGTGTGTGTGTGTGTGTGTCCGGTTGTGACTAAAAGTCTACTGTCACACTTTTCTCTTTTCCCTGTTTTTAATTATAATTATTGTGAGAGAAGAGAGCAAATGTAAACGCTGAGCATCTTGTTTTTTTTCTTTAAAAGTGGAACTGCAGAGAGTTCACACGTGGAACTCTGTTCCCCGGGTGTTGAGTACCTCAAACAAAGTAGAACCCGTGTGAAGGCCGTTGAATGGCCTCGTGTGATGTCACGTGAGTCGGCGTCGTTTGGGGCAAAAGACTAAAAGTCAAAAATCATGGAGAAAAGAAAACGTTTGGAGGTGTGGAGATAGAAAGAAGTGACTTCACCAGTTCGCCTTCTCCTCTTTTCTGCTGGAGATTTGAGTTGCATTGTGGGTAACGTAGGCACCAGGATGCATGGAATAAAATGCAAACTCTGTCTACCAAAGGGCTGCAAATTGGTGTTGAGAACATCTCTAAGTGTGAAAACTGTCACATTTGCCCTTTGACCCTGTGGGTACATCTTTGCTCACCTGGCATTTCCCCCTGCAACAGATTCAAGTCACTGCTGAAGTGCCGTTGAGCACGTTCGTCACATTTCTCCCTATGCAGCTGCCCGTTCTGTGTAAACGGAGCGCCCTCTGTTGGCGAGAAGTGCTTATTGCACCCAGCTCTAATGGACACTAGTTAGTCCTAAATGCTGCAGGTGTGTGTGTGTGTGTGTCCTCTACTCATCTCAGTGATGAGCTCTGCTGTTGTTTCACTGGCAGCTGATGAGTCAGCTTCCCATCCTCCTCTTCCTCATCCTCCCTCTTTGTGAGCATCAGGACACTAAAAACCACGAAAAACTGAATAGATTTGTCCCTCAGCAGGTTTCAAGCAGAGGAGATTTGATCTGGATTGCACTGCGGCCACACACACACACACACACACACACACACACACACACACACACACACACACACACACACACACACACACACACACACTCTTCTTCATTGCTGCTGAGGGTTATGACTGCAGCTGCTGCTCCTTTCTCACTTATATACACACACACACACACACACACACACACTCTCAATCACACAGTTTTCGCCTGCTTAGATCGTCACAATCCCTCTTTATTATTCGCTTACACACGTACTGTTTTGTTATTTTATACTCTTGCTCACACACACACACACACACACACACACACACTTTGCTTTTCATTTGCTGGTGTTTAATGATGCTGAATTGTGCAGCCGGCAGCAGAATGTCTCCAGCCTATATCATCGGCACTCTCTGGCCCTGAAGGAGCTGTCATGCTTTCAGCTGTGTGTTAACTGTGTGTGTGTGTGTGTGTGTGTGTGTGTGTGTGTGTTGATTGTATGCCGTTATGACTCCTCCAACAGTCCCAGCAGCTCCAGGCGTGACAGCTTGAACAACAGGTAGCGTTTCTGTTATTGTGGCCCGAAATGTGTCGCAGACGGAAAGTGTTTCAGTCACAAGATGCTGCTGGCAGTTCACTGTACTGTAGAGCCTGTTAAAAATAAATATATAGATTTATTTATAGATTTCACATCCAAATGATACAGAATATATGAGATAACAGTCATGTAGGTGCATTGAAAAGCTCTTTCCACATCAAAACTTGTCACACACAGTAGCAAAAACTGTAATTCTGTCTGTACGTTTGGAGTTTTTAAGAACGTTGGATGAAAAGACATCAGAAAAAAGAAACTGCAAGCAAGAGTGGCAGTATTAGCTCAGTGAGAGTAACGTTTTTAATCGTGCTTTGTCTTATTTTGAAAGACAAGAATCAAGGGCAGGACTTGTTTCAGATGGATGAATGTAGTTCGTACAGTTTGTACTGTATTCTTTGTAAAAGTACGACTTTACTGGCTATAACTTTCTATTCCCTCATCTTCATCAGAGGTCTCTGATGTGTCTGCAGCTTGAACACTGCAGTGCTGGAGCCTCCACACAAAAAAAAAAAAACGCCTTTAAGAATTCATTCATTTAATTTTTTAGCTTTTAACTGGTGACTTTTAAAGCTTGACCGGTTCTGCCCCTACAGCGATATACTGCTCATCTATCATTCCCCTACGAGGCAGAGCCCAGTCCATCAGGTCGTGCATCATCAGCCGGGGCACCTTTGCCCTTTCCCTTTGTGGAAAAGCTGAGTGGAACTGTACATTTGAGTCAGAATCTCCTTAGTCCTGAATCACCATTTAAACATGGATATTTATGGTGGTCTGGTAATCCTGAAGGTAATTCCAATAAATTGCTTTACCTGCAGTTTTCTACCTGCAGTTACTGTCAGCTGCTGCACCGTTTGGACTGAATTCAGAAAGTTTCTCCTGGGCTTCAGTGAAGAAACATAAGGTCTCATAATATCTTAATTATAAGTGTTAATTAGAAAAGTTCTGAAAAGCCAAAGCGGAAGTTCCTTAAACCTGCATTCTCTCTAGTGTCCACCAGGGGGCGACTCCTCTGGTTGTATAGAAGTCTATGAGAAAATGACTCTACTTCTCTCTTGATTTATTACCTCAGTAAACATTGTAAACATGAGTTCATGGTCTCAAACTCTAGTTTCAAGTCTTCTTCAATACAGCATGATGTTCATTTAGTACATTATGGTCCATTTAGAGTCAAACAGACCATAAAGCAGGGGATGCTTTAGGGGCGGGGCTACTGTGATTGACAGGTCTCTACCGGAGACGTCTACATCACTCCTCCGTTGTCATAAAATGGTGCGCAAAGGCTGTAATCCAAGATGGCGACGGCCAAAATGCTGAATTTAAGGCTTCAAAACATCAGTCCACAAACTAAAAGGTGACATCACGATGACTACGTCCACTTCTTATATACAGTCTATGCTTAAGAGGTTAACCTCCAACAAGCAATCGTTCCTCCAATTGGGAACAATTTAACTAATTAGATCTCATGATCGGTGTGTTGGTAAAACACATGTAAACAGAGTACATGGAGTAATCACACAGAGTACAAAGTCCCCAAATCTGTCTGAGATTATGTTAATCCTACTGTAACTCTGATTTAAAGTGATGTCAGCATGTACTTTTCTGGGTTAAACTCTCAAGTTGTTCAACTGACTTGTTCATGTTCTCCAGTTTTGTGATCGGATAAATTGTATGGAGGTGATTAATTAGCCAACAAAAGATAGATTTTATAATCTCTAGCAAGCAATCTTAAGGATACAAATACCAGAGAAGACAGAATGCTCCACTCGATGTTCTTTTAAGAGTTATGTGAAGTGCATTTCTTTCCATACGGGACTCCCTGCTGTGACTGGCCATGTTGAAAGAGCATTTTATTTGCGTTGGCATCTACAATGTTGCCTCTTTCACCAGAACAACAGACGAACGGTGCGAGTGACCAAGTTGACATCGCTATTTGTAGAGCCTCCGTACTGCTGCTAAAAATATCCAAATTTAAGAAGAGTTGCCAACTATTTTCAGTGGTCAGTATGTCCACTCTTCAGGGGACACTTTGATCGCAGAAACGTCAGAAGGGTGGATTGCTGGGACCTGCTGGCTCGGATCAACTGTCTTCAGTGGAAGAAGCAGTCGGAGCTTTAACTAAAATAAAAAGTACCAGTAGTATGAGCTAAATGCACTGAAGTATCTAAAGTAAACGTACGCATTCTCCTAATCTTTACTTTTGTAGCTGGTCAAGATGGAGCTAGCTTTAAATACTTAAGATAAGATAAGATAGTCCTTTATTAGTCCCACAGCGGGGACATTTGCAGGATTACAGCAGCAAAGTGGACAGTGCAACAAGAGTAGAGAACAAAAAATAACCCTTTTAGAACGTAGTGTAGTTGCGTAACATTACCAATAATTTCCAACCGAGGGTTTGGAACCCCTTTAAATTCTCCCAAGGGTTATAAAAACACTTTCCTGCTATGCAGCTTTATATTCTTGTTTTTGGAAAAATAAATGTAACGTAGTGAAGTAGAAAGTAGCATAAAATTGACATAATTCAAGTAGAGTTCAAAGTTGTACTGAAGTAAATTACTTAAATAAATGTACTATAGTCACATTCCACCACTGTCGGTCTTTCGTACATTAAATAGTTTCTTCTGTCCACTTGGTGTCCCGTTAGTGTAAAAGTTGTACCACATAATTATCCATTTTAAATCTGGTTCACAGAGGAAACTATTTAGTGAATCCCTTTTATATATCGGGGTTTGATTGGCTGCACATGCAGGGAGCAAAACATTCTGTCCTCCATAAGAGAAAATGTCTGTTCACACCCACGATGCCTCCGTTTGAGAGCCGTGAACTGGAAAACAAGTGGCAAGAGAATGAACATGCGGTGTTTTCACTGGCTGATCAGCCACCCAGCACTGTCCTGTTGAGAGGAGCCTGTTGTTGCATCATCTGGCCAGCAGGGCGCAGCGTTGAGCTTCACAGCAGCACATTCAGCAGGAAAGAGGAGGACCTCAGCCTCGCGGTCCCCTCCTCGTGTGTGTGTGTGTGTGTGTGTGTGTGTGTGTGTGTGTGTGTGTGTGCTCAGGTGTGTAATCTCTAGGCCGTCAGGGAGATTCTTCTCAGCCTGCCTGTTCACGCTGCATCAATTTGACAGAAATATATTCTTCCATAATCCATCTGCTATTTTTTTATTTTTTGCCATTTCACATTCAATTTAAATTTCCGGCAGGGTGAGGTTAACTCTAATATCATTTTCTTATGTAGCCACCAAACTAATTTCATTCTATTTGATAATCGCAGGTGAGACAATTGAATTTGCCGCGGATGTTATTGTGCGTTAAAGGCGGGAAAAAACATCCTCCGTGTGATTTGAGGATGACCGTTTCCAATTGAATCCACGCACCAGACGGAGTTAAAAAGGCAAAGATTACACAAGTGTGTGTGTGTGTGTGTGTGTGTGTGTGTGTGTGTGTGTGTGTGTGCGCACAGCGTAACGAATTCTGTTAAAGGAGCTCAGCCATGAGAATGGACATACAAAATTCAGCTGACAAGAGGAACTTGAACACACACACACACACACACACACACACACACACACACACACACACAGTGCAGCGGTAGAAGGTAACTCAAAGTGATGCACCAATTCAAATCCCAGTCGAGCTTTATTTCTCCACAGATGTGACGTAGTGATCTGAAGGGATTTGCCGAAGCAAATTTACATCAACCCACATTTGCTCTTTTTCGCTCCTCTTTTTCTTCTTCCCTGTTTCTTTCTTTGTTTCTTTTTTCTCTGTTTGATTTAACATTTATTGAGTTTTGTGTTAATTTGTCTAAAAAGACTAAAAGTAAAAGATCATGTTCTTGTGTAACAAAGGAGAAACATTTAGATAATGATATCTATTTTTATCTCTCCATCTCCTCGCTCTCTCTTTCTTTGTCTCTGTTGCTGTGAGAAGTGTGTGTGTGTGTGTGTGTGTGTGTGTGTGTGTGTGTGTGTGTGTGTGTGTGTGTGTGTGTGTGTGTGTTGGGGGGGGGGGGTCACCTCTAGCTTTTGTAACCGTGTGTTTCTGTCAGTGTGTGTAGAAACAGTCGAGGCTTCAAGCTGCTGTCATTCAGTCTGTCTGCTGATGTCACAGGCTCACACACACACACACACACACACACACACACACACACACACACACACACACACACACACACACACACACACACACACACACTGTGTCCATGAGGTGATGAAATATACACAGCTGCCTCTTTTTTCTGTCTCTTCTGTTTCCCTCCCTCAGTTCAACTACACCGCTATGTCATTTAATTGGTTCCAGGACACACACACACACACACACACACACACACACACACACACACACACACACACACACACACACACACACACACACACAGCGTTTCGCTTCAACAGGTGTGATGTCAGCAGGAGCTCAGCATGGCGCCACATGTTGCCATGGTGACCGGCGGGCGCCTAGCGACCAACAGTTGCTCACATGCTCTCGTCTTCTTTCATTTCCTTTTGCTTTCCTTGTCTCCTCTCCTCTATTCTCACCTCCTCTATCTTTCCTCCCCTGCTTCATTTTTTTTTTTCTCCTCCTTCGTCTGTATTCTACCGCTCACCCATCCAGGGCTAGTGTAGAAGAAGCTGGATTTAAAATGTCAGCGCAGAGAAGCAACCGATGGCAGGTCCAGGTGGAGACATTTGTCACGGGACACACACACACGCACACACACACACACACACGCATGCTCGTTAACCAATGACACCAACCGTGTGCCAATTTGGTGACATGCATGTTGTGCACACCTGTGTGTGTGTGTGTGTGTGTGTGTGTGTGTGTGTGTTCCAGGCCTTCTAATCCCCTCTGACATGTTGTCACAGCCGTTTAACGAGGATTACAAAAAAGACACAGCTGGAATTAGATATTTTGAATTAGCTTTATTTGACTGTAAAACAACAACACCACCAAATGTCCAAACGCACTCCGTCTCCTGAGTGATAGAAAGTGATGAAGAGGAGGAGCTGATTAATGATTAACCTCTTCCACTTCACCGCTCTTTACCATAGTGATAAAATATTTAAAATAAATTGTGAAAGTGTATCAGGGCTAAGAACATCATAATGTCCCCGAGCTACTTTTAGATTGACGCCATTTTTACACAGATTTGGTGTTTAATTTAACCGTTTTATACCGCTCAAGAAAATCAAAAATGATTTTTAAAAAACCTCCAAAATACCACATTAAGACACCGAGACCTTGAGGAACACCATAAAAACAAACCATGTGATAAAATCACACGTCAGGATACTGTGATGCAAAAATGACGTCGTCCAAACAGGTTAAACAATTTGACAACATGACTCGTGCAATTCCAAGAAACCATTTGGTGAAAATACCACGTTTATACTGCATGAGGAAGAAAAAAACTGCATTGTTTTTGCCCCTAATCTGCATGGGATTAGCATAAAGCGGGTACCCGAAGAACCCATTTCCATTCACATATCTTCCCCAAACGTAGCCGAGCATGTTGAGCTAGCATGACTCTGTCGGTGCCGATGGATTCCTGAGGTGTTCTAGTTCGACATCATACAAACCGTCTCTGGTTTAAACAGCCTCTGAAACACAGTACAGTCGGCCAAAGGACGAGTTTGAAGTCAGCCAGTGAGTTTCAGTTGTCCAGTGTCGTGTTTCAGGTTAAAAGATTCACTCCCCGTCCTTCATCAATAGTCATACACACGCACACGCACACACACACACGCGCACACTGCTGCTCAGTTCTCTGTAAACTGAAAACAAACACACAAATAAAACCATGGTGGGCGGCCAGCAATGATTAGTATTAGTGTCAATCAACCCCCCCCCCCCCCCCCCCCGGGGCTTTGGACCCTTTTGTTGCATCGATTCCTGTCATCTGCCCAAAGAGGAACAAAACGTCCACACAGATGCTCCAGGTGTCACTTTTATGAAGTAACTCCATGGCAACATTGCCTGCAGTTTCAAAACGTAAAGCGATAAATCCACTTATGCTTCAACTTATGCGCCACCCACTGAGGTTATAACGAAATGTCTCTCTGCTGGTTCTTTTATGTTTTCCACCTGTGGCTTGAAACATTTCAAGTTTTCTAAATTACAGCTTTGATCGAGGAAAAATGTGCCGGAGTCTGAGTGATTGGATTATACATTATGACACACTTAACGTCAGCGTGGACCGCATTTTAGAGGATCAGCAAGTGCAGCGCAACAGACATCCTCTCATTTACACACACACACACACACACACACACACCTGCTTTTTGAATATATATATGTGAGCCACGTGTGTGTGTTTCCGTGTGAGTGTTTCCGTGTATGTTGGACACCACGCTGACGCACTGTGTGGTGTGTTCAGACGTCATTCACATGTAGCTACCAGCCAAGTCCAGGAAGTAACACACACACACACACACACACACACACACACACACACACACACACACACACACACACACACACACACACACACACACACACACACAGAGAAAGGGTGAACTTTCACTTTAATATATCAAGTAACCAAGGAGACCTGGGCCACTGATCAATATTTGATTCAGTGCCACTCGAGCAGAGAGAGTGTGTGTGTGTGTGTGGTGTGTGTGGTGTGTGTGTGTGTGTGACTTTTACAACAGAGGTTGTGGCGCTGGTCCAATGTGTGTGTCAGCACAGAGAGAGAGAGAGAGAGAGAATGGTCAAAGTGTTGGCGTTCATTGATTTTGTCATCTCCGGGAAAGCCGGTTGAGCCCAGATGGCTCCCCTAACGGCAATAAAATGGTGACATCATATTTAATATCCATGCACCTGTCCTAAAGTGCCAGAAGTTTAAATTAGGGTTCCTGTAGTTTAGTTTTTTTTCCTACAGCCAGAACGCTAACGTTAGCAAAAAGAGACACAGGTTATCTTTTTAAATATTATTTATTTAGATTTTTATGGCTCTTAATTTAGTCTCTGCTTCTTACGATGAGCAATTTGGTTCTCTACTGTAAATAAATATACAGGAATCGACCGTAATCAACTGATTCACTTTATTTCATTCACTTACTGCAAATATATAACTTTTATTATTTTTAAGAGAATTCAACTTAACATTTCTAGTTATTTTAATTAGATAATAATGTATATATTTACCATGCATTGCTTGAGAAATCTACATAAAGCCTTTTTTTTTTTTTTAGTTTGACAAAAGCATAGTTGAAATAATTGTTTAACTTAAGTTCAGTGGATCAACATTTTTAAGTTGAGCCAGTTTAAATTATTTAAGTTTCCTTTTTCTTAAAAGTTTTAGTTAATAACAGCTTTAGTTATTTTGCATGAGAGATTTCCTTATTTCTGTTGTCGTCACATCTCATCACTGGTTTGAACTGTAAAAAAGATAATCCGTAAATCAGAACCTGATGACAGTCGCTAAAGCTGCTGTCAATCAAATCTAATTAAGCCACACCCACTCAGTCCAAACACAGTTTCTGAGTGTTTGAACTCTTATAATGAATAATGGCAGTAATGAATGTTTAATCGTATGTGAGCTTATAACCAAGTGGCTTTAAAGTCCCCACACAAAGAGTAATAAATGTGATTAAAAACTAATAGTGGTGTTTAAACAACGTGGATCTATTTTAAGTAAAACAACTAATTGATTCCCTCAAACGTCTTCATTTCTAATTGTTCTGCTGTGGCGACTGTCTAGAGATCCAAATACCCAATTTTATTTCCAGAGTGTTTTTTTTCACATGAAAGCAGATTTATGTCTTAATTAACTGCAGTTTGAGGAGAATTTGTCCACAGAGGTGCTCCACTAAATCAATACGCGGTACTGCGGCTGCCGCGCAGGCCAACGTTTTTATTAATGCCGTCATTAATTTGTAGGTGTTTGGCGTCGCGGCGTCTTTTACAGCCGGCTCCTCTCGCTGTGAAACCGATGGTTACTACACACAGAAGGCCACAAATAAGTCGCCGTCCAACTTTCTTGGTTACGTTGCAGCTTTTTCTTTATATTTTCTTTATTTCTGTTTTCGATCTCGCTCCATCTTTTCTCCTCCCATTCTTCCTTCCCTTCCCTCCTTCTCCACTTGTTTTCCAATATGTCCTCCTTTCATTTCTCTTTCCTCTCTCAAAAAACTTTCTTCATCCCTCATCTCCTCACTTACCTCTTTTTTTCCTACTCTCCCCCCCAATCTCCTATTCTTTTCCCGTTTCCTCTCCACTCTTTCCTTCCACTGCAGCTCTCTTCACTTCCCTCTCCATCTTCAATCCATCACCTCCTCCTCCACCCCCTCTCCTCCTCTCCACCGGGTATAATCCCTCCCTCTCCATCCATCTGAGCCCCGTGTTCTGAGTTATTACTCTCTGATCATCAGTGAGCCCAGAGAGCACACACACACACACACACACACATTGTTCTCCATACGTTGCAGGTTTCTATCCCGACCTGGATGAGATCACAAAACTTTTTTTCTTCTCTTTTCATCATCTTCTTTGGGAGAAATAAATCTGTCTGTTTTTAAAACTTTTAGAGACGGATCGCCCCCTTGACGTTCTGATTATATCAATATGTTTGATGTGCAGATAAATCTCATGTGTTTGTCAGCTGATGTGATGGATGTGATGCTGTTTGACTGATGGCGTTTAATGCACTGATCAATTCCACACTGGCAGCCTGAAATGACTCTCATTGGAGTTATCAATTCATCACCGAGCCGTCGGTGTTTCAGACGAGATGTTTACTGTTTTGTGATCCTATAAAAATGGTTTCATAAATAATTTTAACCCTGAAGAAAAGTGCTGAATACTGAAATATATTTTGGCATAAAGTTGTATAGTTGACCAGAGTTCCCTGAGCCCTCCTTTAGTTACTGTTGCTTCACAAAACAAGTCTTTGATTTCACACAGAAGTAAACAAAACCAGTTCTCTACATTCATCTGCAGCTAGCTAGCTAGCTAGCCACTGAAGCTAACGGTAGCTCCATGAGTGGGACTGAAAACACCCGCTGACTGTTTAATGTTTCCAGACCGACTCGTTTCCAAAAGGGAGCTCAGTTTTAAACGTGCACTCGGTGGCTACATGCATGATGTCGTGCTAAAAGACGGAGGCTAAAGCCACACGGGGCGGGGCCACTGGAGGAAACACAATCATCACAATATTCTTAACCAAATACCTGGATGTCCACATTACATTAGTCATTTAGCTTTAAGAATAACTGATGATCTGCTGAACGTAACACGATCTAACCTGATTCTGATTCGGTGTAAACTTCCCTGAACCAAATAAAAAAAGCAGGACACAGCTGCTAACGTTAGCCACGTGAGCTAGTTAGCCGCTAACGTTTGCATCTTGTTTCAACAGATGGAGCAGCTCTTGTGTGTTTTGTTTTGGGTTCCCCTGAACTCTTTAGATATTGATTATTGCTCTTATTAGTGCATCGTTTCAGCGTGTGTACAAATTCAAAGCCCGCTGATGTTTAGAGTTACGGTTGCCGAGCTACGATTGGTCGGTCACTGCTCTTGGGGCGGGGCTAAGCAAACGGTCCATTTAAAAAAAAGAATCCATTAATATAATATACAGTAGATGTATGTTCTATATATTGTGATAATGTGTTCAATCAGTCATTATTTATTATTCTTCTTCTTTTATGTCCTCCCCTCCCTGTTTCCATCTTATTTTCTACCTCCTTATCTCCCACTCTCTCCTCCTCCTCCTCCTCCCCCCTTCGTCTCATTCACGACTCCTGTGCATCCTTCATCACTCCTTCGTCCGTCCTCCGCTGCTCGTTCCTTCGCCGCGCTGCTGAGTTTGCACAGCGCTGACATCAATCACAAACTAATAATGTTGTGTAGGAAATAATGGATAAAGAGAGATATTTCTTTTCTTTGAAGGATTGTGTAGGAAAATACAACAAACTGTGTATCCATGAAATGAACCCACACACTGCTGCTGTTTAACGATGTCATGTGGTCTATTTGTCCTCCAGGGTCAGGGTACCCGTACGCTCTGCCAGCTCCAGCCAAGGACTTTATCTCCGGTAAACAAGCGAAAAGCTAAACGTCCGTATCATTCCCAGTCCCCCCCCCTTCAACTACCAGCTACCCCCTCAGTCCTCACACTCAACCGCGCTATACAGCTAATACCGCCGCATTGCTCTCCCATCATTAATCTCTGATGTGTGGTCAGTAACTGTGTTGAGTCGCTTCAGAGAAGTTCCCCTTCGCTTTGTGACGTATTAACGCCGGCCGTCGGTTCAAAGCTCGCACGCTTGGTCTCTGCAGAGTCCAACCGGGTGTGTGTGTGTGTGTTTGTGTGTGTGTGTGTGTGGAGGAAAATTAAAAGCAAAAATCTGATGATCCTGCAGTTTGCAAAGAGGAGCTCGCAAACACCCCCCCTCCCACACACACACACACACACACACACACACACACACACACACACACACACACACACACACTCACACACTCTACTTGTGGCTTCATATTAATCAACAGCCAACATGACAAATGCCTCCGTGTGCACATTATTCCCATTCCGCTCTGTGTGCCTCCACACCAGAAAGAAAAGACTAACTCTCCCAGCCCGGCCTTATTACAGCTAGCCCCGAGCCCTAATGGAAAGTAATAAAGAGCTCTGAACGTCTTAGTGTGTGTGTGTGTGTGTGTGTGATAGGGGAGATGAATGGTTCTGATTAGGCAGTGCAAGCTGCGGACAAGCCTGATGATCAATGTCTCTTCTTTTCTGCTGCTTAAAAACGGATGAATGTGCCATTGATACACACACATACACACACGTTAGGTTCTTTCATCGTGTGTGTGTGTGTGTGTGTGTGTGTGTGTGTGTGTCTGCAACTTTTAATACTTTTTGGTCCTTCAAAGATTGATGGTGTTTTTGCATCATTTCACCACTTCCATATGTATGAATACACACACACACACACACACACACACACACACACACACACACACACACACACACACACACACACACAGAGCTGCCAACCTTATATGTACAATGCATACATGTATGTACTGTGTGTGTGTGTGTGTGTGTGTGTGTGTGTTGCTGTCAGTTTAAAGAATTGCATATGGGAAATGCTCTGAAATTGGTTACGCCACGGTATGAAAGTGTAAATTGAAGTACTCGTGTGTCTGCAGAGCACTGCGGAACGGAAGTGCTGACTCGGCAACAGCAGAGATGTGTGGGGAAGGGAGTGGGGGGGGGCCTGGACAGTCGAAAACAAAAAGAGAGGAACGGATGCAGAGCGGAAACGGAAAGATGGCTTGAAGGAGGACTCGATGGGGGGGGGGGGAAGGGAATGAGAGAAAAGGGATGGAGGGGGAGTAAATGGCAGAGGTCTGGGGATTGGATGGATAAAAATCAATTGAGATGGAATGAGGGAGGCAGATGAGAGGGAGAGAAAGGGAGGAGCAGTGCGGAGAGTCGGCAGCAGGTCCCTTTGGCGCTCGGTTCACCGGGCTTTCATCCAGGAAATGAAACGACTTGCCTCTCCCCCGTGTGATCGGGCTAAACACACACACACACACACACACACACACACACACACACACACACACACACACACACACACACACACACACACACACACACACACACACACACACACACGCGTTGATGGACTCTCACTGTCATCATCAGTGCCACCATCTGCCTTCCTTGACTCTGCGTGTGTGTGTGTGTGTGTGTGTGTGTGTGTGTGTGTGTGTGTGTGTGTGTGTGTGCGTGTGCGCTGCCACTGGAGAAATCATCCCTGCAGCCTCGGTGTGTCGATGCAGAGCTCGTTTTTGTCGCCGGTGTTTGACTGCTGCTTAACTGAGAATCGTTAAAACAGAAGCATCATAATCATCAGTTCAAACATTCGGTTCCTCCGCTCCCTTTTTCTTTTAATGCCAAACAAGCACACGTCTATGGAAGCCCATTCCCACCAGCAAAAAATAATAAATAAGATCACAAAAAAAAAAAAAAATAAATAAATAAATAGTAACTTAAAAAAAAAAAAAAAAATGTAATTCACAAAAAAAAAAAAAAAAAAAGAATCCACCCACAAAATAAATAATAATAATTCTAATAATTTTTATTTATTTTTTATTTTCCTTTTTTTCCACCAGCAAAAAAAAAAAACTTTTGGTGCATCCATCTGTAACCATAACACTGACCAGATTTTTCCAGTTGCTATAGAAAGTCGAAATTATGAGATACTTTAACACAACAGTCATAGAAGCAGCTATGACATATGAATGGATTGTGAGTACATTGAAGACTTCTTTAAAACGTGGCTTTACAACACATGAAATACAGATGATGTTTCACATGGATTGTACTGAGCAAACGCACCCTTGAAGCTCTGGAGTATAAAGAATGAAACCAATGTGGCTGAGGTGGCGACCAATAAACAGCAACTGGAAACATCTTTTTTTTTTTTTTTTTTTTTTTTTGCTGACAGAGAAAAAGTAAAAAAAAAAATATATATATTTTATTTTTTTGTGAATTAATTATTATTATTTTTTTTTTTTTTGTGAATACATTTTTATTTTTTGTGAATTAATTTTTATTTATTTTTTTGGTGATCTTATTTTTTATTTTTTTTGCTGGCGTGAATGGGCTTCCATAGATTTATTGGTCGCCACCTCAGCCACATTGGTTTCATTCTTTATACTCCAGAGCTTCAAGGGTGCGTTTGCTCAGTACAATCCAGTGAAAAGTTCAGTGCTCGGGCTCTGAATTTAAATCCAGTAGTGAGACTGCTCCAGACAATTAACCAGGGACAGGAAAGTTCTGCTATATTCCTCATTAGCCGGGAGTGTGATAGTGTCTCATGCAGGTGGAACCAGAGGGTCGGATCAATTTATACTTGTAGTCTGTGTGGTCCGAGGTGTCAACCGGCTCCAGAAGTAATGGTGTCCTCAGACGTGGGGATTAGGAACCAAGCAGGCGAAGTAGTTTCAGCCTCCAATGGACGCTGCATCAGAACAGAATAGAACGAGGATACAGAAACACACAACCGTAGGGTATTGAAAGCTTTAGTGCGCAACGGACATACAATTGCAGTGCAACACTTTGCACAGTAAGCTAAACCTGATGCAGTAAAAGGGATGCGGTAGTTTTGAGTATCAGCAGCAGATGATTCATGAACTGAACTTCGGGAAGTAAAAGATGTCACCGCATGCATCAGTGAAGCACCAAAGACAAAAAAATAAATCATAAGGAACGTCGTCTGACCTCAGACTTTAGCCTCAGATGTTCAGCATGTTACAGTCGTGAGTTCTGACCCAAAACAAAAAGCTCTGGTTCTGAAGAGTGAATCCAAAGCTTCATGTGTTAAAGCTGCATTCTCTCTAGTGTCCACCAGGGGGCGACTCCTCTGGTTGTATAGAAGTCTATGAGAAAATGACTCTACTTCTCTCTTGATTTATTACCTCAGTAAACATTGTAAACATGAGTTTATGGTCTCAATCTCTAGTTTCAAGTCTTCTTCAATACAGCATGATGTTCATTTAGTACATTATGGTCCATTTAGAGTCAAACAGACCATAAAGCAGGGGATGCTTTAGGGCGGGGCCACCTTGTGATTGACAGGTTGCTACCCTATCCTATTTGGTCGACCGCCGTAATCCAAGATGGCGATGGCCAAAATGCCGAAACTCAGGACTTCATAAGATCAGTCCACGAACCAATGAGTAACATATCGATGACTTCGCCCACTTCTCATACACACTCTATGGGTAAAAACCCTCGATAGGCAACATGTCTAACAACTCCACCGCGTCTCTGCTTCCAGCAGATGTTGTTTACTCCCTTAAACATTAAACATACATGACACACTATTTGGAATCGATTGCAGAGGCTGCTTTTACATAATCACTCTGGTGTTTGTGCGTGTGTGTGTGTGTGTGTGTGTGTGTGTGTCATTAAGCAGACATTGTACTGCAGCCATAAGACGGCCGTCAACACCGTCGTTTGCCCGACGAGCTAACGGAGTGATTGAGTGGGAGACGAGGCGCTCTGCCCGCTCGCCCGGGACCGATGCTGTACGGCGCATTAACATAAACATCGCCCCCCCCTTTTACATCTCATTAGCATAGACGACACATTAACATGAAGGAGGGAGCGGAGGAGGGATGGATTAACGAATGGGTGAATGGGGGAGCGAGAGGGAGATGCTGCGGTTGTAGTGGAGATGTTTCGCACCAGAGGAAACATTTACAGACGCTTTGTTTGGTTTTATTACTCCAACATTTCTTTTCTGTCTTCAGGGGCCAATTTGTCTTTGTTAGTTTTTTACCCTTTTTCTTCTTCCACTTAACGTTCTCTCCTGTGCTGCATTTTCATTTTATCTGCAGCTGCGGCTCGTTTCCCGAATCAATTCAGTTCAGTGGAATCTGTTGATTCACTCAGGCAGAGGTAAAGAGGTGAATCCGTGCGGGGCTTTTGAGTCCACGTTAACGCCGGCATCTGCTGCGTTGGCCCGACTGCAAAACATCCTGATGATGCTGAACTTTGAGGGAAGTTATCCTCCACTTCTAGACAAAACCTGCTCCACAAAACGACGCATCGTTTTCAGACTCTGTGGATTGTGTGTCTTTACTTAAAGGGTTGGTAGTCTTGAGAAACTAGCAAGAGTACACGAGACTTAAAGAAATGATCCAAGTAGGAAAACCCACGAAAGTAGCTAGCAGCTCCAAACGGTCCAAAGTCGCCAAGTCAGCATCACTTCTGAGCATGTTGTTCTGTACTATACATACAGTAACCCCCCCCCCCCCCCCTCCTCTTCCTCTATCTTTTTAAGTAAAAAGCAGAAGAGCTGAATTGTCAGATTTAACTGTATTTATGCTAATCTAATTAAGTTGGTGGTTTCAAACACAGCCAGGCATTTCTAATTGAATCTCTCGTACGCATGGAGCTCCATAATACATGTGGCCACACACACACACACACACACACAAAGAGGGGGATCGGCCTCATTGGCACGACTGTGCAGAATTGAAGCATTAGTGGTTAAAAAAAAAAGTCTCTTTTACCCTTTACAGTCTTGCATAGCCGTCACCTTGCATAACAAATGAGGGAGTGATTTGAATAATTGGGTTTTATGTGGGAGCGGTTGCAGGAAATCTGCGCTGTTAGTGATTTTCCTCAAAGGTGTGTGTGTGTGTGTGTGTGTCGTCCATTACAAGGTCTTTCCTTATTAGAGGTTTCAGGCAAGTGTATAGGACTATCGTGTCTGTGGAGCCCAGCAGGTGTCAGGAGTCGTGTATATTCAGTACAGCTGTGAAGCTACATGGCTTTCTCCACAATGATGGTTATCTCTGGCTGCTATCAGTTAGTACTCTGTATTAAACCAACATGGAGTCTAGAACCTGCTGTGTGTTAACAGTAGCTAAAAGTCAGTCAATCCCCATAGACCTCAATGTTAAAATGCCCGACTTTAGAGTAGAAATAAACACGTTCGAATGCTCGGGGGATGAATTTTTATACAACTCGCCTGTTTAAATGATATTAAGGCTTAAAGTTCGGCATGATTACGGGTGGGCAGCTTTCAGCAACAGGTGGGTGCTTGTCAGAGACCTTTGGGTGAATTCACTACACTCGTACTGTGTACAGTTTACGGTGCTCACTCACCTACAGGTACTTAAGCCAAGGAACTCCATGCACTGTGTATCCAAGGCAACCTAAATTACTCTCAGCAGGTATGTGGGCATTAGGCCTCTTGTCGAGGAGAGAGCGAGCAAGAGAGACTGGACTGAATGACCATAGAGAGAGAGAGGGGGGGGGAGGGGGGGAGGTCAGCAGATAAGGCCTGAGAGGGAGAAGATGAGAGTAAAGTCAGGGGTTGAATGTGATTAGCAGAAAGCAGAAGAAGAAGAAGAAGAAGAAGAAGAGGGGAGAGCAGAGAGGGAGTGAGGGGTGATTGGATCAGGGAGGGGAGGGATGCAAGGGGAGAGTGGTGCAGAGGGTGAGTCAGAAGGTGAATGAGAGTGATTGGGAACTAGCATACTGCTTATTGCATGATGAAGAATAGTGTGTGTGTGTGCGTGTGCGTGTGCGTGTGCGTGTGCGTGTGCGTGTGTGTGTGTGTGTGGCAGAAAAAGCTATTAAGAGCCAACTAAATTACATCTCCAAAAAAGACAAAAACAAACAAACACAATGTTTAGAAGCACAAGAAAAAAGTCATGTCTGCACACATGCATGCTCTCAGACACACTCACACACACACACACACACACACACACATGCATGCTCTCAGACACACACACACACACACTAACACTAACACTCATTTACATTGACTTGTGTCTGGATGACAGAAGGGGTCCAACAACACAGACGGGCCCGTGGGTGAGATGACGCACAAGCGTGCGCACACACACACACACACACACACACACACACACTTGGAACGCAATCTAAATATACACATGTACGAAGCCTGTTTCTGTCTCAGACGTGTCACATATCTGTCTGTGGAGAAAGCAAAGACAAATCAATGTGTGTGCGTGTGGAGCCCATGGAGGTGTTGATTGGGGGGAATGTGTGCACGTAAGTGTATCTGCATTTATTTTCCCTTTCCATCCCTGCAGCATCCCCCCCCCCCCCGTCTGTCAGTCAACAGAGGTGTCAGTCTCGCCTCCACTTAGAAAATATATTTTTTTCAAATGTAAAATGTAATTTCTCTATTTCTCTCGCCCTTATCTGAGAGCTCTCATCAGTTCGTGTCCAGCAGCGTTTACTCGGCATGTAAACCTGTAAAGCAGCGAACGCTGTTGTATTCCTTCCAGTTGCTTTCATATCTGGGGTCACCGTGTTCTTGTGATGACAGCACGTCTCTAATGACCACAAACATTATCCCTGCACCATCTAATCTGTAGCGTTTCATTAACTCCGTCATTCAGCGTTTGGAGGAGATTTCTGCTTCCTCTTTATCTTTCTGCCATCTCCCCCCCCCCCCCCCCCTTCTCAGAAACTCATGAAAGTCCTCCTGTGTTTCACGTTCGGAGCTGAGAGGCTTCATGAATAACTTGTTATCGGTACCGGGATCTTGTCCTAACTGTAAGGGGAAATTCCAAGAAGTTCTAAGAGTTTTCTTCAAATTTTGTTTCTAGGAAGTTTTATGAAAATGGCCTCTGGTCTGTTTTAGACATGAACCAATAGGAGATAACTCATTTATTAAACCCTCTGAACCCCAAAGCACTTTCTGGGTCAAGTCCTGCACCTCTATGGAAACAGCACCCAATCCAACAGCCACACCATCACACAGCCCTCTTCTTGGGCTGTGGGAGAGAAAATGTCTTTTGTTTCTCCCATATTACTTGACTTGAAGGAACAGTTCCCTCAAAAGTACAGACGAGGAGAAAGAGAGGCACCAAGGATCACAGCTATAAACATATAATACCTCTTTCTTTCTGCCATCTCGGCATGTTTAAGGAGAAGTGGATTGGTCTTCTTAAAATGCTGACAATACTAATAAGACCATGTTTCATAAACATTTGTTCTATATGCTGGAGATAAAAGGAGAAACATGGAGGGAAAGTGTGAGGGGCACCTCGATGCTGTTATCCGGCCTGAGAGAGAGGAAGACGTGGTGTGAACGAGAGGCATTATGAGTTATGATATGTACGGGCACATCCTAATGAGACACCATGGAACTCCTGTTTTGTTCCAGCAATTAGTCGCAATTAGTAGCTGTGTGTGTGTGTGTCGGACCGAGTTTTATGCAGCGTGTTAACCGTGTGTGTGTGTGTGTGTGTGTGTGTGTGTGTGTGTGTGTGTGGCTTTGTAGTGCCTCCATCTGCTGTGACTTTGATGTGCCGTGTGTTTTAATATGCATTAAGTGTAGTGGATCCGTGTGGTCTGCTTTGTCTTCGGTCTCTTGCACCATTACATCGTGTCGGTGACGTATCCTCTTAACAAAGTGCATAACTTCTACAAGTCATAACCTGCTGGACGTAGTTGGCTCTACCAAAAGTAACACTTGTTTTTTTTCCAGCATTTGGCTTCTACATCAAAAGTAGCTGGCTTTAATGAATTAAATTCCTGGGTAATGTAGTTGTATTGTGCGTTTGTAGTCCCTAACATGTTACGTTGTGTCCCTGCAGTCTACACGGTTCGCTGTCAGAAGTTCCTGATCTCGCGGGTCGGGGAGGACTGGATCTTCCTCATCCTGCTGGGACTCTTCATGGCCCTGGTCAGCTGGGTGGTGGACTTCTGCATCGCCATCTGTCTACAAGGTGAGGGAGGGATGGAGGGAGGGGGGGATTGGAATTTGTACCTATGGTTTGGAACATAAAGAGAGTTGACGAATGAGCAGGAGGCAGGTGATTCCAGAAGAGAAGGATGAATTGTTAGGAATGAGGAGGGAAGGAGGTATTGATGATATGTGATACATGGACCCAGACGGGGAGGAAGAGATTAAAGGTTGGAGAATAGGAAAAGGTCGACTCTAGAGATGTCACGATACCCGAAATGAAGTCGTCGAAACCAACGACGGAGGAACGATTCTCGAGACTCGATTCAAGATCAAATCCTATTTACTTCAACATACGCTCCTTTATTACCGTTTGCATTCTGTTTTTTGTGAGTTTGTTATTAATGAAAACAGAAAACTGGTGGTCTGTGATGCCATCACAATGTTAAGACTGTGGGCTGAACAGGGTCGTAAACCCGGACGCTAGAAACCTTCTTGGCGTTTACGTTCATCAGGTCAGACCATCTCAGGGTCCGGCATCCAGTTCTCTTAATACATCCACGGCTCACGCTACTAGCTCTCCTCCTGACGAGTTCAACACAGATTTGTATTTCACAACGTAGCATTAGCCCTCGCTGTACTGTAGAATAACGAGCACTGTCACGTTTTCAGAAGTTTGGCATCGACTTGGTGCTGAAGTTTCAGTTCTCTTGACGTCCCCGTGAAGGCCTTTAACATGATTGTAGTCTCTCCTCTGCAAATATAAAACCAGGAAAGGATAATTAAGACAAAATATATGGGCTTACATGTACAAATTACAATTCTGCTCGCATATACTCACCTACAACGTACAGCTTATACAAAATCTGCATACTTTGTCTTCGCTGTACGGTGTATATTAGTGTAACAAACTCTGTAAATCACCTTCCGGTCGGGGAGCCTTCAGCTCTGAATGCGTCAGCTGCTTGGACTCAGTTATACTTTCTTGCAAATGGAGTTTTGTGTAAATCTGTCGGGCCTGTTTTTGACTTACGGCGTCTGTAGAATTAAGAAGGCTGCAGCTCCCTCTGATTTATTTCATTGAGACGGAGAAACTTATGAGCCATCCAACATGTTTTTATTGCCGTGTGTTCTGTAACCCTAACTCCGGAGACGTCTGAGTAATATTTCAATTCAACGGGACATTCTCCCAATGATCTTGGCCCCAACAGGAGCTCGTAAATAGAGAGCGATCGCATTTAGGATGGGGCCCTTGGGACATTCACTGGAAATGACTGCAGAAAGTTTATAATGTGTTGCCTATGGTGACTAAAAGAAGTTCTTAAAGGGGTAGAAGAAGGAGGGGTATAAAGTACAAAGGGGCAGAAAGAAGTGTGTGAGGAAATAGAGATGATTAGCGAAGGGATTGAAGAGAGAAAGGAGGAGTCGAGGTGGATGGAAGGCGTCTTATGGCATCAACCATTTACCTGCATGGTGGCTGCAGGAAACGGAGGGATTTGTGAATGAGTCAACTCTACGCTCCAGGAAGAGGAAGCTAGACGTCTTAAAAATGATTGGTGTGTGTCTGTGTGTGTGTGTGTGTTGTGCTCTCGAGGAGCCAACCTAGTCTTGTCAGTTCCAGTTATGGTGTACAGTTCCTTTAATTGGATACAGAACATGACTAACCACACACACACACACACACACAACTACACACACACACACACGCACAACTACACACATTTTTCCTGTCTTTAAACGACTTATATGACGGCTCTTCTGGATGTACATTAATCCCTGTGAGTGTGTGTGTGTGTGTTTCTTACCGTGTGTGTGTGTGTGTGTGTGTGTGTGTGTGTGTCTGTCCACAGCACAGAAGTGGATGTACGGCGGTCTGGACAGTAACGTGTTCCTGCAGTATCTGGCCTGGGTCACCTACCCCGTGGTCCTAATCACCTTCTCTGCCGGCTTCACACAGATTCTAGCCCCCCAAGCAGTTGGTACGACCACACACACACACACACACACACACACACACACACACACACACACACACGTACACACCAGAGATGCCTAAAAAAGAGGCAAAACAATCACATTTAATTAAGTAATTGCTTGATTAGTCTATGTTTAGCTCTATATTACTGTAGATGCACTCAAGAACAACAAAGGTTCATATTTACGGTACAGAATTCAGATTTGACAACATGCTACCAAACCCCGACCTTATAAATACACAGAGCTCCTGTATAAACTGTACAGCGGTTCCAAATTGATTTAAATTCACAGTTTAACAAAGTATCCCTCCTTGAAGCGGTGCATAGTAATACAGATAACCTGTGTGAATGGTGTTACAGTTGAGAAGGCCACACATCATGATGTTGAATGCATTTAATAAGGCAATAAAAAAAGAAAACGTGTATTGTTTAACGTCCTTGCAGATGAATATTTGTCTGTCATTACATACTGACATACGGCGCTGCACCTTAGAACGAAACACAGAACACAGAACACAGCAGCTTCATTCATCCAGCACAGTTCAGCAACAAGGCCGTTCAAAGCGCTTCACATACAACACCAAGAGACGAAACTTATGCATTTAAATTAAGAGCCAAGACGATAGAAAATAGTATACCGTATACCTTCACCAAACCGTCTTCATCCTCTCCCTCTGTAAACCATGACGTGAAATGAAACGCTGATAGTTTTCCTTTGTAGCTCCCCCCCCCCCCCCCCCCCAGCTACTGCCCCCCTCTCACTGTATCACTGTAATGAAGTCCTAAACAGCTGTGGGTGAATAAGTAGCTGCTGCCTCACAGTGACACACTGTAAATCCCCTCTGAGCCCCTCCAGGCTCTGCTTCTTCCCCAGGGGGAGAAATGAGTCCTGCACATAATCACAATGTTTATACTCTTAACATCCAGGTTATGTTAGTCTGGATTCAGTGCAGCACTCCTCCATCAGATGCCCCCCGAAGTAATGTTCTGCTGCAGGTGTCACTCTCAGTAACGGAGGCTAAAGAGATCTTCTGCTTTTAGTGAGATCCACCTCCTTTCATCTTTCAGGCTTCACCTCACTGCACCACTGATTTAGACCGTGGGGGAGGTGGGACAGTGGGTTTTTCTCCAGCTTACTATGAAACAGAAGGAATGATACTAAGACACTTGTTGCATTTAATACAAGTCATCTCAATAGACAGGCTATCAGTTAGCTGTTTACGCGTGAACATGAAGACTCTTCCTGGCCTGTTAATGATGGCTGCATGCAGTAGTGTCATACATGCAGGCTACAGAATGAAGCTGAGTTTACTAACTACAGAAGTGTTTTACTGAGTAGAATGACATAAAAGTGACGAGTAATTAATTAATTCGTCTGTTTGCAGCATTTCAATTAAGAAAATTAAATTCTAGGGGGGGGGGGGGGGGTTCTCTAAAGTTAAATGTGCAAAAAAAAAATTCCATTTCCAAACTGAATTAATTATCTTGAGAGTTTTGAATTGAATCCAAAAAGCTGTGGCAGCCAAATTTGAATGAATCCAATATTGACATATTGGTCAAATATGTTAAATGCTGACTTGCTTTCTTGCTGAGAGTTGGATGAGGAGAGGAATGATATCATTTTTAATGTCTCTGCGCTAAATATGAAGCTACAGCCAGGAGCTGGCGAGCTTAGCTTAGCTTAGCATTAAGACTGGAAACCTCTTTTGACCTCTTGAACATGTGTTTCTGTACAGATGAAACAAACCAGATGTTTGGTGTTGGTGAGCTTTAGAGGTGCTGGTTGACAGATCATGTAACCTTTGGACGGAGCCAGGCTAGCTGTTTCTGCCTGTTTCCAGTCTTTGTGCTAAGCTAAGCTAACAGCTTCTGAGGGTAGCTTCATTTTTTCAGCGTACAGATATGAGAGTGATTTCAATCTTCTCATCCAATTTTCAGCAAGTCATTTATGTGTTTCCCAAAACGTTAAACTGTTTTCCCTTAAGGCTATGATGTGATTGATACGCATTTGTTTCGTTGGTAAAGTCAGTGTGTGTCCTCGTAAAGGTCGGTTGCTCGATGCGTTTGGTTTCTCTTTGAGTTGCCGGTCAGCTGTAAGCGCCCGCTGTGCTCCTCTACAGGTTCAGGTATTCCAGAGATGAAGACCATCCTGAGAGGAGTTGTGCTGAAGGAATACCTCACCTTCAAAACCTTCGTGGCCAAAGTCATCGGCCTCACCTGCGCTCTGGGCAGCGGCATGCCCCTGGGCAAGGAGGTAACACACACACACACACACACACACACACACACACACACATCAGCTTTACCTACTCTATGGGGCCCAAAATGCCTTTGTTGTATGTTAGTCCTGTTTATTGGCAAGCACCTCACAATATGATGCGTATCGCAATACACTCGTCACGATGCAATATATCACGATACGATATATCACGATACGATATATCACGATACGATATATCACGATACAATACGATATATATCTCGTTATGATACGATACAATATATCGCGATGCGATGCAATAGGATATATATCACGATATGATGCGATATAATATAATACGATACGATGCGATGCAATACATATTGCAACTTAAAATGTAAAAAGTAATGCTGAAATTACACCACCTTAATAGTCTAAGACGTACATCATCAACACATTATATTTATAACTCAACGAACAAATTGCATCAAAACTACTTCAAAAGGTATTTGCATTGCACAGCTCTATTGTATGTACTGTATGCGTTTGTGTGTGTGTGCATGTAGTCTGGAGTGCTACCATCTCAGCCATCTCACAGAATGGGAAGATGCTGGAACACAATGTGATAAACACACACACAGCACAAGCTGATGACTTTGTCAATCAATGAGTCAATCAATACATGACTCGTACGACAAGAGACAAAAGGCACGCTGCTCAAACGTTTGTTGAGGAAAAACTTGAAGTGCAATGACTCGTGTATGCTTTCATGTTTCTGTGTGTGTGTTTGCTCCCGACACACACAAACGTTTCCATTACCGAACCATCTCATTATGGCTGACTTTGTGAAGCATACATTTTCAACCTTGCCTTAAACTCAAAATGCTGACCCATATTCACCGGTTATGTTGTTTGCTGACACATTTTCAGTGATTCACAGCATTCAATAAAACAGAGCATTGCTTGTGATTTGAATCCAGAATCCAGACTGGCACTGGGCTGCCATCGGGTTTGAACGTCAGCTTACACAACGTCCACCCGCTAAATATGAGCACAGAATACCAGCTGTCTGTTGATGTCTTATCAGTCATCAGAAACCCATGTGGGTCAAAGTGAGCAGGTTGTAAAACTGACTCAGTGCATGCATTGTTTTCTCTATATACATGTGACCCCGTAGCCAACCTGGTTAGTCAGTTAAGCTGCATCTCTCACAGCCGCTACGCTGACGACACGCTGCTGTATATTTCAGTTAAGTCACTGGTAGTGTAGGTAACCTTCATGACTGCCTGGCTGCTATAAAGGAATGAATGTCGCTGAATTTCCTCCATCTAAATTCAGACAAAACCGAGGTTCTTCTTATTGGTCCTGATGACGTGAAATCCGGCATTGGACAGTCAAACATCAGAATCTGAAGCTGTATATGCATGTTTTTTTGCATCTATATGCATGCAGTGAAGAACTTACTTTGTGTTCTATGAATACAATCTTACTTGCACACAGACCTGACATGCTACAACAGCTGAACTTCCCAGGGAAGCATAATCCTCCCCGGCTCATTCCCATCCCAGCTCCCTACATCCCTGCGGCATGAATTACAAACGATAACTGGCACACGCTGGAGCCCATATGCTTCAGGTTCAGGACGAGGAGGACTAAGAGTTGTGCGGGTTTGACTCTAGTCCTGGTCTAAACCCCTAAGGGACTGAGAATACTGTTTTTCTGGAGATTTAAGGAGCTCCAGCCTCGCTATGCAGATGTTGTTTATGTGTGTGTGTGTGTGTGTGTGTGTGTGTGTGTGTGTGTGTGTGTGCATAATGTAGTGCACATCACAGTTTCTCAGTGTTTTCTTTTTAGCAAAAAAACATTTCCAGCTAAGTATGGCATCCCCCAAAAGACTGCCTAGCCTGAAGACATACTGAGAGGAAAATAAGCCTTCTCCACACACACACACACACACACACACACACACACACACACACACACACACACACACACACACACACACACACACACACCAGGCCCTTTTGGTTTGGATTCAGCCTCACTCTCTCTGAACTTCGTCCCCAGAATTGTAACATTGTCTGCGGTGTTAGTTGGTTGGTGGTGTGTTCTTAAAGTTATGTGCTGGTCTGGTGTGACACATGACAAACAGCTTCTTAACTTGTGACACGTTGACTTGTTTTCTTGTCAGGGTCCGTTCGTACACATCGCCAGTCTGTGTGCTGCTCTGCTCAGCAAGTTCATGTCTCTGTTTGGAGGAATTTATGAGGTAAGTCTTCTTCTTGTATTGTTTTTTTAAACTGCTCAATTATTGTAATCTGTGTCTTAACGGGTAAACTTCATATTAAGTCATCTATTCTTCATTTCTTTCCATATACACTGTGCTCTTCATACGCCAGATAAGAAACCTTTTTCATCATCTCTTCTACACCGTGTGGTGTTCTATGTGGTGTCTCCTGAGTTACCTTCAGTTGTTACCGTGCGCTCAGAGCATTTACATAAAATATGATAAACAAACGTTTAAAAGTACATTTTAGATTCCATCTATGTATGTTATTAAAATGTGAAGTAGAGTAGAAGGTGTGTAGCTGTAAGTGCTCTTTGTGGTAAGTGCATTCATTATAAGCAGTTTACATCCATGTTGTTTTATAAAAGTTGCCGCTTTAATTCGGCTCAAGTGATTTTTGCATCAATTCCCTGATCATCAAAAATGTATCTGGAAAAGCAGCCAGTAAAATATGTTGAGAGAGATTGATGAAGAGGAGTGAGGTTGAGAGTGATTGATGAAGAGGAGTGAGGTCGAGAGAGAGAGAGAGAGAGAGAGAGAGAGAGGTGAACAGATCAGAAAGATTATCAGACGTGATCTTCATCACCTGTAAAGGCTTTTGTTTTTTAGTTATATGTTCAGCTAACAAGTGTGACATTAGCTGTGCACAGATTGTTTTCAGTATGTTATTTCTCAGCAATTTAGATCTTCAGGGAGGAAAAGATGCAGAAATGACAGCGATTTGCTTCTCCGTCGTCTCCCGCTTCTTCTCCTTCTTCTGCATTTCATTGCATATTAATGTCCCCAGAGTTTGAAGTGCACTATGCTGATGTGTCCTGTGGGCTGTAAAGAGCAGCTCTTTGGTTCAGCGTCCATGCTTTCAATAGCTTGTTGAACTTCAATAAAAACAGAACGACGAGTCCTCCAACACGCGTGGAGAACGCCATCGTTTGAAAAAGGCAGACGCGGGATCAGAACAATGAGTTTGATCAGTTCTATGAAAAGTGTTTTCACTTTGATGATTAAATATAATAAAATCAGATTGATATTCGTTCAATCTCTCAAAGATGGTATTGGCAGTAAAAACCACGTATTTGTTTGGTAGCTTAACTCTGTCTGTTACTCCCACGCTTCCTGAAGGAGCCCAGTCTTGTAGGTATTAAGGTAATTCAATCACTCAATTACCCAGCATGCCCCACAGTCACTGTCCCATCTCCCTCCTCTGGCTCAGTCTTGTTAAATTGTTTTCACGCTGCAAAAAGAGTTAAACCAAAGCGTCATATTTGTTCTAGTCTCCAAGTTTTTAACGATGTTGTACAAACGTTTACAGTCGGAGAACCAATTCGCTCATATTTAAATAAAACAAAATCTTATTAGCTTTGCTTGTGACGCTACTGAAGTCAGAGCTTCAAGCTTTTTTAAATGTTAGATCCTCCCTTTGTTCTTTTGGGTGATGTTTTAATGAATGAGACGATAAAGCCTCACAAAGCTTCTGTATTTGGATCCTTCAAGCTGAAGGCCAATGATTAAATCTCATTAAGCACACGTCTAATCATGGTTTAAGGAAGTTTGCTGAATGTGATGCTCTGGAAATGTTCTTGCATGCGGCTTCATGTTTGGCTGCACAACATGCTTTTGTAATTGTGAAAAAAAAAAAGTGATTCAAACTTGGGAGAAGTGGAAATATTCCAGCCTGCTGTCATTTTTATTTATTTATTTTATATTCACTCCCAACATGTTTTGCAGCGTCGGCTGTATTTGCTATATGTCCATAGACCGTGTGTGTGTGTGTGTGTGTGTGTGTGTGTGTGTGTGTGTGTGTGAGAGCTGCATGCTTATCAAGAGCTCCACACTGTAAGTTAAGACCAGAATAATCCACTGAGTGTAGAGTCAAAGGGGAAATGCACGCACACACACTCAAACACACACTCAAACACACACTCACTCTCACTCACACACACTCACTCACTCACTCTCTCACACTCACACACACTCACCCCTCTTTATCGCTGCCGTGCTGCTTGAAGGAAGCCAGTCTCGTAGGAATGAAGGTAAGTAAGATCAGGCTTTCCCCCTCAACAAAAGAACTCAATTTCCCAGGATGCACCGTGGTCCTCTGCAGTCCTTTATTTCTTACTGCGTGTTCCACAGTGATGGGAGCCTCATTGTTCCTCTTAAAGACAGAAGTGTGGAAGCTCTTGGTTTGAACTGTGCAGTTACAGATGTTGTAAAGCATGAAACAAACATTTATTTATTTATTTCTGTCATTTTCCTTTTTTTAACGCTTTGTGATTCCGTTTGTTTCAGAACGAGTCGAGAAACATCGAGATGCTGGCGGCGGCCTGCGCTGTGGGAGTGGGCTGCTGTTTTGCCGCTCCCATAGGAGGTGAGTTTGTGCAGAAAAATACATACATACATACATCAACTGTACATCCTGTGACGTACAATAACACAGAGTGAGCTTCATGTCACTCAGTGGGGGGGGGGGGGTTATAGTGGAGGCAATATCTCCGTCTGCACATCTAAGACCATCCCGTGCTGAATGTGACTGGTATGCCATGCGTTTGTGTGTTCCAGGTGTGTTGTTCAGTATTGAAGTAACGTCCACGTTCTTTGCGGTGAGAAACTACTGGAGAGGGTTCTTTGCTGCGACCTTCAGTGCCTTCATCTTCAGAGTGCTGGCTGTGTGGAACAGAGACGAAGGTAAAGAGGACTCGAGTGCTCAAAGTACTGTAGATGGAAGTATGACTACTTCTCTCTTGATTTATTACCTCAGTAAACATTGTAAACATGAGTTTATGGTCTCAATCTCTAGTTTCAAGTCTTCTTCAATACAGCATGATGTTCATTTAGTAACTTATGGTCCATTTAGAGTCAAACAGACCATAAAGCAGGGTATGCTTTAGGGCGGGGCTTACTGTGATTGACAGGTCGTTGAAAACGCTGAACTCGAGGCTTCAAAGCGACCGTCCACAAACCAAAGTGTGACATCATGACGACTGTGTCCACTTCTAATATACAGTCTATTATACAGGCAACCAGTGGACTGAGGATGACTAAGGGTGGAAGGTAGCACTACAGGTGAATCTCTAGGAGCAGCTTCCTCAGGATTTGCCTCGTTAGCACAACCTTTTGACCCTTTCTCCAGCACTGTGTTGAGAAGTCTGTGGTCTGGAGTTAGGTTAGATGAACACTTGTGTTTTTGTGTTTTGGCAGCAGCCTGTTCTCTTTCCTAACTCCAGCTTCTCTTCATCTGTTCCCCAGAGACCATCACAGCCCTTTTTAAAACCCGCTTCCGGCTAGACTTCCCCTTTGACCTCCAGGAGCTTCCCGCCTTCGCCGTCATTGGGTGAGTCTTGACTGGCGATTGGTTCATTTTTTTTTAAATTTCACAAATACGTACATGCGGCAGGGCTCGAAACACCACGTGCACATGCACCGTGAGTGCACGTGAAACATGAGCTTTGCAAGTGGTTTTCAGCTCGACGTGCACCAGGTGCTCGTAACTCGCAGACACCCTCCCGTGACACACTTGCAGTGAAAAACAGAAACATATTACTGATTATTAAGAGGAGACTAACCAACAAGATGGAGCTGCAGAGTGCTGTTACCTAACCACCACTCGCATCACCTCGTATTTCAACTGTCTAAAAAAGAAAAAGTAGCTGCAGATCCAACCGTGTTGGAAGGGCAAAGAAAGGACACCGAATGCTACAGTAATAAATACATAATTCAATGTTAAAAGGACATGCATCAGTGCATGTACACGGAACGTATTCCCAAACCCACGTATGGTTTGGGAATATATTTGTTTCAAAACAAAAATAGAGAAAATGAAAGTGGGCCATGAATTGTTTTTAATTGATGAGTCCTTCATAATTAACTCGTCATTAGAAAGTTTGAAAGCACGCACGAGTTCAAATCAAGTGTTTTTGCTTTTGGGTATCCCGTCCACCGTGACGGCAGCACATACGTTCAGGTGTTATTCAGGAGCTGCGCTCACCGTTAGGCGTCACCTCAGGGTAGCCGGCATGGATAATTCAGCGGGATGTCTTATTCCATCCCGACGTAGCACTGAGCCTGAATGAGACCTGGGGGGGCTCCTGGAAAGTAAGCTGGTGGACCCTCTCTCACATGAATGTGTGTGTGTGTGTGTGTGTATATTTAATTTGTCCAGCGGGTGTTAACAGTCACTGCTGCATCAGTGACTTGCACATACACACTTAACGCTGCCTCCAGAGATGGCAGCAGAGTGCTTAGCCCCGAGTCTTACACCGTGTGTGTGTGTGTGTGTGTCGGTGCATCCGTGTGGTTTCCATCTTCCCCCCCCGCCCGTGGCTGTCAAGCGAGGAAAGTCGGTCAGTGTCTCAGGAACAGGAAACTAGGCCAGAGAGAGTTAGTTCTGTGCTGCCGAGGGCTCGCTGTTCTACTTCCTGTTAGAAGTGAGGGGAACTCTTTCTACTACGCACACGTGTGTAAAATAATTATAAAGATGTATAGATTCATTTTCACTTAAAGCAAACGAGGACCTCTCAGAGTAACTTCTGGCCTCAGTGTTCTGAGTTTTCTTGTAAACAAACAAAGCTTTGTGAACATTCAGTGTTTTCTCACTAAAATACACCGCGTGTGTCCTCGAGGTGTGTTGAATGGCTTTCCTTCCTCCTAAACCCTTTCTAAAGGGTTTACATCCATGTTCACAACAACCTTGCTTTTCCTGGCACAGCATCTCCTCGATCAGTGGAGTAGTGTGAGAGCAGAGAGGACTGTGCTCCTGTTGTTGAGTTTGTCATGTGTTGTTGTGTCACAATGACAATAAAGGATCCTTGGATCCCTCATCACCCTCTTCATCATTTATTCAACGGTATTTGAGGGGATTAATAATGCAGTAAGATAAATGTATAAGCATTAGGTTGTCTGAGTCTATTCTCTCTCTCCCTCCCTCGCTCCTCTTCCTCCCCTCTTCCTGTCACAAAGAGGACTCCTACTGGGCTCCTAAATGCAGGCTTATGTAAACCTCTTCCTCTGCTTTGACTCCCCCACACATCCCCATTTGGCTGTGTGTTCTCTCTCGCTCGCTCTCCCTTCTGCTGTAATTCCCTGTTCATCTCCTGCATCCGGAGCGTATCCCTCCCACACCTGTTTTAGAGACTTTCCTCCCGTCCATCCACATTGTTTTCCACGTCTGGTACATTACGGTGGATGTTGTATCTGCTGTAAACATGATCAGTGTGGAGACTCCATTACGTTCACGTAGTTTGTATTGTGGCCGAATGCACCGGGGACGACCTGTGGACGGGGTTAGAGAGAGAGAGAAATGATGTCATTGATGCTTTGGTTTGTTTAAGCCTGGACTCGTTTATTATTATTGACATAGTGTGTGTGTGTGTGTGTGTGTGTGTGTGTGTGTGTGTGTGTGTGTGTGTGTGCTCTGCAGTATTGCCAGTGGCTTCGGTGGGGCTTTGTTTGTCTACCTGAACCGACTGATTGTCCAGTTCATCAGGAAACAGAAGGCCATCAACAGATTCCTCATGAAGAAGTAAGTGGAACCAGTTGAAAGTGGAAAGTAACCGTTCGATGATACTCAAAGAAATACTTCACTGACAAATGACCGTTGGTATATATTACTCACCCTTTGTTTTTTCATGCAAATGCATAATATACGGTTTGATTTCTTGTTCTTTCTCTCAGGCGTCTGCTGTATCCAGCGCTGGTCACTTTGCTTGTCTCCACGCTAACATTCCCACCTGGCTTTGGACAGTTTATGGCTGGAAAGGTAGGTTCTGCACACCCACAAACAGCTCAAAGTGAGCCTGTAGACCTAATATATCTAGCCTGCAGCCAATCACAGCATCTCACATCTGAATTTAACTTGGTGTGTTTTCACTGAGCACCTCTAAGCAGGATTTCTATATTCTCCATATTCACTGCATGCTGTTTTGGTTTGGGTCCTTTTGCAGCTTCATCACGGATGAACATAACCCCTTTTGCTCCTGGGGTGACGTGTGTGTGTGTGTGTGTGTGTGTGTGTGTGTGTGTGTGTGTGTTTTCTCTCCAATTTCACCCCCTTCTGTCGAATTATTGAAGACATATCCTGTGCAGCCACACACACACACACACACACTCCTCTACCGTTTGTCAGCGTTGCTGCATAATGAGAGGGTGAGTCAGGTTCGGCCCACACTGACCCACTCCTCTTAAAACACTCCAGATTCAGTGTCTTAGATCTCGGTGTCTCGCTCTCAGACCCTCAGCCGTCAGCGCTGTGACAGCGGGCGACAGCCGTCCCGGCTTTCACGCCTCCCCGTCTGCTATCTAACATCCTCAGTGACGTCTTTCAGGACACTTTAAGCCCATCGTCTTCCTGAAGTGTATTTTGAAGGATTTTTATTTCCATATACATACATTACATTTGCATCTTGAGTCGGAAGCTCTGAGGGTTTTGTGGCGGTTTAAAGGGGGCGATCATCCTACATCAAGTCACATGTCAGAGTCAAATGAATTCATATCAACGAGAACAGAGATTAGCACATATTAACTACACGTTTCCGGTACAGAGAGTACAGTGTATGTTCATATATATTCACTAGTTATTCCTCTGGTCTAAGACGGTCCAAAAAACATTATTAAACATGAATGAATCTCTTCCAACTCCCCCAAAAACGCCGATTCATTGTGTGTGGAGCAGCTCCAGACTGCATACTCGATGACTTCCTTCTTTGGTTTCTGGCTTTGAGAGAGAGCAGCTATTGGAATTCTTCATTTCGGTGGCGTTACCCTTTAGCTAAAATAGATGTTTGCATATGTTGACGATGTCCCTTCCTGTGGCCTTCAGCTGACCCAGAAGGAGTCTCTGGTGACGCTGCTGGACAACCGGACGTGGGCCAAACAGGGCATCGCCGAGGAGTTCGACTACATCGGACACTCTGACGCCTGGAAACACCCGCAGGTCAACGTCTTCGTCACCCTGGTCCTCTTCATCGTCATGAAGGTAGGACACAACAACCCAGAGAAGATGTGCTTTGTGTGCTGGTACAGTACGTGAGATCTACTCATACAGTACGTGAGATCCACTCATACAGTACGTGAGATCCACTCATACAGTATGTGAGATCTACTCATACAGTATGTTAGATCCACTCATACAGTATGTGAGATCCACTCATACAGTACGTGAGATCCACTCATACAGTACGTGAGATCCACTCATACAGTACGTGAGATCCACTCATACAGTACATGAGATCCACTCATACAGTACGTGAGATCCACTCATACAGTACATGAGATCTACTCATACAGTACGTGAGATCCACTCATACAGTACGTGAGATCCACTCATACAGTACGTGAGATCCACTCATACAGTATGTGAGATCTACTCATACAGTATGTTAGATCCACTCATACAGTATGTGAGATCCACTCATACAGTACGTGAGATCCACTCATACAGTACATGAGATCCACTCATACAGTACGTGAGATCCACTCATACAGTACGTGAGATCCACTCATACAGTATGTGAGATCCACTCATACAGTACGTGAGATCCACTCATACAGTACGTGAGATCCACTCATACAGTACGTGAGATCCACTCATACAGTACATGAGATCCACTCATACAGTACGTGAGATCCACTCATACAGTACGTGAGATCCACTCATACAGTACGTGAGATCCACTCACAGTATGTTAGATCCACTCATACAGTACGTGAGATCCACTCATACAGTATGTGAGATCTACTCATACAGTACGTGAGATCCACTCATACAGTACGTGAGATCCACTCATACAGTACGTGAGATCCACTCACAGTATGTTAGATCCACTCATACAGTACGTGAGATCCACTCATACAGTATGTGAGATCTACTCATACAGTATGTTAGATCCACTCATACAGTATGTGAGATCCACTCATACAGTATGTGAGATCCACTCACAGTATGTTAGATCCACTCATACAGTACGTGAGATCCACTCATACAGTACATGAGATCTACTCATACAGTACGTGAGATCCACTCATACAGTACGTGAGATCCACTCATACAGTACATGAGATCTACTCATACAGTACGTGAGATCCACTCATACAGTACGTGAGATCCACTCATACAGTACGTGAGATCCACTCATACAGTACATGAGATCTACTCATACAGTACATGAGATCCACACATACAGTACATGAGATCTACTCATACAGTACATGAGATCCACACATACAGTACATGAGATCTACTCATACAGTACATGAGATCCACACATACAGTACATGAGATCCACACATACAGTACGTGAGATCTACTCATACAGTACATGAGATCCACTCATACAGTACATGAGATCTACTCATACAGTACATGAGATCCACTCATACAGTACATGAGATCTACTCATACAGTACGTGAGATCCACTCATACAGTACATGAGATCTACTCATACAGTACATGAGATCCACACATACAGTACATGAGATCTACTCATACAGTACATGAGATCCACACATACAGTACATGAGATCTACTCATACAGTACATGAGATCCACACATACAGTACATGAGATCCACACATACAGTACGTGAGATCTACTCATACAGTACATGAGATCCACTCATACAGTACATGAGATCTACTCATACAGTACGTGAGATCCACTCATACAGTACATGAGATCCACTCATACAGTACATGAGATCTACTCATACAGTACGTGAGATCCACTCATACAGTACATGAGATCCACTCATACAGTACATGAGATCTACTCATACAGTACGTGAGATCCACACATACAGTACGTGAGATCCACACATACAGTACATGAGATCTACTCATACAGTACATGAGATCCACACATACAGTACAGCCCATTGACTTTCACAGGGACAGACCTAAAGGAACTGAGCTTAGCTCTTCTCGAAGTGTAAAAATATTGACATGAAAATCGCAAACTATGGTCTGTTGGAGTAAAAACACAAAACAGCATAAAGACATCCATATCAAGTATTTTGTCAAAGTAAAAGTCACGAGGGGAAGGTGGATATTACTTTAAACCTATCGGTATCTGGCTTCACTTACCTGCGTCTCATTGAGGAAAATAAAAAGTCACTGTGATGGAGCGTATCGGAACCAAGCCGCTGCACTGTCGGCCTTGGAAAGGATTTGTACATTTTCTCTTTCATATAAAGTCTCCTGTTTCTCTCTGGCTCTCAATAACGAGAGAAGTTTGGAGTCCAGCTGAACTCTGTGTTCAGCAGAGTGCTGCTTGTGTTGTGATTAGATTGGCTTTTTCTTTATGGAACCGTTATTCATTCAGACCGCTCTGTTCAGCTGAAATGAAATGTCCAAAAACCAACAAGCAGAGGTCTGTAGGTGAGCACATTGGTTTTCCTAAACTGTAGCTGCTACTGTACTGGACATTACCGTAACACTTAGCAGCTAACGTTACACAGACACTGAAGGTAAAAAGTTGGTAATTATCATAAGCACATTTGCGAGTTCACCTAATATAGAGATAATCAGAATATCGGCGGTTCGATCCCCGGCTCCTTCAGTCCATGTGTGAATGTTAGTGAGTTAGTCCTCACGGGCAGGTGGGACCCTGCATGGTATCACTGTATGAATACCACTCGTTATTATAAATAACTCTGATAAGTTTAGCTGATCTGCTGCCGGTACTGTGGTTAGAAACAACACCACGAGTATCCAACTCTGTCCGGAAGCTCCGGTGTTAAAGTTCTGTGAGCACAGAAGTGAATGTGTGACAGTCTTCAGTGACAGAAAGTGACTCACTGGCTCTCTGTCGTTGTTTCTGAGCAGAACAATACTGTGTGTTTGTGTGTGTGTGTCCTCCTCTCCTTTATGGAAATAGTCTGATGGCTTTCATCGTCATTCTCATAGACTGTATATAAGAAGTGGACGTAGTCATCGAGTTCGGCGATTTCACCGTCGCCATCTTGGATTACGGCCATCGCCATGTTGTTTTTTTGCAACCAATGAATGGAAGTGATATTTGGAATACAGAAGAGTGACGTAGAGACGCCGTATACGTCTCTGGTAGCGACCTGTCAATCACAGTAAGCCCCGCCCTAAAGCATCCCCTGCTTTATGGTCTGTTTGACTCTAAATGGACCATAATGTACTAAATGAACATCATGCTGTATTGAAGAAGACTTGAAACTAGAGATTGAGACCATAAACTCATGTTTACAATGTTTACTGAGGTAATAAATCAAGAGAGAAGTAGAGTCATTTTCTCATAGACTTCTATACAACCAGAGGAGAGGCTTCACTCTGCAGAACCGGAGGTTGCCGCCTGGTCATTCCTCTGTGTGACCTTTAACCTCCTTGATTGTGTGTGTGTGTGTGTGTGTGTTTGCATTTTCTGTGCATGCACAGAGTAACCAAAGACAAATGCAGCTCATCCCACATGTGTGACGTTGAGGTGACATGTGTACAGTAGAAGGACAGAAACACACACACACACACACACACACACACACACACACACACACACACACACACACACACACACACACACACACACACACACACACGCACACACTTTTCCAACTTTAATAATCACCCACCTGCAGAAATGTCATCGAGCTGCTCTCAGTATCTATCCGTGGGCACGCACTGACTCACGTCCTCTCTCTAACACACACACACACACACACACACACACACACACACACACACACACACACACACAGCATTCAAAGTGAGGCTGTAATGGCTCCGTCTAATTACAGCCTTTGGTTTTTCTTGGATTCAGCCTGGTGATTTTCAAAGGAGGAGATTGCTCTCTCTCCCTCTCCCTCTCGGTTAATGAATGGTTCTTTTATTCGACATGGCAGCCATCTTGTCTCGTTGCGCCTCCTTTTCATGCAGGAACTTCTGGTAAGGTCTCTCGTTCCAGCTGCTCAACTTTTGAGGTGCGCGGAAAGCGTCCGGTGTCGGTCAGGAAGTCCGGTCAGCAAATGAAGCTGCTATGAACACTTTAATTATGTGTGTGTTGATACAGCACGAAAAGTGAAATCCTGAAACGTTGCTCTTAGTAAAGTTCACTGCACCTGAAGAAGACAAGTGTCGTCTGAGCTACTGCGGAGAAAGTGTTTTGTGTATTTGTAGCTTTTTGGCCACACCTGAAAACACACACACACACACACACACACACACACACACACACACACACACACACACACACACACACACACACATACAGAAACCTGCTAACTTATTTGGCATGCTTTGTAGCTATTTTTAGTGGTGTGCAATTAGGCACATCAACAGCTCTCTATGAGGAACACGTTTATTAATATACAGGTGTGTTCCAGAGTGTGTGTGTGTGTGTGTGTGCGCACGTGCATCGGAGTGACAGAGCTGGCAGGACTGTAATTGGAGTGGGAATAGAAGATGGGCCCCTGAGGGTCCCCTGAGGCCCCCAGGCGATAGACTGTCCTCTGAATGTGACACTCACACACACACACACACACACACACGCACACACACACACCAGCGTAGCGGGCTCCCAGATGACCGTGGAATAGTATAAATGTCCTGGATACTGCGTCATAACTGCTGCCGTACCCTTGACCCGAGTACCCTTCCCTCCTCTCTTCTACCTCACTCCTGCTTTTTTTTTTTTTTTTCTCTCTCTTGCACTTTTTTTTTAGCCTCGTGTTCAACGCAGTCACCAGAATTTAACCTATTGCTAAAAGTTATGATGAACAGCAATAAATCAAGTTGAATGGAGACCCGAGGGGGCGTGAGGTGTTGTGATGGGTGTAATGCTCGTGTATTTCTATAGAAGTCTATGGCTAGAGGGCGTTTTGTTGCTCCCAATGACCCCAGGAGGTAACGACAACAAGGATACGATTCAACAAAGAGTGCTTTTACATGCACGCTCGTACGCCTAATTCAGAATATCCAAAGGAGCGTTTTCAGATCTAGACATGTGGGATATGCCGATATTATTATTTGGATATGTGTACAGCACATTCAGAATTCTCATTTTAGAACGAGTCAACTCTTTCAACCAGCTTATGGCGCTAACGTTAGCTTAGCTTCCTTGCTACAGATGCTAACATCTGCTGACGGTGGTTTCTTTAGCTCGAAAAATCCATTCGTTGGCTGGAAATTAGATTCATGCCTCCGTCTGAAATCAAGGACCCGCCCATTCAAACATTACAACCACTCCTGGTGTTAAATCTGCCACCGTTCATGGTAACGGTATTAAGGAGAGTGGGGCTTAAAACGTATGTTATTATTATTAACATACGTTATTCTTCGTCGTCCAGCCTCTGGCTCTACATTTCTTGAATTTTCTTTGAATTAAACAGATGATGAAAGATGTGCACGTGTCCTTCATTTAAAATCTGATGAAATTCAAGAATGTCCCATCGGTAATCAGTGCAGTATTGATCAATTATATGATAAATATGCAATTAATCTGGCTGCACCGTATCTATTGGTTATCTGTTTGCTTTAATGAAAAGGCCAACGTTCACAGTCTGCCGCCGTGTTTCCTCCTCCAGCGTTGCAGCCGGAGTAAAGTAGCACAGCGGCTCATGTCTTCACATATTAAAATCATAACCTCAGGTGTTCAGCTCGGCTCGGCAGAACTTGCGATGAAAGAGATACGTTTATTCACAAATCGCACAGACGTATCATAATGCCGAGAGGTTACGTTGGGTCGTTGAGCCGAGGCTGACTCGGTTTCCTGTTCTGTGTGTTTCAAGTATTCGTCTCAAGAGTCTTAACATCTGAGAGGCAGCGGAGGAGAGCTCGCCTTTGTCTTGTCCGTCCTAATTAATTCATGTTTGGTCTAATGAGTCGACGGTATTATAACGAAATAGATCAAAAATGACCACGACTGGTCACACGACAAACGCACACAGTCATGTTCAGTTCGACGTCTTTAATAAAGATATTTGCACCTTGATGGTGTGATCGTGTAGGCAAAGATACAAAGCATCCAAGAAACACGTTGTCTGTTCACGGTCGCATTGAGAGATCGTCTCTATATTTGAGGTTCTGATCTGCTGATTAGGTTCAGAAGCTCACACAAAGCAAACTACAGCCCTATTATAATCATAATAGCTCGTTATCGTTGCCCTATAATGATTGCTATGAGTCACATGACAACATTTAGTATTTATAGGGTGTCTGGGTAAATGATTTTGTCTCGGCAAAGTTTCTATTTTATTTGAACAAACGCATTACTAGTGATGTCTACTTATGAAATCAGTCACTTCTATTGACTGACTTTAATGATTTCTCTCCTTCTAAAATAGTTTAGCCCTGAAGCAGCTCTATAACTTATAAGTCTCATTAAACCCACCAGCTTCATTAGGTCGTATTTAATTGGATTTCAATGAAGAAGGTTTTCACTGCGGTCACTCGTTTTGCCCTTTGAAGGTTTTGAACCAACAACCCACTCGAGTCTGAGCTTGCTTTTCTTGCCCGTAGGCGTCTGCTCCCCTCCCACGGTTTATCAAAGTGCCCCTTCAGTGTGAGGTCGGAGATCCTCATACATTTTGATGGTCATGCACTACCTCAGTGAGATGTACACTTAGATTACATTCGATTAGATGAAACATTAATGATTCCTCTCGGGGGGGAAAGTGAGTCATAGCTGCTTCAAAGAAATTGGATGTAGCAGTAGCTACTTTAGGAGGACATGAAGAGCAAATAAAAGAGTATGTAGACATATTTCTGGAAACGCTAACGTCTCATCAAAAATGATCACGTCTCAATTATACGGTCGTACTCAGTGAGAAGTGCTTTAGGAATCAGAAATGAAAGCTACCCGCCTGATGAATGCTTGTATCACTTTGTAGTGAATTTGTTCCATAAGGCTTAAGAACTTGTAAAGTGTGTGTGTGGGGGGGATTCAGCAAGACAGGGTTTTAACCACTGAGTTTGAGATTGATGAAGCCAATGTGGAAGTGTCTTAAAGCTGCATTCTCTCTAGTGTCCACCAGGGGGCGACTCCTCTGATTGTATAGAAGTCTATGAGAAAATGACTCTACTTCTCTCTTGATTTATTACCTCAGTAAACATTGTAAACATGAGTTTATGGTCTCAATCTCTAGTTTCAAGTCTTCTTCAATACAGCATGATGTTCATTTAGTACATTATGGTCCATTTAGAGTCAAACAGACCATAAAGCAGGGGATGCTTTAGGGCGGGGCTACACAGTGATTGACAGGTCTCTACCGCTACCAGAGACGTATACAACGTCTCTACGTCCCTCGTCTGCATTTCAAATATGGTCACTTCCGTTCATTGGTTGCAAAAAAAACAACATGGCAACAGCCGTGATCCAAAATGGCGACGGCCAAAAC
Source organism: Leptoclinus maculatus (assembly GCA_032191485.1). Classification (NCBI taxonomy): domain Eukaryota; kingdom Metazoa; phylum Chordata; class Actinopteri; order Perciformes; family Stichaeidae; genus Leptoclinus; species Leptoclinus maculatus. The sequence continues at coordinate 21,157,711 of JAVDOI010000014.1, read as the reverse complement.
GCCGAACTCAAGGTTTCAAAACAGCAGTCCTCAAACCAATCGGTGACTACGTCCACTTCTTATATACAGTCTATGGATTGATACAGGTTTCTCACAGTTATGTTTTAGACTAATCTCAGGCCTTGCACAAGTATTATGTCCCAGTGACACACTCACACAAATGCATACTATATATATATATATATATATATTACATAATATAATAGCTACAGTTCATCATAAAGTCTATTTGGCTGATATATTGTGGAAATACTTGATTACAAGTAAAAGTACACACACATTGTTATTGCTACGGAGTACTTCTTCCAACACTGAGCACAGTTACAACACTGTGGACCCAAACTTCAGGCCAGAGGTGATGGTGTCATTAGTGGCTATTAGTCCATCTCCTGGATAACCCCGAGCCACCCGGAGGGGGACCCATGGCTACGTCTCCTGTCCTACGAGGCCGGAGAAGAAACCTCAGCAGGCGTCCTGTCACACTCTTGTGTGTGTGTGTGTGTGTGTGTGTGTGCGTGTAAACAAGCAGCTGGTTGGGATTACACTGTCCTCTAAGTACAGTGGCTCTGCTGGACATGTGTCCGTATCCTCTCCCTCTCTCATTGGTTTGGTGCTCGGATTAAACTGGTTAAATCTAAAAATGTATTTTTCTTGTGGGAAACGTAGACACAGATACTGCGTGAGGTGAAATGGTCACGTGTTTTTTAAGGGACCTTCTTTTTAATGACAAACCGTCGCAAATACACCGCCATGAATCCGTCGCAAATATTTGTTTTTAGGTTGCAACTTCTCTAAAATAAATTATGACGTTGACATTTTCTTGACCATTTTGAACAATACATAGTTCTGCGGTTGTCACATAGTGTTTAAACAAACCCATAAAAAGGATATTTGTACAAGTTTTTATGAGCCGTTATGGCCGTTATTACACACCGCTATGATCTACTGCACTGTGGAGCCTTTACCGAGCCCTTCAGAGGACAGCTGCTTTCATGGCTAACTGTAGATTTACAGCTGAATTAAATTTCCTTGTAGTGCGTTTCCTCCTCCGAGTTCGTGGCCTCTGTAATAAAGTTAAAGCCGACATGTTATGAGTTCCACCGATCCTTTAAACCTTTCTGGCTCTTATTAAGGTTTACTGGCCGAAGTGGAAGAGGAAGACAATTCTAGAGAAGTCCTAAGAATTACTCCCATGACTGTCGTTTGTTTCCTCCAAGAGAACTATTTTGTGTATCCAACCGGTTGTGTGTCTGTTGCTCTCTGGCGCCTGGCGGTGTTCGGCTTTGATTCTCGTCGATGAGTCAGTGTCAGGATGTGAGCGTGGGTGTGTGTGAACACCTACGCTCATATGTGTGTGTGTGTGTGTGTGTGTGTGTGTGCTGGGTGTGAAAACGGCGGCGGTGTAAGGTTACAGACGGAGATCCATTACTTCACCATGGCAGCCGGCCTTAATTACAGCTAACTATAGACGGAGCGGAGGGAGAGGACGGGAGGGATGGAGGGATGGAGAGAGACGGAGCAATGGGTGTAATTAAGAAGTCTATTTGAAACCTCGAGATTATTACAGGAGGAAGTTTTGTGTAATGGTTTGTACAAAGTAACGGTAAAATACTGGCAGCAGAGATGCCAGTATTTGACTGTTATTATACGGTGCAGCTACTTTCATTTATTTCAACAGTATCTTATCGTATATAGGATTACATTATTTTACTGTATATAGGAGCATGTTGTAGAGGCGCCATTTATGGCTCTGGTATCGACCTGTCAATCACTGTGTAGCCCCGCCCCTAAAGCATCCCCTGCTTCATGGTCTGTTTGACTCTAAATGGACCATAATGTACTAAATGAACATCATGCTGTATTGAAGAAGACTTGAAACTAGAGATTGAGACCATAAACTCATGTTTACAATGTTTACTGAGGTAATAAATCAAGAGAGAAGTAGAGTCATTTTCTCATAGACTTCTATACAACCGGAGGAGTCGCCCCCTGGTGGACACTAGAGAGAATGCAGGTTTAAGACAGTCGGTTTCACTTTAAAGAACCGGAGGTTGCCGCCTGGTCTGTATGCTTTTTTCAAACAGAATTTGAATGAGATGTTTAATCTAATGAGTCCACACTAGTGTGTGTGTGTGAACGGTACTTAGTTTGAATGCAGCCTTATGAATCAGCACATCTTTTTCTTTTCCCCAAAATAAGCATATCAGCCATTTAAGACTCATATTATCTGGCTATATAACTAGGTACTCACACACCCACACATTGTCAGTGGTGACATTTCCCTTTTTTTTGTTGGTCTTTCCTAATTAGCAGTCTCCCTCCGCACAGTGTCGGCCAATCGGCGGGGCCCGCTCATTACCCAGGGTTCATTTCAGGGTCTTTGTCAACTGAAAAGTTGAAAGTGACAGCTCAATCTAACCTCTGCAATAAGCTCTGCATGGCTGCCATACAGGATGGTACTCTGCGGCTAATTGAAATGCCACCCTGTTCTTTCTTTTGATGTTGTGTCTTCCTCTTTGTTCTGTCTTAGTTCTGGATGTCTGCTCTGGCCACCACCATCCCGGTGCCCTGCGGAGCCTTCATGCCGGTATTTGTCATCGGTAAGAAAAGTAGACGCGTCTGTGTGAGAGGGAAGTGCTTGCTGAGAGCTGCACGAGAAGATTGATACCGAACTCGTATATATGTTTGTTAAAGCTGCAGCTACAGCCGGTTAGCTTAGCTTAGCTTAGCTTAGCTTAAAGACTGGAAATGGGGGAGAGGTTGGTATCAATCTTCTCATCTAACTGGCGGCAAAAAAAAGCTAATTAGCTTCCTTTTTTTTCACCAAAACATCAAACTATTCATTTCACTTTAGAGGAGTGATGAAATATTCTTAAATATTATCTGAGTGAAAATATATATGCACACCTTCGCCACGCTTTATGCTAAAACATTGGCCTTCTGTGTTTCTGCAAGCGTTCAAACGGGAGAGAACGGTTTTGTCATGTTGTTGTTTTTCTACCAGGAGAAAATACGTAGAGCAGTAATACAGTACATTAGTGTTATTTGTTGTTCCCAGTGTTGATTGTACTCTCTGTGTGTGTGTGTGTGTGTGTGTGTGTGTGTGTGTGTGTGTGTGTGTGTGTGTGTGTGTGTGTGTGTGTGTGTGTGTGTGTGTGTGTGTGTATCAGGGGCAGCCTTTGGTCGTCTGGTTGGAGAGAGCATGGCAGCCTGGTTCCCAGATGGCATTAACACAGATGGCACCATCTACCCCATAGTGCCAGGAGGCTACGCCGTCGTGGGTAAGTGAAAGACACAATCATGGCACCTCTTCTCACTCTCTGTATTCTCACTTTTAGTACTTTTCTTTAGTAGTTTTGCTTTTTTTTTCTTAAAAGCCTTATTTAGTTTCTGCTCTACAAACCATTGTGTCAGCGGCAGTTTTGGCAACGTGGCTTTTTTTCAAGTGATTCAGTCTTTTCAAGACAGAACGCACTCTTCATACTTCTCATTAGGTTTCTGTGAGGCATCGGTGCTTCTGCTTGAGTAAAATGTTTCACTTCTCTTCTCACGGCTCATGGAAAATGAATGAAGATAAATATTTGCTACGGCCCATTGTCTTAATGTACAGCTCCACATCGAGACTCCAAATGGACCGTGATGAAAGGAGACGTGGGATACGATCAAACTCCAGTTACATTTTGCAGCATTTTACAGCTCAGACAGCAGCTGACAAAATGACAAAGTTTCACAGCTCGTAGTGCTGCTGCTGCCGAGGGCTCATAACCTACTTAAAAGTTTGGAAGTCGAAAATATAACTTGTTGCGTAATTCGAAACTTCTGCAAAGAAATAATAAATTGTACCGTAGTAGTAGTTGTTGTTCGCTGTGGCACAGAGATATATATAAAAGTATCTGTTGTTTCCTTTAGGTCCAAACAGTCAATAGTAAAGTATGTTATTCTTCCTCTTGTCCTTTTCTTTTTATAAAGATGTTTTTCCCCATTTTTCTAGTCATTTGCTTTTTCCTTCTCTAAGAAAATAAGGAGGGTCGTCCTCCTAATGGTCTGACAGATCATAAAAACATCATATATCATATAATACTTGTGTAGAGATATATATATATATATATATATATATATATATAGAGCTTGTTTGGGGGTAAAGTTTTTGTTCATTTTCGTTTTCTTTGTCCTACAACATGAAAACAGATCCTTATTGTACTTCATGTCTAACAAAGTTGTGTGTCTAAAGAGGTGCAGAGCTGCGAGTCCCTCCACCGAGCTAATGTTGACAGCGGCTGTTTTCTTCCTGGGCTGCTGATGTTGTCGTCGCGGCGGCGGCACTGTTTGCCGATGACTCAGCCCTTTACAGGCCTCTTTCATCTCACGGCTCGCTTTAAAGGATTAACTGTTCGTCCGGGCAGAGGGAGCTCTAGCGTTTATGTGAGCAAGATATATACACGGGCTTAATTAAGTTACAAGAAAGAACAGTGAGACCGGCCTTTTGTAGACTCTCTCGCCCCCCCATCTGGTTCTCTCTCCGCTCTCTTTTCTCTTTATTTTAATGCTTTCATTCTTTTTCTTTTCATTCATTGGATTATCGTCTCTCTTCGCCCCACGCTGCTCTGATGCAGCTTTTATATTGCTCTTTTCACGACACTTTATTGGATGGGAAACAATTGGAAGTATGATGGAGCCCTATTGAATTACTTATATAAGTTTTTTTTGGCTTATGGGTAAAGAAGGTTGTGTGGAGAGGAATGTGAAGTGAGCGTATGTAACCAAAATTGATAACAGGACGACTTGGAATCTTTGAGTAAATTGAAGTGTTGAAGTTTTGTGGCTTTGATCTATAATGCAGTATATTGTGTGTATGATAGTTTTGACCTGATTTATAGAAATATTGATATTGTGTCCTCTTTATGTTGGTAGCAGTATAAATCCGTGACATCCATACCGATGATTAAACAGCAGTAGACGTTTTTATGTATTTCTAGGACAGTAGAGGTTTGTCATATTCTGTATGACATGTATTCACCCGTTAGTGACCCTCCCAGTGTATGTGCTGCATCTCACAGCTGCCTCTAAAAGACATTAAGTGATATGTTTACCACAGTACGGAGTCCGCCAACAAATTACATTTCTGTACTCAAACAGGCAGAATTATTCCGACTCTTTGTTTTAAGTTTATTCTTAACTTTTTGTTATAGTCATTGGTATTGTATAAGGGATGGTAGAACTATTTATTACCTTTTGAAATCATGGTATTTTGATGGATGACGCCCCTGAAACCCCCTGAAGGACCCCCTTTATTTAGCACCAGACCCCACCTTGAAAACCACTGATCTGAACAATTGCTTCTCTGTTTTCCGACTGTCCTCCCCCCCCCCACCCAAAGGTGCGGCGGCCTTGTCGGGAGCGGTCACCCACACGGTTTCCACCGCCGTCATCGTGTTCGAGCTGACTGGCCAGATCTCCCACATCCTGCCGGTGATGATAGCGGTGATCCTGGCCAACGCCGTGGCCCAGTCGCTGCAGCCGTCCCTCTACGACTCCATCATCAGGATCAAGAAGCTGCCGTACCTCCCGGAGCTGGGCTGGGGACACCACGAGTACGTACAGAGGAACACGCTGCACACACACCAGCACACCGTCATCACACATAACACATTGCAGTACATTACAAGTATTATGTTGTTTCAGCAGTACTGTAATGGGAAGCGTAACAACTATACGTTTGTCAATATTGATATTAAAAACGGCTTCATAGGAAGTTCAAATAACAGAAAGGAATGATTCAAAAATTCTCTAAAAAATAGCATAGTTTGGAACATTTTGGAACAAATTGTATAACCATGCTACAAACTCATCAGGTCGAAATGCTCACTGATAATAAAAAAACGTTTAGTATCGTTAACCTACAGGAGAAGTGCATAAGCTCCCTGCAGTGGTTTTAAATCAACAAATTGTTATTACATATTGTTAGCATCGTAGCATGTAAATGTGTTACTTTTAGCATGTTAGCTTGCATGTGCTGTAGTAACATGCTAACATTAATCCTATAGCATGATATCGTTAGCATCATAGCATGTACATGTGTTACTTTTAGCATGTTAGCTTGCATGTGCTGTAGTAACATGCTAACATTAATCCTATAGCATGATATCGTTAGCATCATAGCATGTACATGTGTTACTTTTACCATGTTAGCTTGCATGTGCTGTAGTAACACATTCAAATTTGCATTATAATTTTAATAAAGACCCCTATGGGCTTCCGTACTTAATCACTATTTAAAGCCCCATCAGTTCTGTTTGTTAAAAGTTTGTTTGTTTGCTCTGCGGGGGTTTATTTATTTAATTACACATTAAACATTAACACATAATGCCTTACTGTGTAAATGTTGCCAGTCTTTAATGTAACGTGTTAATGGGTAGAGCGGAGTGCACAGTGAGTCTAAATGGTTTTAAATACGGCTTTTAATTTAGGTGTTGAACTCCAGATAGCACACATTCTCCTCCTGTCGGGGTGTACACCTGGAATCCCAGAGAGGATTTCACATTACAGAAACCCAAGGTGCCTGGCTCAGTGGTTCAACCTAACATGGCTTTTAATTGCTTTCACTCCCATATTATTAATTCATACCGACCACACGATGCTGAATGGGATTACCAGCTGCTTTCCGAGCTCGGCGAAAGCCACACAGAAGCACTCTTCATTTGATTGTTTGGAGACGGTTATTGTTACGGATGCTGGCAAATCATGAGGTGGAGATAATAGTTCTGGATGCATCGCTCACAGATTGGGAGTAATGAGGGGGAAAAAAATGTATTTCACCCTCCGGCTGCTCTTCAGTCCCTGTGGCCGGCTACTTGAGTCTTTCACTTTCTACATCAGGACCTCGGTTGACCGCCACTATCTCACATCTCCTCTCTCTGTCTATCGCTGCTGCCCTCGTCTCCTCGTCTCCTCTGTCTCTCCTTATTATCCACTGCGACCTTATGGCCTCTCCATCCTGTGTGTGTTATTAAAGATGTCCTCACATTGTTAAGTCTACAGTGTACTGCTGCACATGTGGGGGAAATGTAGTGTAAAGCCTTTTGTGTCTCCAGCTGTGTGGAGTTTGATGAATGTCCTTGAGTGTCACTTCTTTTGTCTTTAGCCCCAAACAACGCTGACTTGAGTTTGAAAACTTGTGGAGTTAGAAAGAAGTGACTTTACTAGATGTCTGTAGCCCGCTCCTCATTAGCGCCTACTGGCAAGATGCATCTGAATCTCTGGCCAAACTGTCAGCGATAGAGTTGCATTGTGGGTAAGGAAGCCATCATGTCATGTGCAGAGCAAGGGACCCCCCCCCCCCAACTGTCATAGGGTGTTTTTGCACACTGGCCTACCACACTGCAATGAGGGATGTGTGAGGGAGTGTTTCAATATGATAAGTCCAATATAATGATAAATGATGCCCAAAGTACAAAAATAACGTCGTAACAAACCTGAATAATCCTCTTACCGTTCATTTAATTCTGTCTCTGCAGGTCTGTGTACCTTCATAAAATATTAACGATTGAAAGCTTTAACAAATTTAATTTTTTAAATTTAATCAGGAAAAAAAAAAACGTGACGAATCCTCCGTGTCGTCGTGTCAGTACAACATGAGGTCATCATCAATCATCAGCGCTCAATCACATCATCTATACTCAATGATAAACACAAAGTTTACAAATGTTAAAAGGTGTGTGTGTGTGTGTGTGTGTGTGTGTGTGTGTGTGTGTGTGTGTGTGTGTGTGTGTGTGTGTGTGTGTGTGTGTGTGTGTGTGTGTGTGTGTGTGTGTGTGTGTGTGTGTGTGTGTGTGTGTGTGTGTGTGTGTGTGTGTGTGTGTGTGTGTGTGTGTGTGTGTGTGTGTGTGTGTGTGTGTGTGTGTGTGTGTGTGTGTGTGTGTGTGAATGCCAAATGAACATGACATGATCATTTATCATCAAAAATATCAAATTATCTCGACATAATGACATACGTTTGGAAATGTTAGAAGTTGGTGAGGCGTAAAGATGATCGAGAAACTGTCAGGAGACTCCTCTGTGTGTGTGTGTGTGTGTGTGTGTGTGTGTGTGTGGACTGAATGTTTACACAAACAAACACACACACAGAGAAATGTAATCTCCTTGAATCATCTATATTTAATAACACACACTATGAAGACTTGAGTCACGGCGCAGAAAGCTCCTACTTCGCTCCAGTCTTCATTCACTTGCTTACCTCTTCTTCCTCTCACACCGGTCTCCATCACCAGCCCTGTGTGTGTGTGTGTGTGTGTGTGTGTGTGTGTGTGTGTGTGTGTGTGTGTGTGTGTGTGTGTGTGTACGTACGTGTGTGTACATTTGTGTTGTATTACTGCAGCATACGAGAGCAGAGGAGGGGTCGCCGGGTTGAGGGGGTGGGTACTGAAGGTAGCGTCGCCCCATCAAAGCTGAATGTGTTTTTCACTCAAACTGGAAATTATCCATCTCACACCCACGCAACAGTTCACACACACACACACACACACACACACACACACACACACACACACACACACACACACTCTGGGACACTTGTGTAACGCCTACCGTGCGATACAAACACACATGATGGCATGAACATTTGCTCACACACACCCACACTGACATGGAGAGAATTGGATTTCTTCTCCTTTTATTTATGTATAGCTTTTGCAGATATGAACACACACACACACACACACACACATATTTCTGCTCCTTCTTTCTAATCAGACCCAGTAGCACATATGAAAGCTTTTCCACCTCTTCTCTCAGACGAGGCTCTTGTCTTCACTTTTGGCTGATCCATCATCAGCCTTGGAGTGGCAAAAAAAAAAATGTGTGGGAACAATTACATAACACCGCTCTCTCTCTGTGTGTGTGTGTGTGTGTGTGTGTGTGTGTGTGTGTGTGTGTGTGTGTGTGTGTGTGTGTGTGTGTGTGTGTGTGTGTGTGTGTGTGTGTGTGTGTGTGTGTGTGTGTGTCGTTTGATTCTCTATCGGTCATTCTAGGTTTCTTAGCATTTCATAATTGCCAATTAGAGCCTGTTGAATTGTTCTCCGTCCGTCTGACAGGAAACAAAGCCAAAGGGGATCATCATATTTTCTCCGGATCATTACAAATTTCCTTTTGTTGGTTTCCACACCTTCCCCTGTTAACACCCCCACACTCACACTCACACTCACACACACACCCCCACAAAACGCCCTGAGCCTCCGCACTACTGTGGACAATATGGATGATCTGTAAAGCCTAGATTTATAACCCTATAAGTCTGCTTATCTTGGCTCAAATCTGTAAGCTGAGGCTCGAAGCAAGATATACCTCAAACTGATCAGATGTATTGGCGAGCCTTACGGGCAGGAAGGTTCAATTAAGAAAAATCCAATCATCCACTGCCTTTGATATCCCCGAGAGAAATTAGTCCTGGCAGTGGTTGTGGCCGGCTCAGAGGCATGCATTACGTTCTTCTCTCAGATCCACTAGCAGAATGAAAAGAGGCAAAGAGTGAGCTTTCTTTAAGGGGGATGTGTTCTCCAAGGGTTCTGTTCACTTCTACATTTCTGTATTTCCCATTTGGGGGTTTGTTTATAAAAATGGAAGAACTGGGGAGTTGAGAATGAGCGATGATGGTCACTGTGACTAAAATAAATAAATAAAGAGAAACATCTACAGGTTTCTTACTCCCCCTATTAATCATGGTGACTGGAAGTACATTTGTGGTGCTCAAAACAGCAAGATATCTTTCCTGAACAATCCACAGAACTAAATCAAGACTTTTCATTCGGACTACTTCTGCCAAAAGTGGTTCCAATAAAAGATTAAAGCTGTAGACTGTCATGCCATTTTTCAAACAAAATTCCAATTACCTTCATTGAATTCGGTCGGCAAATATCTCAAAAACCCAACACGGGCTGTGTTACACATATCTGACAATAGTTGAAGGTGGTGCAGATGCGTGTACCGGTTATGCATCGGATCTAAAGAAGGGTTTTCATAGGAGCTAATCTGGGGTTTTGCCACATCCTCCAATTTCAATGTACCTGTCTGACAATGGGGTTAAGATGCATTATCTTGTACTTTGTGTAATTTGGGTGAGCTGGCCATTTAATGCTGTTAGCAGGGATCATTTGATACAGTATGTAGTGGTGTGTTACAGCCCCACATAGAAACCTACAGTACATAGAGCCTTTTTATGAAGCCTTGTTGTAGCACAGCGTTCCATCGGTGCTGTTTACAAGGCTTTCGACCAACTTTGTGCTCCGTTGCATTGAAGCAGAGTTGAGGGCGGATGGTCATCAAATTAACTTTGCATTCCAAGAGAGGTCAGAGTATTGAGTTGTCGCCACAACAAGGAGCGGAGAGGCTTGGCCGGAGCTCGTATCCTGGCACCGCCTGCGTTGCTTGGCGGCCGCTGTCGTGTTTGCAGTTTCCTGGCAACCCACAGGAAGAGGAAGCTGAGTGTTTATGACCGGTGTACCGGGCCGTACCATTCTGCTGAGGCAAGACCTGCTCACACAATGTCCTCCTCCTCTCAGGAAGTATAATATCCGCGTGGAGGACATCATGGTGCGGGACGTGCGGTACATCACGCTGAACTGCTGCTACAGAGACCTGCACAACGTCCTGCTGATGGGACACCTCAAGACTCTGGCGCTGGTGGAATCAGCTGGTGAGACACAAACACACACACAAACCTAAGAATGAAAGATCGTACATATCGTAATAGTCCCTCTGTACTGCAGCATGACCAACAGTTAAACTCGGATGGTTGTTACAGTCGACAAATTTAATACTTCTAAAGTACTCACCAAACTGAAAACAACACAAAAATCTGTTGTTGTTTTTGTTACAGTAGCACAGCATGTGTGCTGATCACTGTGTCTGATGTAATATGTAATGTATATATAATATGGTCTGTAGCTGGACTGAGCGTCCCTTCCTGTACCGATAAACAAACGGACTGATGAACTCTGCAGCGCGCCGCCTGCTGATGCCACTTCACTGAAGTGCAAATTTGGTATTCCGCGGCTGTCTCAATTACGCAATCGTGCAGGAACAATTAGCTGCGTCATTTAACCAAATACTTAATCAGCACGTACTGTCACAAAGGCAATTACTTAACGCAAGTAAGCTGCCAAACACACACACACACGCACTAGTTAATACACATTCACTGCATTCTGGGCTCTCGTTATGTAACTCAGCCGAGCTGTCTGCAGTGCTGCAACACGTGTTAGGAGTCTCCTGCAGTCTGCTCACTCTTCCTCCTGAAACAAGTTGTACTGTCGCTCTCTTCCTCGCACCTCCCCTTTCGTCTTCTTCTTCTCCTTCTCCTATCTTTTTCTTCTATCTTTTATCTTGTATCTTCTTCTTCTATCTTCTTCTTCCCTCACCTCCTGTCTCTGTCTCCTCTCCTAGAGTCCATGATCCTCTTGGGCTCCATCGAGCGCGCCCAGCTCCAGGCGCTGGTCTCCCTGCAGCTCGGCCGCCCCAGACGGCTGGAATACATCAGGGAACGAGCCCTCGAGGAGAAGAAGCGTCTGTCGGTCGTGTCCGACGTGGGCAGCGAGGACGGCTGCCACCGGGCCAGTCAGGAGGTCCGCTTCCAGGTCAGAGGTCACGGGGACTGGATGGTTTAGGAAAATTAAGAAATCACAACTGTAGAGTTACAATTCATCCTTAGGAAGATACAAGACATCCCCTCTTTTCAACATCTACTATAGGAACAAATCCAACATTTGTTTACCTGAATGTTTAAGTCTTGACAGTAAAAACTTTTTTAATGTTTTAAAGTCATTCTGTTGTGAAAGAGAAGTTTAGAGTAAGTTAGTTGTGTGTGTGATAGATGGATAGCTTAGAGCGTTATTAACGTGTTATGCCATCAATAGCAGTAATAAGTATGGGTTTTGTGAGAAGATGGATTGTCAGCTCTGGTTCCAGGTCTCTGCCCCGTGGTGCTCAAAACGTTGATTTTTCATCTTCATTTCTCTTTCATCAGTTTGCAGTGAGTGGCGAGGTGTGTGTGTGTGGGGGGGGGGGGGGCTTTAAATGGTGATAGAAGTCTTGTATTCCAAATGGTTTGACCAGAGTTTCTTAAATGTTGACTAATATCTTCGTATTAAACCTCCTAATAGCTGATTGATATTTATAGTAAGTCATTATTTTTGTGGTGGAGAATCCTCTTAAACAACTTTTAATATCAACTATAACAATTTACTGTCAACGCCTTCCATAAAGCAATGTATTTTTAATGTATCAATCCGTATTCAGGGGAGGTTCCTGGACCATAAACCCCCCCGTGGTCCTCCAGGTAAAATCACTGTTATTGTCAAAGCAGTCTTGTGTCTTTAAAAAGAACACGGATAAGGACAGTCCCCTGTCAGAAAGCACTTTGTTAGGGCAAGGTAAAGCTGTGAAAATAGTCTAAATATAGCGTACACTGATTCTTTTAGGTGTCTCAAACACGTCCACAGCAGTACATTGCTTTGCTCCCGTGCTGGTACTCCTGTTTGTTTCTCTAAACTCCATCTACTGTCGTAAAACACTGGAGAAATACCTCAAACTATCCGAACTATCCCTTTAAAAATATAGGCTGACCTGTCACTCACTTAAAGTAGACTACCACTTACTGTACACAAGACGAAGCTTAAGACTGAATTAATAAAACGTATAGTATTATAGAAACTCCAGCTATTTAATATTAAATTAAAAGATAACTTCATGCCCAGTCTATCAGGAATGTTAATGAATTTACAAATGGACTTCAGAGAACTCCAGCGGGTTCTATATCAAACTAGTTCCTCACATTTGATCTGTGAAACATGTTATGGCTGGAACCAGAATGTTCCCTCCACTTCAGAGAGACGTCATTAACATAACCCAGCAACAACATTTTGTAGGTCATGGAAGTGCCAGCATGGAAAGTCATTGAAGTCATGAAATGTTACATCAAGGCCAACACAAGAACCCTTATTTTAGCTCTCAACTCCCGCTGGTTTCTTTTCTTTTCTGTTTCTCTTTTCTACTGTTTTCCCCTTTTCTTTTGATTTGCCTCCACTTCATCACTCCGAGGAAGTCCATCCATTGGTCTAATGAGTCCGCAGAAAGAGAACGAGGGGTTGATCTCTGAAGCAGTATTGGGGGTTTTGAGTGTATCTTTGTGTGTGTGCAGATCTCCACTGAGGAGTCCTCCATCAGCCCGACTCGTCCAGTCCCTCAGAAGCCCCTCAAACCTGCACTGAAGAGACCCTCTGTGGTGGAGCGCCCCCCCGAGATCCCCACCAGTAAGAAACACACACTTATTGAGAGAGAGAGAGAGTCCAAACACTAGACAGATGAGGCAATCAAAAAGGAAAAGAATAGCAGATTTAATAGATCCGGAAGGAGTGTCGGTAATAGCCTTTCTGTCTCTAAACTCACATCACACTAATTGAACCTCTTATTCACGCTCTCTCTCTCTCTCTCTCTCTTTGTCTCTGTCGCTCTCTTTGTGTCTCTTGGATGATGAAAGAACTATTTTAGGACTAACTGATTTCCCACTATCTTAATTGAAAAAGGCCAAAATAATCTGTTTTCCCAAATCTACTGTTTTGCACACATTCCAATGGCTCATTGAGTGCAGTACCACAGAAGAAGAGGAGTCTTGAAGGAGCTCAGTGCAGTTTCATGTGTTGTTTGACTGGTTTTTCCATCTTGGTTGTGAGAAGCTCTGACTGACACATTTTGCTGTGTGGCAAATGTCAGTTTTTGGTCTAAGAGTGTCGAGCTCTTGGCTTTTGAGTGTTCCTGTGGTGAAGAACTCGGCTCTTTTGTCTTTCTTCAGGCTGCAGTGTATAGCAGTAGGTGTCTGACACCAAAAGATGCAGTATTTAGTTTGTCACATATTGTAAGACAATGAAATGAACAGGCACAGTGGAAACAAAAGTAGAACCTGTGAATATAGTAACCCGGTATAAGTTCCTGCAGTGAATAATGGCTTTAAGAGGAGGTTAGTAATGAGTTGATTCAATCTTAATGAAGAACAGCTGTTCACATTTCAACAGCTGTTCACATTTCCCTGGAAAAATCAAGGTCTTGGTCTTCTCTTGATTCGTCCTCAGGCCGACTCTTTGCAGATGATGCAGCTGTATTTGTGATGATTCTCTAGATGGGACCAGTGAGATAAGGTCTGCAAACAGAATGCACAAGAGTATCTAATAGATTGTTTCACTGTCTCTCTTTCAGGCCCACAGGATAATTCAGGCATTGCTTTAAAGAACCTGTTCTGCGCCAGTCCAGACACAGAAGGCCTAGAGGTAAGGGAGCCCTATCCTCAAATGCACCAATAAACACCATCACACACACACACACACACACACACAGTGGCTCACATGCTGTTGTTCACACATTGTGTACACCCACACAGTCCTATGCTATCTCTCACATACAGTCCTTCACGCTCTAGAGTACAGTCCCTCCCACACAGACAAACACATACACAGTATCTCAGTCCTGTTACACTTTGTCTCAGCGTTGCATCCTGCAGGGCTTTAAAATAAAGTCTCTTCAGTCCTGCACCACCCTGCTAATGGCTTGTTTCATAGAAATAAGTTTTCAATGACTTTTTTCCCCCCAGGTGCACTGACGTTTTGGTCTAAAAGTGGCGTTGCAAGCAAAAATATTTTTTTTTGCAAAGTCAAACTGACGTTGAGGTTGTTGTTAACGTTGTGTGCTTGTCTCTGGTCGCCCGTAAGAAAAACAACAACGTGGCGAGCCCCACGTCTCCTGAGCTCAGGAGGCCGTCCAAACGAGTCCGGATATCCGTAGTGGTAAGAGCCACCGATCAGGGCTACCCAAATGCCTGGAATCCGCCCGGCAACAGGTTCATCAGCCAATCAACCGATCGTCACGCCGTCATTCCATTCCAGGGCTAATCCCAAAATGCCGATGGACTGAGATCTGGGCCAGGCTTAGCCAAAGCCAGTCTGCGCCATCGTGCCCAAAAGTGTTGAACACCCTCCTCCTTGTAACCCCGCCTACTGACCTTTCACTGCCTCTAGTTGCTTACGTGATTGGCTGGGGCTAGGCTCCATTCATCTTAACCTCTTCTCATTGGTCTAATGGTCAGTTAAGGTTATTGAGAACACTTGACAACTGAAATACCACGACTGCTAATTGGCAATGCCGAACATGTGCTTTCTTAATTGGAACCTTATAGCCATTCTGTAGACTTCTACAGAATGGCTTCTCCTAGTTGTAGAATCAAAACGTACCCAAAATGTTTTTTCTAGAGGACTTATCTTTACCCTGTGGTTGCAGGTGCAAACCAACAAAAACATTAGAACACAGATATTCAGAGAGGGCAGTGAAATAACTGTTCATAAATACAGATAAAATATATGGTATAACCATGAAATTGTGTTTTTTTTCTCCAAAACTTCACTGTTCCCAGTGACGTTGTGAAACTTAACATTAATAGTAATAATCATTTTTAGAAAGAATTTGCTGCAGTTAAAATAAATGGCCTGCTATACGAGTTTAATGTGTAGTAGTATAAACATTTTATTTTTGTTGTCATTTCATAATTTCATGGATGCATCATATTTTTAATCTGTATTTTTTCATTTGCTTATACATTTCATAATGTCTTATTTAGTCATTTATTATTTATTTATTTAATTCTGGACACTTTTGTCCATCGTTTTAAATCGAGATTTGATCCTCATAACCCTAATCTCTAGGCTGTTTGTCGGCCACTTTTAAACTCAATTTGGTCGTCCTTAAATTCCAAAGAGCTTCACCGTCTTATTAAATGTAGCTTTTCTCAAAACTCAAGGACACCCTGAAGAAAGCAATTTTCATCTGGTCAAACTATGCTCAAATTACTGTCAATTTAAAAATCAAGACGTGGTTTATTTGTGGTCAAGTGGTCTACGAGGACGAGGCTGTTCAACCAAGCATGCTGTGTTGTCCATCACCAGCCGTGTCACCCGAGGTGTCCAATCAGTGACGGCCTCTCAGGGCAGGCCTTGTCCCTGGAGTGACCAAAAAACCCATCGCATTTGTCGTAATTGATGAAAGAAACCCCGGTATTCTGTGTGGTTAATGTGCAGGGGGCGGGGGGGGGGGGGGGGGGTTGAAAGGAACATCACGTTTGGGTGTGTTCCTCTGTGCATGCAGCGTTGAATACCCAGACATGAGCCTCATATCTCTTCATTAGCAACAGCTCGGATGAAATGATGATGCACGACAAGTCCTGGGAGGTATTGGTGGGGGGGGGGAAATATCCCCGCAAACTGGGACGAGGCCTGCTGTCCAATTACCACCGACCGCATCCCTCTCCGGCAGCGGTGCATGTCAATCAATACAAACAAGCGCCTGATTACAAATTGGGAAAAATGATTCCACGTTACGAGAACATCCAGCGTTGCATGACAAATCAAGTGATTTAGTAATCATGCCGTGAGACACATTCACACGTTTGATCTTTGTGAATAAATCACTGATGCTAACAAACGGACGATCTGTCTTCTCTCGCATTGAGTTTACGAATCATCATGAGATTGTTTGTCCCTCGTCACATATGATGTCATTCCATTCACTAGGAGCCACCTCCCACCTTAAAGAGTTTCCATTTGGTGAGCATGTTTCTTCTGAACATTTCTGTTTCAATCAAGTTGTTATTAAGTATCAATTGATCTATTGATTCATTGTTACCGTCCAGACTTTAGCGAAACATACGTTTTGGTACCATTTAATCCAGAAGCCCTGAGAAGCAAGTGGGGGAAAAAGATCTGGTGATCTATTTTCAGTCTGAAAGGAAGTGTTTTCTATCCTTAAGAACAGGTGGAGGAAACGCAGGAAAAATATCCATAGTGGTTTGTCCAGGAGGACACAATTTAGAAAGTAATTCAAACATATACCCACTAAAGCTAAGTTGCTAGGTCATCATGTTTACCATAGACCTTAATGGAAATGTTTAATTGTCCCCAACATCCCCTTGAATGTAACTATGACACATATTCCAAGTCATTATTGTGTCAGTGTTACTCTATTAGCACTATTAATGATTGAGGCAATCAAGGAGCTCAATTAGTTTCACATGTCAGTGACAATCATTGAACAGTCTGTACACATTTTGAATGCTTCACAAGCTCAGAGCGGTGTCGGATCATTCGTCAGCGTTCGCTCCAAGCAGCCGTGTGCAAACCCGTCGAATACAGCTTACAAATTACACTGTGAAGTCCTAATCTTGTTGACAAGTAAGGAAGAAAAACACTGTGCGCTCTTAAAACCGCACTGCTCACACTGCTCCTGCACAAATTTAACCAAAGAAATGGTCCCAAAAGTTCAGCATGTTGGTTCCTTAACGCAATTCATGCTGCACAATTTAGAGCAGGAGTTAGATTTGCCTTGAGAAACTCAACACAAAGTACAAAATTAGAAACAGAGGAGGTGCACTGGGAGGGTTTTTCTTTCATTCGGTGGTAAAATGTGATTCCTTAGGCGTTTATTTCACACCATGACACCACAGTGGAGTAACTAAATCACGTTTCTTCAACTGTAGTAATGAAAAAAGATGAATCAAAGCCAAATGTACTAGTTTCACACATTTACAGCGGTACTCTTTACGTGGTTTGTTTTTTGAGGCGATGTCCGCAGCACGTTTACTTTGCACTCCGTTAACAATCGCATTGATCGTCCCGATGGGGTGCTACGTTCAAGGTCGGCATCTCCAAACTCTTTTCAAAAGGCCGTAACGCATTAGTACTGTCAGTCCATAGAAATGTTTCATTAAGCCTGTTAGCTAGTCGGTACGGTACAGCGAGGGTTCAGAGACATCCAAGAGTCCCGACAGAGCAGATATTCACAGAAAGAATCTAATAATATCCGTCTGATTCGTAATCTCGGTAATTAAGTGCCATGTTTTCTTTTTAATAGGGATTTCTTGTTTCCACACCTTTTTCCTTCCTCACAGGAAACAATGATTTAGGCTGCAGTGGACATTATCAATAACCGCTATGAGAGCAAATGTAGTAGGGCCATCTACAGTACTAGTACCTATTCAACACAGAGGCCCGTTTAGTTGGAAAGTAAAATGGAATGAGGTGCAGTCACATACATGCAGTTTCACAAGAAGCATTCTGTCTTTCAACAGGCTCGATCCAAACTTCATGAGACAACTGTACAACTTACTACTACTATTTTAACTAGTGTAGTGCCCGTTGGGGGGGGGGCGTGGCTGTTCGGAGCGGGCCCATGGAAGTACCAGGGGGCACCCTCCGGTTCTGCAGAGTGAAGCCAAAGCTTCATGTGTTAAAGCTGCATTCTCTCTAATGTCCACCAGGGGGCGACTCCTCTGGTTGTATAGAAGTCTATGAGAAAATGACTCTACTTCTCTCTTGATTTATTACCTCAGTAAACATTGTAAACATGAGTTTATGGTCTCAATCTCTAGTTTCAAGTCTTCTTCAATACAGCATGATGTTCATTTAGTAATTTATGGTCCATTTAGAGTCAAACGGACCATAAAGCAGGGTATGCTTTAGGGGCGGGGCTTACTGTGATTGACAGGTCTCTACTAGAGACGTATACGGCGTCTCTACGTCACTCCTCCGCATTCTAAATATGGTCACTTATGTTCATTGGTTGTCAAAAAAACAACATGGCGACTGCCGTAATCCAACATGACGACGGCAAAATCGTTATAGTCAAGGCCTCAAAACATCAGCTAAAGTGTTGTGCTGACAAGTGGCATGCTATAGAGAGGCGATATTGATATTTATGTATGATATATCTTGAGCTGAAGCTGATTTTAAACACTGACAAAAAAACATCATATACTGTGTTGGTGACATAACTAGATCAGACTTTATTACAGTCACACACTTGTTCATTTATGTACCACTCATACCACCCCCCCCCCCTTGATCAAACTTGTTTTTAATAAGAAAGAGACACAATATATTTCATATTAAGCATGTGTGGAACAAATGTATCTCCTAAAATAGTTGAAATGAAAGCTCTTTTATCCCCTGCATATACTGGAACTTCTTATTCCTTATTTCCTGGGACGAAATCTGTTTCTATTCTGTTTTTGTTCTTTTTTTTTAAATAGTGTTCATCATTAATTGATGGACACCAGTCAGGTTTCCGATGGCCCTCATCTGCCACCGCTGGTTGTAATTTAATAAGGTACAGTGATTTGTTAAGTGTGCCCGTGAGGAGCACACTGTATGGTCAGTGCAGAGACAGATGGCGCATTAGTGGCGCAGTGAATTTTTGGGATGTGTTAAGTGGACCTAGAGGCATGTTGGTCATTATTGCCTTGCAGTGAGCTAATTAGTAATGAACCCCTGTAGCATTGTGCGTGTGCATTTACAGTGCACTACGCCTGTGGGCTTGTTTCCCCTGTCATCAGGAATTATTATGAACAATCAGCAGTGTATTCATGCATGTGGCAGAGCGTCGAGACTCTCGTCAGGCCGAGCTGAAATACGGACGAACAAATGGTTCATTTTGTTTTCCTCCCGAGACTTCTGAGTAACACCCTCCAGTGATGGAAGAGAAATCAAGTTATCACTCCTCCCTTTTCTTCCAGCTCCACTCTCTCAGTTCTCCTTCCATTCTTTGTTTCTGGCTTTTGGTTTAATCTCTGCAGCTCTGCTTCGTTGCTCTTCGTCCAGCTTTACGACTTTTCCAAAGCCCTCCTCCCCTTTCTGTGTCTCTGTCATCTGTCCACCTCCCCCCCCCCCCCTCCTCTCCTTCCATCTAGACTGTGAAATATTGATGCAGGGTAAATTACATCAGTAGTCGGTTGCAGAGAAATGATGCCACCCAGTCTCTCAGGCTCTCCTGGCTGTTTTTCTCATTATTTTCCCCCATTCTTGCGTCTTCGTAGTGCCTTCATGCTTTATTTATCATGATTTGTGGGCTCGTTTTATTTTTTGGGGCTTCTCGCCTCTCCCTCTTTATTTCTTTGAGTTCTTCTTTCTCTGTTGTTTCATTAGATCGTTGAGGAATGTGTGTCTTTCTTGACGTACACACTTGCATAGGAACATGCACAAACACACACGGTGCGAGAGAGAAAAGACGAGTTGCATTAAAGTCTTTGTTGCCTTCACAATGTGAGAAAATGAGGAAAAAGGCCCAGGGGAGTGAAGAAACTAGTTGATGGAATAGATAGATATGACTTCAGAAGGATTTGATCTTGTCAATCCGTCATTGACGTTGTTGTTTTTGTCAGCGTTAATATGAAAAATAACGGCGGAATTTTACAATTCTCTGTGACGCAGGGAGATAATGAGCCAAGTCACTGTGACATCTGGAGACTCGTCTGCCGAAGACAATTACACACATTTCAGTATTGTTGGCATCCAGCTGCATAGAATTTTCGAGACATTACATGTTAAATGGCCAATGTGCAGTTTAAAAGGAAGTGCAATGTCTTTCTTTCCATTGTTCAGAACACAACATAGATATTTGTGTCATCGGCGTAGAAATGCACCAGTTTTTAGCAAGTTCAAAATGAGCTCAGTTGTAGCGTACATGTTTACGAAGTGTAGATTCACACATCACTCCATTAACACAGATTACACCACACAAACTAGTCCCTGCAAGTGGTTATTAAATATTCACACCTAGTAGCTGTGATTTAACTGATAAAACTAGCGTTAGCTTGATAAACCCATTTAAAGTGAGGAGATAATTGGATATTATGACCACCTGACTTTTTGTCAAAATGCTGTTTAATTATGAAGTAAACTGAATAACATTCCACAAAAATAACCCATATACTTTAAATAAGAAAACTTAACTCAACTCTGGACAAAATTACCAAATTAGGTTAGCATGAATGGATATTTCTCACTCCTTCTGTATTACATGAATACACACACGTTTCTCCATGCTCGCATTCATAAACAAGCCAAAGTCTGGATTTATAGTTATATATGCATCATTTGGCTCAGACTGTTCATTTCGGATGTTATTTTACAGCTTAACTCTGTTAAAATAATCAATTGCTTTTGATTGGACGACACCACAAACGTTTCCAAGCACTCATTTTGACCAATACAAAAGTCTATACCAACTAAGACATTCTTTTATTTGGTGCAACCCAATCAGTGAATCATTAGTGTGACACTAGTAGAACTCAGGAGTGACGCACAAACTTGATGGATTAACGAGTAGCTGATGCATTTAATCCAGATGAGATGAACTAAAGGCCGCATTTACGTGAAGAACAAAAGAGGGCTAAGAAAAAGAACATCATCACAAAAGATCCTGCGTTAGAAATCAGACTCCAGACTCCAACTCAGTGTTCAAGACGATTGAACAGGACAGAATGATTTACTATGTAAAATACGGCGGATGAGTAATGCTGGGCTTCAACAGTTTGCTAATCGAGTAACAGAAGAGTGTCGTGGTGATCTCTATCTGACTGGAAAAGCCCGTATTCATAAAATGGAAAGATTACATTATAGGACACTTTATTTCAAGACCTATATAGCAAGAAAGGTTCAAATAATTGATTATTACAATTATTGGGGTCAAGTGTTATCACTTTCAGAGTAAGTTCAGTGAAAGCAAGTTATTAAATTGTAGAACAAAGTCATTAAAATGTCCTTTAGGTATGAGGAATATTCAGGGGACAGGATGACGTTTTCATTTCCTGACTCATTTCAGACCACACAGAAGAGATGTACAGGAGACCGAAGTTATCTGGAGAAGATGAGTGTGAAGTACTGACGGTGATTTGTTTTCGTGAATCGATTTGTTGCTCGATATCTTTGAGGGTGAGGAATTCATCGGTGGAAGGACGTACAATGTTACGAAGACCTTTGGGTGGTTTTCACTCCGGTATTTGTTTCCAAGGTGCAGCCAAGGATCTTTTGTGAGTTTCCCCAAACAATGCGGGTGGCCACTAACCCAATGCGATGGCTCGTTAAGATCAATTACCATTTCACGACTTGGTTAAGACTGTTTCACAGCACATCATTATCGCCCGCAACGCTGTCGTTTGCACAAAGTCATTAACGATGTTAATTCACAATTGCGTTAAGACTGTAGTCTAATCAGATACACAAATAAGGCAGTAATAGAATGTAAAGGCAAGGAGTAAAGAGAGCGTCAGCGGCACGGAAAATCTGCAGTTAAATTGCCTGCACATGAGTGATTCGTAATTATTGCTGCAATCTTTCCCTTTTGCACCATTTAGTGCGGTGCAGTTAGAGAACCAGCAGACACCGCTACACTGAGAATAAGAATGAGAGATGACCTCGATAGTTGTCTTATCTACACCGACACTGCAGAGTTTTAGAGCCTCGGCAATAACAGTTCATCTTGAGATCATCTGTGTTACTTAAGCTCATATTGATAACAGGAATGCTCATCACCTTTGGATGTGGTGATGAATTCACGTGTGCTTTGACTGCAAATTGATATTGTTGGGATCCAATAATATCAGCCAATCTAACTTTTCCTAGAGTTTCACATTTGTGGATCAGAGGAAAACATCTTGGCTATCACAGATTCATATTCCCTTCAGGATAAATTCTTGATGAATCTCAAACTTTTCACTTGATGCATTTGCACCAAAAGTTGTGCAGACATTCATAGTTCCCAGTCGATGTATCCTAAGGAATGACCTGCCAGATGGTTATCCATGAAATCTGGTGACAGAAATTCATGGTCCCCAGTGGATGAGTTGTATAAACGTCGATCCTTTCATCTATGCTGTCATCGGGTCAAAGATCGTGTTTGTCCGATACTTCAGTTTATGACCAAAAACCTGCTAAACTGATGACAGCCCCATCCGCTTCAGCTGTACTTTGCATGTTTTGCCATGTTAGCTTAAACATTAGCATGCTAGCATTACCATTGTGAGCATGTTAGCATTTAGCTTAAAGCACCACTGTGCCTAAATACAGCCTTACAGAGCAGCAAGCATGGCTCTCGGCTCTTACGTCTTGTTAAAGAAACGTTTTCCCCATTTCACCTTGTTTAGTCTCAAAAACGATTTATTCTTACCCTAACCCTAACCAATCTCACTCCTCATGCCTACACCAATCGGACCAACGAAGGCAGCGAGTACAGTACAGTAGCACGTTTTGTGATTTAGCCACCAGGACATTGGTTTTTGGAGAAACACGTTGCTTTTGAGGTTTTTTAAATGGTGTTTTTAAATGATTTTGCAGCACAAGTAAAATGTATTCAGAAAAGCTGTTGGAGCCTTTGTAAAAGTTGGACATGGGATTTTTGAATATTGACACCAGCCTCTCGGTAATCTACTTTCTTTTTGTTGTAGTTGGCGTACGAGTCCTTCTGTGGTCAGCAATCCTACTTTGTACTCACTTCCATTGTATTAGGGTGGCAGCAGAAACTCACAACCCGGCTACAAGAGATTGAAACCTTTAAAGCAGATTTAGGATTTAGATTAGCAGACGGAGATGCTAAGCCTTCCCCTTCAGCAAAAATGGAAAGTGTAAAGACAGCCAATGGGCTGAAAGGGGAAGCATCCTGGAGGGGAGGCTCCTTTTTTAATCCAGATTTCCTCAATCAGAAAAGAAACCAAACTCTTTTCATTATACACAGTACTTTAGTCTACAGAGTGTGTGTGTGCATGATACAGCAGTCTGTGTGTGTGTTCCCCGCTGACCTAGTCTTGGATGTTTGCCACTGATTGGGCGATTGGCTGGTGGATGGAAGGAAAGGAAAGGAAGGGAAGAGCAGAGCGGCGGCCCTCTCTAATCTTTGTCTGGTCAGGGAAACGGCGCAGCAAGCAATACAGCTTCATCGGCTTATTGTCAGCACTCTGGAGCCTCTCGCATGCCTCTGCACACACACACACGCGTTCAAATCTCATTTGAATATGCCCACACGGTCGCTCTGATTTCACTGTCAGTCGCTTGCAGACTCACAAAGTTGACTCTCCCATATACACACACACACACACACACACTTAACTCATGTATCCAGAAGCAGAGATTTGCTCTCTTAATAGAACTGCTAATCTCTCTGAAAGCACCTATTTTGCATTCACAGTCCAACCTCTCTCGTCTTCTTCTTCTTCTTCTTCTTCTTCTTCTTCTTCAAACACACACACTGAAGTGATTTGATCTCTCCATTTGTCTTTAGTTTACATTTTACCCCTGGAACTCCAGCGTGTCTTGACGACATTCAGAGTGCCCTTGTGACGAGCAGAACGATCAGTGAGACAGCAGAGATAGTGTGTGTGTGTGTGTGTGTGTGTGTGTGTGTGTGTGTGTGTGTGTGTGTGTGTGTGTGTGTGTGTGTGTGTGTGTGTGTGTGTGTGTGTGTGTGTGTGTGTGTGTGTGTGTGTGTGTGTGTGTGTGTGTGTGTGTGTGTGTGTGTGTGTGTGTGTGTGTGTGTGTGTGTGTGTGTGTGTGTGTGTGTGTGTGTGTGTGTGTGTGTGTGTGTGTGTGTGTGTGTGTGTGTGTGTGTGTGTGTGTGTGTGTGTGTGTGTGTGTGTGTGTGTGTGTGTGTGTGTGTGTGTGTGTGTGTGTGTGTGTGTGTGTGTGTGTGTGTGTGTGTGTGTGTGTGTGTGTGTGTGTGTGTGTGTGTGTGTGTCCTGTCTCATCAACTCCAGGCACGTCTGGCCTCTGCTTGCATAATGCTACAGTAGGGCACATCTTTCTACCCCGAGGCAACAGTTGCTAGGTTTGCCGACAGGTCGTCCACCGCAGCGATGAGGATAAATGAGCGAAGGGCTCCCATCAGCCCCTGGGTCACTCTCGCTCTGCCTCTCTCTCTCTCTCTCTTTAACACACTCGCATGTTCTCCTGCTTTCAATCCTGAGAAAGTAAATACCTGCACTCAAGCACATGACTAAACACTTTGAAATCATATTTCACAGCCCAACAAACACACACATAGAGCTGAATGCACACACCCTGCGGTAACGTACGTACACACACACACAGTTGTTTATTTCCATCCCTCAGCTTTTCTACAGTATCCTCAGTGCTCCGCCGCAAAGCACAGGGTTTTGCAGGTTCGACTCCAGCTTGTGGAACGGCGTCTGCCTGTCAGTCATGAGCCGTGGGCTCCGAGCGCTCCACAGATCCATCATTAGAATGATCATCTGCTCTGGCATCTCATACATCACATCCCCCGCACTCATTAAATGTACCGTAGTCGCTCCTTTAGTCACACATCCCGTTTCTGTCCATCTGTCTCAAGGCGGCGGCGCTGTATCGCACTTATGATGTGATGCATGGCCGATTATGTGTTGTCAATATGTCACCTCACCTTCTGTGCTCAGTGGGAAAGTACTGTTTACTTGTTTATTGAGATAATAACCAACTTGACACCATTGTGTATGTACGACTTTTCTTTTACAGCTTGTGTATGCGAGCACTTTTGTTTTTCATCATTTCACCGTGTTTAGTGTGTTCACTGATTGTCTTTGTGTTCTGTGCTGACTGCTTTTCTGTCGCTTCTTGTCTACAGGACGACGTAGACGTGGAGGATGACATGACTATTAGAGAGGTAAGATGGACAGTCAGTCACACAACACACACAACTTACAACCAGGCGGCAACCTCCGGTTCTGAAAAGTGAAGCCGATGCTTCATGTCTAAAACCTGCATTCTCTCTAGTGTCCACCAGGGGGCGACTCCTCTGGTTGTATAGAAGTCTATGAGAAAATGACTCTACTTCTCTCTTGATTTATTACCTCAGTAAACATTGTAAACATGAGTTTATGGTCTCAATCTCTAGTTTCAAGTCTTCTTCAATACAGCATGATGTTCATTTAGTACATTATGGTCCATTTAGAGTCAAACAGACCATAAAGCAGGGTATGCTTTAGGGGCGGGGCTACACAGTGATTGACAGGTCTCTACCAAAGACGTATACGGCGACTCTACGTCACTCCTCCTCAGTCCTAATAATACATTCATTGTTGGTTTCAGTCGACATAAAAACATAGAATATGAGCAGCGTTGTCCTTTAAATCGTCTGTTAAATACATTAGACTCTTATATGCGTATCAGTGTTTGTCTCACTGGAATCTTACACCTGATGACATCACGGCCACGACAGACCTGGCTACTTTTTCCGATTCCTCAATATCCACCAGACGGGCCGATTACCCTGGAGTCTTATATTTTTGGATATGACATCATTCATAATTCATCCATCAACAGCGCCTCTCATTTCCTCTCTGTCAGCCACACATTCCTCACACGTTCTCCCTCCATCCCCCCCTTCTCTTCTTTGTGTCATACGTTCACCTCTCGCACGTCTGCCATGTCGTCGCTTCTCGCTACATCTCCCTTTCCTTGTTCACCACTCACCTTCCTTACCTTCGTTGTCCGGTATGATTTATAGAGTCGCTCAGTGCGCTGCCCGGCCCATTGGAGATTGTCTAGTGATTTGTCACAATACTCGGTATGTGTGATGCCTCTGCCTGCTGATTAGTGACAGACACCGGGCATGAAGACATCTTCTGTTAACAGCTTCTGTTGCACGCTGTCGCTCCCAAGTTTAAAAAAAAAAAGTTTTGTCAACAAAGTCCGGCTGTAACGGTAAACCTGGAGATTAAAGTCAAGAGAGGTTCATCTTCCTCAGTGATGTTCATCTCTCATTCTCTCTCTCTCTCTCTGTGTGTTTTTGCAGATTGGAGAGTGGGAGGAGCAGCAGCTTGATGAGCAGGTCAACTTCAGCAACTGCAAGATCGACCCCGCCCCTTTCCAGCTGGTGGAGCGCACGTCGCTGCATAAG